>OY982565.1:19059350-19663146 GCA_963859945.1 Euplagia quadripunctaria
TTTTCGAGCGGGGCGTTCGACGGTCGGTGCTGTGTTGCGCCTGAGGGCCGTGACCGAAGAGGTAGTGAGCTGTGGCGGCGTGCTGTTGGCGGTGTCGTTAGACATCGCCAACGCGTTCAATAGTCTGCCATTCAGCTGCATCAGGGAAGCACTCCACTATCACGGAGTGCCAGGGTACCTGAGGCGGCTAGTGGCAGACTATTTGGAGGAGCGTACCGTCATGTACGAGGACCGAGATAGAGTATTGAGTCGTCGGCCCATGTCGTGCGGTGTTCCGCAGGGGTCTGTCCTTGGACCACTCCTGTGGAACATGGGGTACGACTGGGCCCTTCGAGGCGACTTCCCCCCCGGGCTCGGCGTAATCTGTTACGCCGATGACACATTGGTCACAGCCCGGGGGGTGAACTTTCAGGAGGCGGCGCGCCTGGCTACCAGGGGAGTCTCCCTGGTGGTCAGGCGCATCGAGGCGCTGGGTTTGCGGGTGGCCCTTGATAAGACGGAGGCCCTTTTATTTCATGGGCCCCGTCGTGGTCCACCCCCTGGTGCCTCTATAGAGGTCAACTCGGTCCTCGTACCGGTTCAGGCCCACATAAGGTATCTGGGCCTGATCCTCGACGGTAGGTGGCTCTTCGACGAGCACTTCCGACAGCTTGCTCCGAAGCTGGTCGGCGCTGCGTCCGCCCTTGGGCGACTCTTACCCAATTTGGGTGGACCCAGCGTCGCTACAAGACGGCTGTACACGGGGGTTGTCCGGTCAATGGCACTGTACGGTGCACCGGTGTGGGCGGGAGCTCTGACCGCCCAGAATAGGGCGCGCCTCTGGCGCCCTCAGAGGGTTATGGCGGTTAGAGCCATACGCGGATACCGCACCGTGTCGACGGAGGCGGCGTGCGCATTGGCCGGGACACCCCCGTGGGATTTGGAGGCGGAAGTGCTCGCCGAAGTATATCGGCGAACGGCTGAGTTCCGGGCGGGAAGCGGCAGTCGGCCCCCCGCCCGAAGAGGTACGCGAATGGCGTGAGGCCGCTCGCCGAGCCACCATGGCTCGTTGGTCGTCCCGGCTGGAGGCTCCACGTGCTGGCTTTGCCGCCGTGGAGGCGCTCCAGCCGGTCATCGTCGAGTGGGCAGGGCGGCAGCACGGGACCCTTTCCTTCCGACTGACGCAGGTCCTTTCCGGGCACGGCTGCTTCGGGAAGTACCTGCACTCGGTCGCTAGGAGGGAACTGAGTCCCGCCTGTCACCACTGCGACTGCAGTGAGGACTCGGCTCAGCACACGCTGGCAGTTTGCTCCGCCTGGGCGACGCAGCGTCGGGCCCTCACTGCAGTCATCGGAGGGGATCTCTCGCTACCGGCCATCATACGCTCCATGGCCGGTAGCGACAGGAATTTTACCGCGGTCGCGACCTTCTGTGAGGACGTCATCTCGCAGAAGGAGGCGGCGGAAAGAGTCCGGGAGGATGATCTCCACTCGGACCAAATTCGCCGCCGGCGAACCGGGCGGCGGAGGCGCGCATACCAGCGCCTCATGCCGCCCTGAGTGTGGCCGCGGGTGGACGGGACGGGTTTTCCCCTCCACCCGCTGTAGTGGCCCCCCGCGAGGAGGCGGCGTCCGCGTGTGCCTGGACGTCGCCTAATTGAGACGATTTTACCCGGAGGTGGTGCCCGCGCTTTTGCGGGCAGGCGCTAGGGGGGGTCCGGATGTCTTAATAAAGCTGTTCCCGGATCCCTCCTACTTAAGGCGCAGTACGGCACACCGTGTGGTTTTAGTCGGTTCGATTCCGACACACCGCCCCGCCGAAAACCCCGGTGGGGTGACGGCCCGAGGGGGTTTCCACACGCCCAAAAAAAAAAAAAAAAAAAGGGCCTCGTTTGCTTAGAAACTTTGGTGAAAAATGATGAACGATCCATCTATCCATCCATCCTCACAAACTTTCGCCTTTTTAATATTAGTAATATTAGTATGGATTCTATATCTTAGTAAACTCCTACGAATACGAAATCATTAAAAAGATGTTAATACTAATGGCAAGTGATCCATATAATACGATTCAAGTCGGCTACCCATCAAGCAAATAAGAAACTTATGGCGTGTACTAATGTCTTTAAAATATTGGGACCATATCTTTTTTGGACCACAGTGTATCCTTCTCTGAACTTTACTTTTCCATTTGAGCAATCAATTAATAATGTGCTATTTACATATACATATTAGGAAAAAGTTAACCACGAAGTATTAAAGTAAAAAAATGTCCTAGACTGAACGGTGTACAACACATACAGAAGTAAGGAAGAAAGCAATTACATATATGTACGTTATAATTTTAGATGTAGCTTTAGGTATAACTAATATATTTTTAGAGTCAAAATTTATCATATCTTATTTCATATAAATATTTGTAAGTGAAGACCATTTCACTAAGAGTATGGCGAGCTGTTTTAGAGCTATTGAAGACAACCATGGATCGGAACCATTCTGCGGCATCACCAAACAGCGAGCTTATACAATATAAACGCTCAATTCACATCAACGGCAATTAACAGACGAACCACGACTGGTCTAAGAAACTCGAAGGCTATGTACTATAACTAAGTATCCAAAGAACTTCTGGAGCTTAAAAAATACAAAGCCTGTTCGGTCACATTGATCCTTATCAGATACTGCAAACTGAATAAACATATGCACAACATGCAGATTCTGGCGAGAAGCAGAAGAAACTGCAATGCAAATTATATGCTCTTGTGGCCCACTAATAACATAAGTCTGGGCAGTGACCTATAAATATAAAATAAGAGTGCGCTACAAAAGGTAGCACTAGGCACTCAAAATAATAATTGTAAATAAATGGCGAAATGTTTATATTAGATTTGAAGCGACACAGTGTTCCGCTACGTAGCTCTCATGTAATATAATATCAACAATATATCTACTTCTGGTATACATCGGTCAACTGTAGCATAAAGACGGCCTCGACTTAAGACCACTCTGACTCGGAGAAGTGTGTTGTCTCGAAATCGTACTCTATACTCATAAAAGACGTAGTATCAGTGTCACAAAATAACTAAGGACCCAGGAAGATGAGATTTATGTATTTTATATTCTTTAGAATATGGCCACCATGTCCTCAGTTCAAATTAGTTAAATGTTCCGTTAACGTATCGAAACCATTCAAACATTTTTTAAAAACTTTCTCAGTTATTTATAATGGCATTCGTGTTGGGTTTCACAATTTTTCCTTTTTAGTTCTTGATTGGCTGCAAATTAAACGGTTTGTCTTTACCGCAGTATATAATCATTTTCTTTTTATATTTCAACGTAAACCATTGTGCTATTAATTCTTGAACTCGTCTAACTCAAGAATTCTAACATCCGGAATACGCATTTAATTTTCCCCGCAACACGCAATTTATTTTTAGTCTGCAATAACACAAACGATTCATTACTTAAACATAAATAACGCATTTTCTTCAGAACCGAATCAAACCGTTCTGGCTGTCTGGGTAAATAAATGTTGTAACGGGAGACCGATACCTGCGTTTTTTGGTATCAAAATAAGTGAGTGAGGTACTAGAGTAGACAGCTCGACCAAAAGCATTCGACTGCAACAGCAGGAATCGCATTGATCTGAGTATTTAAGCAACAGCTCGAGAAATGTAAAGGGGTATATAATCTCCGCACTATTATCAAAATAATGTACAAATAATGTACATACTTCTAAGAGTATATTTATGTGGCAAATTTACCAAGAAATATAATTTGCTTCCAGATATACTCCATTGAAAACACTAGTGACTAAAAACCCAAGGTGTTGGTCAGAGTCATATGGAACATCACTCGAAGTATCTAGCCGATCCAAGAATGTCCTGCTGTACTTGGTTAAATTGCGCCTTTCTGAAGAACAGAACAAAAATACTTCTCGTCATGAAGAACAAAAATATTTTTATCCCCAATACTAATAAATGTTAAAATGTTTGTTGGAACTTTTTTCTTCAACTAAGTAAGCAAACAACCACAGTGTCTGACTGAAGGCAAGGAAGCCATTCACTTAAGTAGGTACTGTTCAATTAAGCTGCTTATCGGAAAATTGCACTCCATTATTATATTGAACTGCATTGTATATTTAAATTGTAACCTTTAAATCAATAAACACAGTACATTTATTTTAATACACAAATACTGGAAAAGTGTTGTTAAATTTAAATACAGTATGAATATAATTTCTAGATGAAAGCCCACATATTCGTTCACATAATAAACCAACCGAAATTTTCGCCTTTAACACCGATAGTAACGCGATTATATTATTACCCATTGTATGGCTCGACATTATACACGCCATTCCAGAAATGACAAGCCTTTTAATATGTAAATGTTTCATTCTTGAATATTAACATAATAAATGTTATTCTTGCTTCCAACTGCACATGTGAATGCTTTATGTGAGCTTAAATACAAATAAAATACGGTTATAATTTGAGTTATGATGTGAGTTCCTTGAATTCTTTAAAGGTAGAAATTCTTTTAACGAAATACGGGTACTTATCGTTTTTGTAGGTAGTTATTGTGTGCTACCTTAGCTGTCTGTAAATTTAATTCACTTTCGTTTCGTTCGTAGTTTTTTTATTGTAGTAGCGAATCTAACACCAGAAACTCAGCCGTAGCGGTAAGGCTGCGGAGGTAGCCACCATTTCTTGGGATTCCATCCATTTGGAGCAGAAACCCAAAGACTCTTTCTTGAAGCGCTGGCAAATACACACGACTTGGGCTCTCTGGTCTTATTCAGGTAATACGCGTCACTTTTCACTAAACTAAACACGTAAATTATTGCATACATTTTTTAACTTATACAAGATACCATTTTTTTAATCCTTAAGAGATAGATATGTATTTAGATGTATAAATCTTGACTTAACTGACGGTACCGATGGCATCAACCAAATTGCACCGATCGTTGTCACGGGTGGACTGGTGAGACCGCAGCGACGTCACCTTGAGATGCGAGTTTTGGTAGCTAACCGCACTTGGTCTTCATCATTTTTAATTTCGTTCATGCTGTCAGTACACTTAAGATGCCTGTTGGGTGCTGTAGAGTAGCGTGTATTTGCTGAAGATTACATTTGCTGATGACAGGATTCCAAGATGTTCACAAGCGAAACCTTTATTCTTGGTTGAAACCGTGGTTGAAACAATTAAAACAATTACATAAACATGTATACAGAGTACTCTTAATCGTTTACCACTTTCTCAGATGCTAAAAAAAAATAATATAGATTGTCAACAAGGCAGTATATTAAGGCAAAAAGTGATATCTTTCAGATAAACCGAACCAGGAAATAAGTAAGTCAACAGTGGTAAATTCTGTATCCCTCTAATCCCTATTTCTTTTTGTAATAGACATTTTCGTGTGATGTCCAGTGATATTCATAATCATTACATTTATCAACTCTATAGGATTTTTGTCGTTAAAGTTTCTGGTATTTACTAGTAGGTATTATTTTCCTGTATTCGCAACATCCTTGTCCTTTTTGCCTACCTTTCCCTTTCGATATACTACCAATTTTCCCATGTATATTTCCCAAAGTGCCGGTTGGCGGGAATAAGCTTGCCACCAACTTGTATTAGCGTTCTCAAATATATTAACCCTAGGGATATAAAGCAAGCATGATTTATAGTTCGTGTCAGCGTTGAATTACCCTAGAGACGACTCAACCCAATGCCTACCTTTTTTTTTTTTCATGGTAAGAATGCTATCCCTCTTGCATTACAAGAGCCTTTGTCTTTCTTTTTATTTTTATTTTACTATTTGTTAATTTTTCTTTTCTTTATATTGTTTATTTATTAATTTTTGTTTGTGATAGAGAGAAACAAATTAGTCTTGTTTGTTTCTCTCTATCACGATTTTGCATATTTCTTATGCGAAATTAAGGAATTGCGCCCTAGTTTCCTTATTTGCTATGAGATTATGTGCATCTTCCCTGGCGATTCGCATTCCTAGGCATTGTTCAGCCTCGTATCTACGGGAGCCGAATACTGAGCACTCAAATATGATGTGTAGCACCCCTTCTTCCTTTTCTGGGTCGCAGATACACGACGGGCTCTCCCGACACTTGAAGCGATGCAAGTATTGGGAGAACCCCCGTGTCCCCAATGCCTACCTTGCACAATGGCTAGCTTTAAATACCAAGTAGTTAATTATTTTAATCCAATTTTTTGTTTATCTTCACATCACATTTGCTTGGACGGTTTTGTGTTTTTGTGTATATTTGAGCAATCTATTTTCGGTTGGGTACACAGGGATGTCCTTTCTGGCTTACCCTACATGCCCTGGCAATATGACGTTATTTTACTAGTTAGTATTAATTACGTACCACCGTGTGGTTTAAGTCAGGTCAGCATGTTAATCTTTATTGGTAATCATCTCCTATATTAGCCATTATCGTAGTTTCACCTGTGTGACTACGCTTCTAAGCACCGTAATGTGATGTTAAATAGTCTCTCTATAACCTTTTTCAAGAATTGGGCTATCAATTTAAAAAAAAAATTAAATTCGACTTGTGTGCGAGACACTGACTGACTGTCGAATGCAGAGATTAGAGCTGTGAAACAATTATTCAGCTTTATTAGTACTAGTTGACTTGACAGACATTGTCCTAGTCAAATTACAATCCAAAAAGGACTTCTAACAAAAAAAAAACGATTTTTCTGGAAAACTTTACGATTTGTTTACATTTAAAAACTAAATCTATACTAATATTATAAAACTGAAGAATTTGTTTGTTTGTTTGAACGCGCTAATCTCAGGAACTACTGGTTCGAATTAAAAAATTCTTTGAGTGTTGGATAGCATATTTATCGAGGAAGGATATAGGCTATATAATATCACACTACGACTAATAGGAGCGGAGCAGTGACCATAAACGGAGGTGAAACTGCGGGAACGGCTAGTTCCTAATAACAGGGATAATTAACAAAGAAAATTACTCAAATCTGTCAAGCCATTTTCAAGTGATGTGTTTGTTTACTAACGAACAACATTTCATTTTTATTTATTACTAGCTGTAGCCCGTGACATCGTGCGCGTGGAAATATTGGTGAAGTTTAACCAAATTAATACATTTTTCGTTTCGTAAGAACTTTTTATAAAGTATTGGAAAACATAAAATAAAGATGAATAAAATCGGTTAAATCGTTCTCAAGGGAAATAGGGATTAATTTTAATATATAAAAATAGATATATTAATTAGTTAACATTGACATCAAAAATATCATAGATATATTATAAAATGCCATTATTTAAATCATTTTGAAAACTAAACGCAATTAAAAAGGAAACAGAAATGACCGAATGCAACTACGGCGTAAATTCAAATTACACGTGTAATATGGTTTTTATTGCAAGTATGCTATCTGATATCTAATCTGCTCCTAGCATTATACTACGGGGAACGAGTTTTAACTCCGACAATAGCAATTATTTTTATTACAATCGTAATTAAAGCTATATTTTGTTTACAGTTTCCGTGCATTTAACTCGCTTATGGTTTCCGTCCTTAAACATTGGAACGAGTAATACATAACATGTTTTGTTTACAGAATGCGAAAGGGAATTATTTACCTTAAGAAAGTCGTCATAAGAAATATTCTTTTAATAGCTGTTACAGACAGTTTTAATTGTGTTTATGGTCACTGTTCCGCTTAGAGTCGTAGCATTATGTATGGAGGATGGTTTATAGACCATTTGGCCTATAAACCATACTCAAAAAGGGGGCCATCTAATACAATAATAATTTTTCAAATCCAATTAGTTCCAAAAAAGCTTTTTAGCTTTAGTACCTATGAGTATACATTTTTATAAATCCTTTGGAAAAATAAAAGGTTATTTTTGCTTTCTACCACCATTCTACTTAACATAATGGTTTACAAAAGCTTTTTTTTAATATTATTCAGATAGATATGGTAAACCGAATAAATATAGTTATTCAAGTAATGCAATCACTACCAAAAATTTAGTACTGTCGGTTTGAATATGCCAATTGGAAACTGTTCTGTCAGCCACCACTGTAACTTCGTTGTCGGTGCCCGCGTTAGTTTGTCGCCGGTGCTCTATTTTCAAAAGTGAATTAAACATCACTTTGTATTTATTTGCAGTTTGTTTATAAAGAGCAAGTATTCGTTTGTCTGTGCTTCTGGAAGGAGCTAGGCTGATTGAACTAGCCAGAAACGGAGCCCTATACCAATACCAACCATCATTATAATCCAGGTCTACCAACCATTTACTAACAACAAAAGTAACAAACATAGTTTTCCTTCGAACAGTATATTTTAAATGTGGAAGCTTGTAATTCGCATCTGCTACTACGTATTTCATTTTAATACTGTTTAAGTCGTAAGCATCCCAAATAAAATAAAATAGTACTTCGAATCTCTATTGAGTTCCTGTTCCTAATCTTATGACCATTGGTACGTAGAACAGGATTATATTGCCTGTAACTTTTTGGAATTGAACTTCTCTCCCGATCAGACTACGGAGTCTGACTGTGAAAGAAACCTAATAGATTTGAGAGCTGATACCTTTTGACGTTTAATACCCTTTAGCCATTATCTCGTAGACCCGTGTCTCTGAAGGTGTTACTTCGAGCTGGATGCGAATGAATATTAGCACTCGAGCCGGACTTTGTGTAATTACTAGTAGCTTAATTTAGTTTTGTAAGATTCTCGCTTTAAGAAATCAATTACTTTCAAAATGGATTTAACTTGAACGCTGCCACAATACCGTAACGTTTTTTTTTCGGAATAAACAATCGTTGCTAACATGTTGTTGTATCTACTTATATGTCGTCGATCTACTTTGCAAGTTTTAAAATTCTTATGTTTTCTCATAAAAGGTAAAAGTAATTAGCTTGTCAAACAGAAAAACAATAAAGAAGTAAAAATAAAATGCCCAACTCAATAAACGTAGACACGCTTAACTTAAATAAAGTACTCAAGTCTATAACGAGTGCCCCAAGTTATAATAATACCTTCACTTAGTTTGAAAATCAACAGACGCTTTCAGAGAAAATAAGATTTTCTTCCGTTTTTTGATAAAAAATAACACAAACAACCGTTTCTAAAGTTCTTTAGGAAACTTAGTAATAAAATTTGCAATATGAAGAACTTTTTAACCGCATTGGAAGAATGTTATCCAGTCAAAAGAACCGCGAGAAACTTTTGCCTACTTATACTCTACTTAGGAGAATACCAGTTACCTCGAGTTTTTTTAGTTTTTAATTCGCTTGATGAGTGGTCTATATATAAAAAAAAAACATTTCAACAAAAGATATATTTCCTATACAGATAGAGATAGTTGCTGTAAACCGTTGAGGAGTTCTCTCGACTGACTTCCACATCCATCATATATATATATTGTGTATGACCACGCATAACTTTCTACAGGGTTCTCCAATTTCGATAATTCTTTTTTAATTGAATAGAGTTTACTTCGATGTAAGTCCCATTTAAATATCAAATAAAAATTTCAACCCTAAAGTTAAAAAAATAGGGGAAGAATGTTCACCTGTGAAATCTTGCGAACGTCTTGAGAACGTCTTCCGTTTTTTCGTCGGTTAAGTGTACGTGTAAGTCTTAAAAATATTTTTTTATGTCTCTGCAAGCTTATTACAATATGTTGCTTCCAAGAAACGGAATCGACGATTATTACTTTTATTTTATTTAACGTTAAAATCCGTGAAAACAAACGTGCAAAATACACCGACGTTTTCGTGTCTTATCTAGGCAAATATTAGAGGTGCTGCTTCTCAAATAAATTCAATCAATAATTATTATTATCATTTGCCAACCATGATAATTATCCTTTGACCTTCAACAGGTTACAGTTTAGTCATTATTTTTTCCTTTTTAAATTAGTTACACTGTCTTTGTAGTCTACCTGCTATTTTAGGACTTTTTATCACATCTTATTTCACTAACCCATGATTTTTTTTATTCTCCAAATTGTTTTATTAATTTCCGAAAGAGGTCTTCCCTAGACCTCTTTCGGAAATTAAAATACTTTTGGTATAACAAAAACAATTGTAAAAAACCATTTTAATTCCTTCAGTGCTAATAAAATAAAATGTGAACGCCTGCCTTGACATTTATGATTATTACATTAAGTTGTTAATTTTCACACTCAAATTCCTACATTCCTACTTTGCTTAATGAGCTTTATACCAATAATCCTTATGTTTTATATAATCGTCGAATAGCAGTGTTTCTGCTAAGGATGAATTTTAACGGCACAGTAAATCATGGTGTACAGAACCATTAATAGCTATTTGAAATAGGCGGTTTTATTTGCGATTACATTCAAGTAAAAATTTTATCGCAATTTTTCCGATATATAGATTCCGATTCCGATGCCGAAACATAGATTTATGAATTGACATATCTATAGTTGATGTGGTTCCTGCATATTTCTAATATATTATATTCACGTCCCTTAATTTATATTATTATGTTAGGTTCATTATCTTTTGTTTCTTTATATGTATGTGGGTGCACGATAACAGATACATTCGTGTCTAATCTAATAACATTCAAATACAATAGTGTAGTATTTCCTCGTATTTGGTTTCGTGTATGTACCTATACGTATAATACTTAACCGGGAAGTCAGACTGCCAGATTATCCTGAATCATACCATACATTTCATACCCTCATATCCTTTCATATCCTCGACCGGGGAGAGTAAATTTGAAATTGGAGTAAATATGAAAAACCATCTTGCTCAATATTTTTGTAGGTGAACGACAGTTGACACGGGTATATTGTGCTTACTGCGATTGCAGGGAGTGAACCATACGCTCGACCACGAGCTATTGTAGCACCGACGGTCCACTTTTTTTTAGGCGCAGCTTGTACTTACGACTTATCGGCTTACGATGGAATACCAGGCAATCGGCCGTCGTGTGGCGGGAAGCAGCGCGAAAGGCCATCATAGCTCAATGAGCGTCAAAGTTCAAGGTCGAGGTGATCTAGTCAATCATAGTCAAATGGAGGTGCAGCAGCAAGGGACTCTAACCTTCCAGCTGAAGCAGGTGTTTTGTCGACACGGTTGCTTTGGAAAGTTGCGAGTGAGAATTCAGGGAGGATACGGTACAGCATACGAAGTTTGTCTGACTTGCGGCGGATTTTTCTACAGTAGTCGGAATCGATCTCTCGCTCGCTGTGTGAGTGCGCACAAATGTGAAAGTGACAGTTGTTCGCGATCACGACTTTCGGATAGGATGTCGTGATACCGTAAGAGAGGCCGCGAGTGGATGAGAAGGGTTTTATGTCCTGCGCCTGCAGTAGAGCCTCCCGTGAAGGGATGATATTCTTGTATTTCAAGACATTGCCCCGTTAGTTGATGGAGACCGCTGCCCATACGCAGGCTAGAGCTGGGTAGACCGTTGAGGACATACCGTCGCTGTACTGACAGTCCACTCATTTTAGGCGCAGTAACCGACAAAAAAGTGAGACCTCACCGATAGCCCCGGTAAGGTATCACCAGTGAAGGTTAACACAAGAAAAAAAGGGTATACAATACGGTCATAATTTCACTACATAGTATACATTTTATAGTGGCCCTTGATTGGCTTTGATGCTTAAATATTTAATCATTATTTCATGAGGTATAGCTAAACGTAAACTAAGCTATCATTCGTCCATCGGTATTACAAACGCCAATACTGGGATGTCCTCAGGCTTCACTATTGGTTCCATATCTATGGAACCCCAGAATCGATGATTTCCTTACGCTAAAATTATAATAAAGAGGCATTTTGACTGTATACGCAGATGACCGTCGGCGGTGACTCTAATGCATTTTCTATTATTTTTATTAAAACCCACTAAATCAATGCTATTACTTTCTGCATAGTTTCTGAATTAATAGTGATTTAAAAAATTTAAGCTGTGATTTCAACGACCTTCCATTTACAGAATTTCTTTTTACGCAAAATCTCAAACCAGGGCAATTAAAATTTATATTTCATCATCGGCAGCGTGATCTTTTAAAAGCATCACAATATTTTTTTAACTTCGGTCTTTGGTAGGATGTGGATTTCCCTGTATATAGTATTAACTTTTGTGCGCTTAGAGCTATTTAATGTATCAGTACCCGGGGTTTTCCATGAGACAGTCATATATTGGTATTTTTTATTTATTTGCGTAACTCATTCGAAACAGCCTTACTTATTATGCAAAGGCAAATTTCTCGCCACAATTAAGTACTTTACTGCAGCGATATTTTACTACATATTTTAAACAAATTATATACTATAGTATATACGGATGGAAAAAATGAAATGGGCGTCTATAAATCAACCCTATCTAAATAATTTACATTATTAAAACAGTTACATGCAAAAATCAGTTCATTTAACTAGGATTAGTAAATTATATAATTATCATTGTCATTATCTCAGCCTCTTTGTCTTCTCAGTCTTAGGCTTACTACAAGGCCTGCCCACTGCTTGATCTTGTTAATAACAAGAGATACGAGTATGTCTGTCACTGTCGTTTTCTCGCGGATTTATTCGTTCTTAATTTGTAAAGGTTTTAGATGTTACTAAATTATATTAGACTCTTACAAGTGTAATCGCCAAATTTTCTGTAATGGCTAGTGTAAACATCGAATATCTTTTATTCTAATGAGAATTCTAAATTCAAATTTATTTCAAAATGTAGCTATAGCACTTATTTTAAAAGTTGTTCCTTTGTTTTTCCATTGACTTTTCTTCAATATCGCGGTTTTTGTAACTATTGATAAATCGAATTTCAACTGGAAACTAAACTTTCCTTTATCCACCATATTCATCAAATCTGAAAACAATTCGCAGTTTAATAAAGCGTTTAAATAGCAAAATACACCAAATTATCAATGCATTTTGAGAAAAATTTTGAAACAACCCCCAAAATATATAGCGTTAAACATTTGGGTCAAATGACTACGTGACTTTTTGACAACATTCACATAAAAAAATACCTGTAGAAGAAAGGGAACCGTTGAAAATAGCACTGATGAGATGTAATTGAATGTGAATACGTTATGTCTTGGTGATTTTGATTCCATTTCACATCGTAACTCACTCAGTTCTTCCTTTATGAATGCAGATCGATCTTTTGTGGAATATCTGAATGTGGGTGGCATTTGCAAATGAACCACATTTATTTGAGAACAATTTTTATATCGCATTCCCGTATGAGTGGGAATAATTGAATTTTTTATTGGAAATAACGTTGAGTTTTTACCTCATATACTAACATTATTTTCTCACGTAAATTTGTTATATATCTGATACTCCCCCAGTTTCCTTCGTATTAAAATTTGGATTGAAAATTTCACTTCACTAACTTCCCAACAGTTTAAAACATTGGTTGACGTGTATGCTTTTTGGTACCGTCTGCATGGGGTAATGTCCTGTCTGATAAAGTGACGAACAAGCTTTACTAGACATTCACTGTAGTTGCAACCGCTAAGGGCTGTAGCGTAAAAATTTTCAATAAAAAAAATTAATAGTTAAATAAAAAATCCTCCCTCAGAAATTGGGTTATCAAATGAAAAAATATATTTTCAAATAGCAGTTCCAGAGATAAGTTCCAAATAAAACATTTTTCAGGTCTATCTTATATATACCATAGATAACCTATGTCCATAAACCTGATCCGCGAGACAGATTTTGAGAAACAAGTTGTTGAATTGTATTCCCTTTATTAATTTAATAATTACAACTTAACACAATAAACGAAACTAAACATTCTAAATTATAATTACACTAAGGTATGGCACTACTTTACAGGCATGCGTCAACGAACTCCTCCGCATCATCACCGTGCCTATGTTGGGCGATGAAAGTGCAAAAAACGAGCGCGTTCTGCTACATTGGATGATGTGTTAATTAAAGCATTCCTTTTTAAAGCGTCCTATTACCGTAGTATATATTATGGCAATGGTTTTGCAGGACACTACAGAATTAACCAATGTGTTTGTTAGAATTTTCCTGGTTAACTTCTCCGTGCCGTGGACCGAAGATAGAAATGCTAGATGGCTGAACCGGTGAGGATGATTTAAGCCAGGCTCGGTCATTCAAAGCAATATTCAAAATTTTGCTAAGGGTGTTTTGAATAATTTTGTCATTTTTTTCTAAAAGTGGTAAATGTTTCTAAAATTACGATAATCAAAGTGCATGAGTAAATTTGGGTTGAAAAGACATAAAACGGAGTATAGTAAAAGCCAACTGGACATTAATTATAAGTAAACAATCAGAAAAACTTCCAAAATTTTCAATTTTGTCCTCTACGAATGGTTGAAAACCATCTTCCATGATCGGAGACCCACGAGGGTGGAGAGAGATTTTTTTCTAATGATTTGTGATTTAGAAAAAGCTGAATCATGTAAAACCGTTTATACGTCCCCCCCAGAGCCCCATAATTAAGGTACCAAAAGTTAATTTTGACTTTATCTGCTCAATAATGAATTGTTCCGCTATACTGAAGATGACTGATCCCGGAGGGTCACCCTGCTGACATCCAACGGCTGATTCCAAAAGATTGTCCTTATATACCAATTTTGACGGATACCTATTGCCATTGCCATTGCCAGCGATGATTATAAATTTGGTTTCCAATTTTGCTTGGGTCAACAAAGGGTCCCTTTACCGAACTTTAGGCATTTCTCATTTCGACCTTCAAGATGACTTCCCCTTCGTCACTACCAAGGTACGCGGAGAGGGCGTGTACGGCAGCTGGAATTTATCTGCAAGTTCGGCACTCAAATGTTTGCAACAAATTTTGGCCACCATACGTCGCAGGGTACAGCTTACGGCAACCAGACGAATTCCATCATCATTCTTATGTAGAGCACATAACTTGGCTCCGTATAAGGTGTCAATGATGCCATCATCAAGGCCATATCGCCAACGTCCCCGGTGCAAGAAAGAGATGTTACACTGAGGCGTGGAATGTTTACTCTTCTCTACTTCTTCTCTCTACCAAAAAGTAGCCCAGCTATCCCCAATATATCACCCTCCCTCAGTTTTGTTTCTACAAAAACATTGCATTGCATTGAGCAATTGCATGTTTTATGATTACAATAAAGTGATAATTTTGTGTCAAAATTCAAAGCGCTTCTTCCAACATTATATTTCAAACATTCCGGTTAATCGAGCATTGTCAACCCATTAAAAATATTAATTCTCGTTATTCCACGTTATAATAGTTAATTGCACATATCATGCCGTCACAAATATAATTTTGCCTTCCTTATTGTTTGAAACATTTGTCAGTGTGCTATTTTATGTCTCAAATATGACATGTTTATGTTTATCCATAAATATGTCAGACTTCCGTCAGACTTGCGATTAAGTGGTTGCGGGTTCGAACCCCACCCAGTGCACTATTGGCGTGAACCCACTCCTAACACAAGCATTTAGCTTAGCTGGAGGGGTTAACAAGAAAGCTAGTAATGTGTGACCCACATTGCTAGTATTCTTTAAAAAAAGTTTTTATGGATTTTCGCAGTAACGGTATAAAATAAAAAAAAAACCTGTGTGGTGTCGTGAGACACCAGATAGGAACGAAGTTCCTTATTATAAAAATATTAATTTCAAGTTCTATTCGAGGTATAAAGAAAATAATTATTCGGGTTTACATTTTTTATTATGATTTTTTCATCGATAAAAATCAAACAAAACTACTTTAAAAAATAATCTTAACACCTTTATTTTATTTACAATGATTTATAAAAATATATAATAATAATAATAACAGTCATCACGTAGACTATACATTGGACACTGTATAGTCATCATACATAGACTATACATAAAAATCTTACGCTACGGACGTTTTTTGCCGGCTAGGGTACCCCTCCGCAATGCCCCATAAGGAACTTCGTTCCAAAAATATGTACGATTTTAAAATCTTTAACTTTACACAGTCCACCTCCTCTTATGACGAACGAAACTTGTAAACGGATAGTTTTTTACCAAAAATTCTTATTGTAACTGCCCGCTACAGTAAGTGTCCCCTTTTACAAATACATCCTGTATATGTACATTCGATATTCCTGACGAATCTGAAATTACACACCTCACGAATTTGCTCTACTAAACAGAACAAGGGGAAAAAAACACGATTTCTGACGAAAGCGGAATCCGACGGACGTGTTCTGAATCAAGAATAGACGGCTTAAAAAGCGTGAACTTCGTTTCGTCAATTACTCTATGTCGAGCATGTCACGTTTATTCGTTGAACGTGTCATGAGCGGCACATCCGTCAACATATCGTGAAGTACAAAGTGTAATTTTTCAATATTTATTGTGCTCATTATTTTAAATTTTTCGTAAGGTTTGGTAGAACTGAAATCTAAGTTTAGAAGATTTAGGTATAATGTGCGTTGTATTCTGGATTTCTTGAGGTATTATGTAAGGAGTTCTAATAGGTACTACCTTTATATGGGTTGATTAAAAAGTAGCTTAACGATTATGTGTAGGCAGTTTTCAATAGCAAATGCAGTGTTTCGAGCAAAAAAGTACCCGTACTGACTCATGAACACCCACTATCAAAAAAAAAGAACAACTAGGTACGTCTAAAGAAATCCTTTTCTTCAATCCGGTCTTCTATGAGATGAGGAAACCACCCCTGTCGTTCGTCTGCAATTCGAGCAAAATTCTGCTGTATTCTGCCTACTCTACTGTCATATTCCTTTTTAGTATTTTGCAGCTGTTGTATAAAACACGGTTCGAAAAAAAAACTCATTTCTTTTTGTAATAAAAAGTTGCTTGTTTAATATTTTAGGGGGCAAACGAGCAGACGGGTCACCTGATGGTAACTGACTACCGTCGCCCATGGACACATGCAACTCAAGAGTTACAAGAGCATTGCCGGCCTTTGAGATAGGAGTACGCTCTTTTCTTGAAGGTTTGAAGGTCGTATCGGTCCGGAAATACCGCAGGCGACAATTTGTTCTAGAGATTGGTTATGCGAGGCAAAAAAATTCTGGAGAACATCACAGTGGTGGATTGCCAATTATCCAGGTGATGGGGATGGAAGTTTTGTTGCATTGAACGATGGCGAAACGTTGCGGCCGGTATAAGTCCGAAGCACTCTCCATGATACATGCGATAGATACAGAATGATGCTACATCTCTACGCAACGCCAAGGGGTCAAGCCAAATCTGAAATATCCTGGTAATCGATGATTCGAGTCGCTCTCCGTTGAATGCGGTCAAGAGGGAGAAGCTGGTACTGGGATGCTCCTGCATAAATATGAGAACAATATTCCATATGCTGCCGAACCTGCGCCTTATAAAGTTGTAGGCGGTGGGCTCGGGTGAAATACTGTCTCGATCTGTTCAGCACACCAAGCTTCTTTGAGGCTAATTTGGCCTTACCCTTCAAGTAACCGCGAAACTAGAATTCGCTCGACATAGGTGAAGACCCGTTGAGGTATCTATATGCTAAAAACGAAATTTAATGGGACTGAATTTCTTTTCAAGTGTATACCAAAATTATCTAGTCTGCAATTAGTTGGGCAAAAAAAAATCAGACAAACTTGTCAATTTTAGACTATCACACAGCATTTGATCTAATTTATATCCACACCCAGGCGATTGTGAATAGCAGATTGTTCACATTAATTACATAAGAAATATGCGCATAAATTTAGAATTCCCTAGGCGTGCCTCCGACGCGATATTACTGAAGAAATTATGCGCGTATCATCTATCCCTGTCCCAAATAATATTATACATGCGAAAGCCTTTGTTTGTTAATACTGTATAACTGAACTGTAACTCCAGTTTGCCTAAAATTTATTACAGAGCTTACCTCGGGAGCATTTAAACTATAACGGTTAACGTAATTAAAATAGGGGTTTTTATCGGTACGGTTTTTTTTTTAATAATTGTAGTTTCATCATTACTAGTCTTACGGTAGGCAGTATAATTAAACTTAGTTCCGGACATACTTATCTATACGTGAAGCGAAAACTTTGGATCCCTTTTTACGAAAATTGGGCGGACGGAGGAGTATGAAATTTCGCACACTTATAGTTTATACAGAGAAGTGACGAATGCTAAAATTTTTGAACAATATTTGCTACCAAGTTAAAAAAACTGCAAAAACGGGTACATACAGCTATGAGTGTCCAGTATATATTTTGACCTGTCATGGTACAAAAGTGTATACAATGACAGGTCAAGTAATATTGGCCAGTGAAATAAACCATGGTCGAAATTCGACCACCACGGGATCTCTAGTACATCTAGATACGTAGTTCGTCCATCTCGGCAAACGATTCCCAAAGATTATTGCCGATTGTTTTTTCCGAAAGACGGCAATATGTTTATTGGTTATATATGGCAAAAAGAAATTGTGTGATAAAACAACAAATGACTTTCAGATTTTTTCATTTGCCTCTGATGCGAGACCTTGCTCCTTACCAATTTTCATAATTCTAAGTCTATAGGATCCCTATAAGTTTTGATATACTTGCGCGGCTACGATTTCTTAAACTGTATAAAAATATGTGGCCTAACGGGCCATATCTTTTAATTGTGCTAACTTTAGAAGCTTGATTTTATTACAGCTTCAAGGCACCGCAGACATAAGTATATGATACCTATACGTGTTCCTGAGTAAAAGGGTCTTGACAGACCAACAGCCAGGCAGGCAGATGGATAATGAAGTAACCCTTTAAGGATTCCTTTTTTCCTTTCTGGGAACGGAACCCTAAAAATAATGTTTATACCCTAATATATAAACCCACCTATCACAAGCATTAAGTTTAGATGAAGGAGATAACAAGAAAACTAAAATTTTATCGTTCTTCAAGAGTGAGGTTATTAACTCGGAGTGTACATTTCATAAACTAACGCTGGTATAGTAAATTTAAAAATTATAATTCTTTAACTAAATTAAATGTAAATTTAAAAATTATAAAAACCGAGTTAAAAAAAACTATTCCATAAGACTTATATGGTTTTCTCATGGATGCCATTTTCAGAACTTTACCAAATTAAAATGGGATCACACGGGAAGCACCAGCTTTTAAATAAAAAAAGAATCATCAAAATCGGTTCACCCAGACGAAAGTTCTGAGGTAACAAACATAAAAAAATAAAAAAAATACAGTCGAATTGAGAACCTCCTCCTTTCTTGAAGTCGGTTAAGAATGGGTTATTTCATACGCATAATATATATACTTTTTAATAATATATACATTGTTCTTTGAAAAAATCAATATAGTTCTTTGTTTATGTGTTTAGGAGAAGCCATTTCAGTACAGGACATTTATGATAATAACGATGTTGCCAAGTCCATACTTATGAATAAATTAAAGTCTCGTATCCTTCTTTCTGGAAATATTACAGCAGATGGTTGTTGGGATGTTTCAGAATACTCGCCGGACATATTTTATCTATGTTTAAAAAAATTGCACGATCTACCTTTGAAGTAGTATAGTTAGTAATAAGGGTAGTTATGACGTTTTTTTTAATTCAACTGGACCTAATACCCTTTTTATTTCCACGTCTGAATTGATCTCTATTGATATATAAAAATTAAATTCAATTTGCCTTTAATATCATGAAGCTATTTTCCAAGAGGATTGCGGCCTTTGCATTTCTGGCTTCTCCAGGCGAGTGCATAGCTTGTTTTGCATTAGCATTGAATAAATACTCTTAATTATTCAGCTGTAAGGTCGATTATCAGTTGAAGGTTGAGTGTGGTGTGTCAGAGCGAATAACAGGCGTTTCACGGCCACTGCACTGACTACCCTTGGCGGTCACCGAGTTGATCAATACAAAGACACAGATGCTAGCTTATAAACTATAATATGCGTATAATCACAGCGCTCAATGAACACTTAATTAAACATTGCTATATTTTCAGTTTGTTTTTTCAAGCGTAGTTTCTGGAATGAGTTTCATATTATGCTGCAATTTAAAGAATGCCGTATGTAGTGTTTACTCTCGTCTCGCAATCAGTTTGAATAAAAAAATATAACCACACGTAGCCTGAGTTTCATGCTTCACTTATATACCCTACCAGTTGACAATGTTTGTATTTGAATGAAAATTTGCAGAAATATTTCATTTACACCGACAATTTACAACAATTTACCCTAGTTAGAGAACTTTGAACTTGATATCACACTTTAACATGAACTGGTGGGAGAGAACACAACTGTTCTTTCAAATGAAGGTCAATGTTTATATCGAATGTCGACCGCCATGGGTTGCGTGTTAGCTCAGACTTATTGTATCGAACAGATTAGGTATTTTCTCACAGTAGGTACCTACACGATTTTCCACTCAGATCTTATAGTGCCTGTAATTCTTAAATATTGTCAGGAGCGACACGAGATTAATAAAAGTATTAAATGTATTAGTATTGTTTTAAAGTTATACGCGACTATTATACATATTAGATGTGGTAATCGGGACTTAAATGCGATAGTATTTATAAGGTACAGTATTTTTTTTTACCCAACATTTTGAGCGCATTATTCTGTAGCATTACGTATCATTCTCATAAAATTGTATATATGTCATAAAATTTGTATGTGTAAAATTAATGGACCAAGCATGTTGAAACTAATTTTATACTGACACACTAACTGTACACGTGCTTAGATAAGTAAAATTATCTTATCTCAAATCGATTGAGTACGCATTCAGTATTTTCCATGTCTTACTCAAAAACTGATCTTGTTCATTCGTCTTTGTAAATTTAATTTATTCTTCTATGAAACACTTTTTCTGTTGAAATCAGGATGCCATGAACCGAAACTTTAAAACCTTTAAGAAAAGTAAGTAAGTGGGCGAGTGACAATGACAACGGTTCGACAGCTCTATGGAAATAAGAAACCTATAAACACGCACAAGGCCAATGAGGTGCACTATGACCTAATCCCTCTCACACTGATCATTTTGAGAGGAACCATATAACTGCTAGTAGGATAGTTTATCATGAGTATAGTACTTAAATGTGAGGACGTGTAACTACAAAAATTTAAAGTGAAACCGGAACATTGCCATCTAGCGAGACTCACCTAAACAAAAGTTATTTTATATTATAATTTACTAAAACTAAATTATTTTAGTTATTTAAATGAAATTTTTTAATAAATAATGGTGTAATGAATAGTTTTATTTTTGTTTTGTCTTTACACACCAAGAAGATTGTTCCGTATGTTTACAAATCAAGAAGAGGCAACGCTGTAATAGCTCTGTAACAACCTATTTTTTTCATAGTACGATACATAAAGATCATAGCACATTTTTATTTTAAAAGGTCATTCATTAAGCTCCAGTCATTGCAATACATAACATCGTTAGAGAATACTTAAATTAAGAATAGACAACACACAATTTATTCAGGAACCATTAAGAGTTTTTGCACAAGTTTTCCAAGGTAGAACCTGGAAGCATTCAGTTTGTACCTTGGGAGCACCCAGAGTACTCATAAATTACGGATTAAATCGCTCGAATACATTTGTAGTATACGTTTTTACACATAAATCAGAAGCACAATCCAATGTACACCACGTCGGTTTTACATTGAAGTCGGAATAAATGAAAGTTTAACGTTTCTTCAGGAATGTCAGAAAAACATAAATCCCAGCTGTTTTTCAACTAAAGAATAGTTTGCATTCATTACATTCAATATTCAGCAAGAAAAGATTCTTTAAAGGTACGAGTTTCGGTTATTGGTTGATGAACCACGGCTATCATGGGGGCACTTTTGACTTTTGAATTACTTTATAGGAATATACTTTAATCCCAGCTGGTTTTCGAACATTCTTAAGTTAATATTAAACAAGAGAATTAACTTTGTGTACACGTTTATGTCAGTATTCTACAACAACAATTTTATTGATATTAGCGTTAAGCACACTGTTGCCATGTATTTTTTGCCAGGTGCAATTTGTGACATAACAGTGTCTTGACGTTAAAAAGAAGCATTTTATGGAGAAAAACTCTGTTAAAATATACTAGCGTTAAGTTATATTGCCCTGTTCTACCGAGCATATTTCTAAATTTTGCTTTCTATATAGAATTTTTGAAAACTCAATAGCCCTCGGGAAATTGAGAGAAATCTGACGGTGAAATGTAAATTTTAAAACGGACATATTACAGTGACATAAAATAAACTAGGAAACTGATTGAAATATTATAGCCAATTCTTTATTTATACTCCAATAACTTCACTTTCAGAACCAGATTAATTTAGAACGATTCAATCCCTGAAGCAGACGACGTGTAGGAAACAAGTTCGAAACAACACTATTAATTATAAGCAATGCAGAAAATTTTCTATAAACGTCTAGTTACTAATCAAAACTTCAAAACTGAGATTGGCATGCGCGCCATAACGTTGTTATCCGAATCCGGCGGTATTTTGAGCGAAAAGTTAAGCTACGTGGAATTTATTTGAAATTGATGGTCTACGGATGTTATTCGCCAATATCGGACTTATGTAGCACGAGTTCGAAATCGTTTCAGCTTCCAATATTGGCGCTTTTAAGTTTGATAGAAGCCGGATGTATAGAAGTTGATTTCGCTGAGCGAGAATGTTTGTTACAGAAGCTCTGAAAAGTATTAGATACTCTTTGAAGATATTTCTAGCTGTGAAATTGTATTCAATAAACTGGCTGAAAATAAACCAAGTGTAATATGTACTGTAGATTGCTAACTTCCAATTATTAAGAAACACAAACGAAAAACCCTATTTCTGTAGGTATATACAGACTAGGGATTTCCTTTCTAGGGTACACCTAAGGCCCCGGCAAGAAGACCAGTGATGGAACACTGTGTGGTTATAGTCGGCTCGAGTCCGACATACTACCTTACAGTTGCCCCGGTGAGGTGACGACCCGTGGGCGTTTCCACACAAAAAAAAAGGTATATACTGACTAAGCAGCGATGATACTTTAAAAGAAACAAAATTTTAACGATTCTTCTTCTCTCTTAATCACAGTCACCGCTGTGATTACTTCATGTTCTTTGTAAATTATTATCGTTATTGAACACTCAAAACAGACCTTTCACTGAACAGTACTCTAGAAATATGGACCTGTAAAAAGTTTAATGATAGCAATCCACAATGTTAGCCTTGCTGGATACTCGATCGAGGCGAGGGCGACTAAAGTCATAACACTTTTCAATCTTTCTTAATAGTTAATTTGTCAAAAGGGGTTTGAAAGTTTTGACTCTGAGAGACTCGTATATCAACTGGATAGTTTTTTTTAAAGCAATCATAACCGAGACTTACTACCTGTAGGCTTAGCTCTTAAACTTTTGATTAAGGGAGTGTAGACAACTAAAACAAAAAACTATCAACATACATAAGTTCAATGAATTGTTCTTGCAAATTGATTTCTAGAATATTCTAGAATGTTATATCATTCAACACAAGTCTTAAACTAAATCACATTCGCTAGGAGTAGTCAATTAGTTACTTAATATATGATTAGTTATGTAATGAGATCAGAAGCAGTTTAACCAAGCCTGATGTCATATTTATCGTGTTTTTCAATTTTACTGAACTGTAACTTACCTGTGTTGATTAGCAAGACTTAAAAATTTTTAACCATTAATTAAAATTTTCAGAGTTCGTAGATTATCAGCTTCACATTATATAATTGTATCATAATTGACTGGCCTGTTGGTCTAGTGGTTAGTGACCCTGACTGCTAAGCCAGAGGTCGTGGGATGAGCACGATAATTTGTTCTGTGTCTGGGTGTAATTTATATATAATATGTATGTATTTAGAAATATGTTTATCAGCAGTCTGGTTACCATAGTACAGGCTCTGCCTAGTTTGGGATCAGATGGCCGTGTATGAGAGATGTGTCAAGTTATTATTATTATTATAAGGTATTTAGTATGTCAATACAACAGTCTTTATTGGAGAATACAACAATGAGGTCCTTATTACTACACTATATCTATAGTAATCAGTATAGTCCTTGAAATAATTACCTACAGCTGTTTGGTGAGGAAAAACACATAATTAGGGCTGTCCACCAACTGTTTTCCTTGGTCTACATATTAATAATACTTTAGTAAACTTTTTCTTTATTATATTATTCAATTTTATTTTTCTTCTTTAGTTTTACTTTAGTTTCATTTTCAGTTTCAAAAGTAATTGGATAGGAAAATGCATGTGTATTTTGTATTTTCGGTTAAGGTATAATAAATTGAAATTGAAAGATTCTTTAAATCCATTTAATAATGTTGTTTAAATTCAATCAACCTTTTTTAATCTTTACACCTACAAAAAGTGAAAAAAAAACAAATAGTAACTTATTTTATTAAATATTGTAATTAATCCATGCAAATGATGTTGATATGATTAATGATATTTATGGATAAATGAATTGACATGCCATAATTAATCATACAATGTAATTAATGTGACTAATTATGTATATTTATGGATAAATGAATTGACATGCCATAATTAATCATACAATGTAATTAATTTAATCTATAATATAAAACAATCTGTGTCATAACTATTTGCATGTTAAAAATTTGACAAAAAACTTGCTGAACTATTGTAATCCTTGATTTGTAAGAACCTATGTACTTACCACATTTTACTGCAAATAAAGATATTCTATTCTAACAGATTTTGATTAATAGGTGTATAAAATAAAAATTCCGGAGAAACTAATATTAGTTAGACTTTATTATAATATTCATGCAATAATAAAATAATAGTCATAATAGTCATAATGGTAATTTATTGGTAAGGGTCACTTACAGGTCAAAATACATATGAATATAAGTGCATGACATAACAATGGAACTATAAGTGTAATACGTACTACCAATTTCACAATTACTCATAATATTAATAATTATTTAAAGTAGGTTGAAACGAAGATTACATTAAATTGTATTACTGAGGAACTATGTTGGAAAATTATAGAAAAATTACAAAAGGCCATAGACAAGTAGATATTAGTTCAATTAAATATTAATAGATAAAATAATAATAGATAAATTACAACAATATAAAAATGTAAGTGGATAACACTCCCATCGAATGTGAATAAAATGATATTAGCTTAATGTCAAAAATAATTCATAATGTTCGTAAATCTATCAGTTAATTAAGAATATTAGTATTCAATAATTCGTCGAAGGAATAAAACGTTTGCTCGGCAAGCCAGCGTTTTAGCCGACTTTTGAAAATATCAATACTAGTGGCATTGATGATATGCATAGGTAGCTTATTATACACTGCCGGGCCCATGACATGAGTCGTCTTAGATGTCTTAGCGAGAGTTCTCTGCACTGCCGACAATTTTTCTCTACCTCTAGTGTAGTAACAATGCACGTCTCCGCGTCTAGAGTATTGCTCTGGATTCAATCTCACGTATACTGCTACCTGATATATAATTATTGAAGGTAATGTGAGTATGCCCAGTTCTTTAAAATATGGCCTTGCGGACGTATCTTGTGGTATTCGTAGAATAGCACGAATGGCGCGCTTTTGCATCCGGAATGCACGCTCCCAGTCAGCAGCGCGTCCCCACAGTTCCGCACCATACTGGATGACTGAATGAACTGTGGCGAAATAGCATGCCCGCACCTCACCCATCGATACCACTCTCGCGATACGGCCAAGCGCGAAACAGGCACTGCCTAACTTGCCACATATTTTATTTATGTGGTTTTCCCATTTTAAACCAGAGTCGATTTCAAACCCGAGGAAGGTTACTGAATCGACCTGGGAGACATTAATTCCATCCACAGACACTGTAAGTGGTGTTGATGCCCGACCCGACAGAACAAAATGCATGAAGTGCGTCTTCTCTAAGTTGAGCATAAGCCTATTCCCTTTAAACCAGCAGAGCAGTTGAGATGCGACTTTATTTAATTTTTGCTCTAACAGTTGCACCGAATTTGCTGTAACTACTGCAGCTACGTCATCAGCGTACATGTATATTTCGGCGTCCGGTATATTTTTTGGCAAGTCATTCAGCAGGAGAGAAAACAATATATTTGAAACGGAAGATCCCTGTGCCACTCCCGTCTCTGATATCAAGGGATCGGACTTCACAGTGCCACCACAAGCAACAACACTTTGGCATCTCCCACGCATCAAATCATAAATCAATTCATGTGAAGCTCCTACTACGCCATAATGCTGCAATTTTAATGCGAGAACATCCCGGTCGGCAACATCAAATGCTTTAGATAAGTCACACGACATCAATGCTACTTGGCACCTGTCCTCACGAGCGACCATCACACGATGTATAAGTTCGCGAGTCAGGGACGTGGTTGATCGACCCTCGCGGTATGCGTATTGTCGATCTGAGAGAGCATTTATCTCGTGTAAGTACTGCTTTAACCTAGAACTAAGTCCGTTCTCGAACACTTTCGCTATAGCTGGAATGATCGAGACTGGCCTATAGTTGTCTATACAATCTCTTTTGCCTTTCCCTTTAAACAATGGCGATACTTTACTCACTTTCAATGGGGAGGGATAAGAGCCTTCCCTGATACAAGTATTAAAAAAATCTGAGAGCACAGGGGCTAAAGGAACTGCCGCCAAACTTACTAGCTTCATACTGATCCCGTAGTTGTCCTTAGACGGTTTTGGTGGAATACGCATCATAATGATTTTGTATACCTCATGAGGTGTGAAAGGGAGTAATTTTAAGGAACGGTCTGCAGGAGGTACTGCCTCGCTCAGCCATTGATACACACGATTAATGTCAGCTCTGGGTGAGCCGCACGCAGCTGCTGCACCTAAAAATCGTTTGTTCATGGCATCTACTGCTGTTTTTTTTGTCGGATAAAGTTTACCGTTCGAATCTTTGACTATATCGGTGAAGTCTAAATGAGGCACGTTGCATTTGCCTCTTTCCTTATTTATCACTGTCCACATCGTCTTCGAAGTATTGTTCGAGTTAGATATAATTTTTGAATAATGCTCAAATTTTCTATTATTTGACATAATTGTATAATATTCTTTCATGTCAGAGATAATATTATTAATTGTATCATTGGAATACCGCATATTAATGTCAATAAATTCGAATAGCAATAATTTGTAATCTATAATGTCTGGTGTCACCCACGATGAGTCCGTCCTAATATTATTACTTGTTTTCTTTAATGGAAAGCAAATGTCAATCTTACAACTAATTATATTAATAATAGCCTGAGCCATACGAGCAGGCAAACCATTACGCGCCTTAATCTCTTCCCAATCTACCGAATTAAGAGCCGCTATAAAATTCAATTCATTTGCCTTCGATAACCGCCTGGTATAGCGTGTAGTTATAAGCGATGTGGGTGAATTGCACCTCACCTCGCTTCTTACAGCGAGATGGTCACTCAAATTTGTGACTACAGGAGACACACACACGGTATCTTGTGACAAGTTTGTATGAACATGATCCAGACATGTAGATACACAGGGACTTATCCTCGTAAAGAAATCCACATGATTCGTCATGTCATGAGCCGACAGAATGTCAAACAGCCGTTTGACCTCATTTGATACACTACCTACCGTATTAATATTAAAATCACCTATTATTATGCATTGTATGCCTAGATCACAAATTTTGTCTAGCAAACGTTCAAAATAATTTAAATAGTCATTTGCATTAATAACATTAGTCCTATAAATACAAATTATGGTTATGTCACACTCCAATAAATTAATTGCCGATATTTCGCAATATTGTTCAACGGACAAAGAAGTCAGCTCTGTATTCTCGATACACTGTATACCGTCACGAATGTACAAACAGCTACCACCGTGTGATATTTGCTTTCTACAGAAATAAGAAGCGAGTTTATAACCGTCTATATTAACACATTTAAGATTGGCTTCTGTTAACCAATGCTCCGAGATTGCAAGCACATCGCACTTAAGGTCACTACATAACAGCACTTCTAATCTAGTTGTTTTCTTGTCAAGGGACGCAATGTTTTGATGGCATACAGTGATTGTGTTTTGCACATACGAAACATTTTTAGTACTAAGTGAAGTCGTGTCATCACTACGTTCGCGCTGCAGAACCATTGCTTTTCACCGAGTGAGTGAGGTTACCGGAGGTTCAAACCGTTCCCTCTCCCCTCTCCCCCTCTTCCACCTTTCCCTACTCCTACCTATGCCGGCAACACACTTGTGACTCTTGAGTTGCAGGTGCCCACGGGCAGCGTTAGTTACTTACCATCATGTGACGGGTCACCTGCTCGTTAAAAAATAAATTATTTTCTTTATCTTTCTTTCTTACATCTTGTATGTGGCAGTCAAAACTTTTAACCAGTCCAAAGTACTTTTGACCGAGAGTTACTATTTTGGACAGATTAAGAATTTTGTCTGTAACATATTTAAGTAAAATTTTGGCTTATATATGTCAATACAAAAGTTTTTGGTTTACTTATGTGATAATAAAGCAACCAATCAATTAATTCGCAAAAGTGATAGTACTACATCATAAACTTTTTACTACCATCATTGAGGCTAAGCTTACTCACTTTAAACACCACTGACGATGTTCGCTTCAAAACAAAGTCCCCCGCCGCGTCTGTCTGTTCGCGATGAACTGAAAAACTACTGAACGGATTTTCATACGGATTTCACTAATAGACATAGTGATTCATGAGGACTGTCTAGGTGTATAATTTGTACCCGTGCGAAGCCTGGGCGGGTTGCTAGTTTAACTAATAATTTACTCGACTTTATCAGGAACAATAATATAAATACCAGGACCAAGGACATAGTTCCGTTTACTAAAAATGACAGAAATACTGAAAAAATGTAAATTTTGTCCCCGTAGAGCTCAGTAACGCATCAAAGAGGAAAAACATATAATTAACATAACAAACGGATAATGGCGACTAGAGTTATTCACTATTCAGGCGCCTTATTAAAAAGTTGATTAAAAAATTCCAAGAGAAATCATTCAATACATTTATTCTTTCCAAGATATTTTTGTTACAAAAATTACGTACACCAACTGCTGAAGTCAGTAAAAAAGCAACAAACAATTTAACAGAAAGGTAATTAAAATAGAAAATGAAAAAAAATATTAATAAATTTTTAGTACCATAACATTCTTCAAGTTTTTTTTTAACGTAATAATTTCCGTTATTGATCGTAGATTACCGAAATAGATTTCTTTTTATCTCTATTTGAAACGAAGTGATAGTTTTGAAAACAAACTGCAGTGTGCAAACAAATCTAAAGTGTTCAATTAATTGTACACTGCAACTCCTCATCTCATTCATAATTTCTCTTTCCATCCAATGGTTGCCTGGAAGAAATCGCAAATCGCGATAAGGTCGCCAAATGTACTCAGGCTTTAGTTCGGTAAGAATCTACATGTATGTATACAAGTTTGTATTAATTTCTTTCTTTGTTGTACAATAAAGAGTTTATCTATCTATCTATTTTTAGAGTCATCTGAAAAGCTTTTCGACGTAGCTGTTGTTGTTACTTCATCAGAAATTTGCAATTGTTTGTCGATGTGGTTAAAGCATGCCTTTGGTTCCTAATCAAGCAAAAGACGTCTTTAACGATGGAACCAATCATATTTTTGAATTGATTAATCACTTTCGATTTTCACCCCAAAATATGAGATCTGTTGCAGAATCTGTTATCGAAAGAAATACTTTTTTTACTCACCTAGAAAACCTATGTATGTGTATCGATAGCGTAGCTAGAAATTTTTTCATACATAGACCTGACACCCTATTCTATACTTCTTAATTGAATCTTTGGAAAACCGTTTTTCGGGAAAGATGTCATAAACTAACCTAGGGTTTTTGTGTGTTAGATGCGAAGTTAGAAAATAGTTTTACTTATTTCCAAACATTAAGAATCAATAAAATTCTGTTTTAAAGGCACATTTATTTTTTGAGCGTCTAGTTAGACTCCATAAGAATTTACTCGAGCGAGATCTTAGTAGTTAGTTAGTTAGAGTCTACAGATACAGTTAGTCTATTAATCCTGACTGCTTCTCATTTCACTAGCATTAATCTGCAACAATGCACTATTGGTAGCTTATAAATTGAGACTGTAATGCTCTTAGAGATTACGGGTTGCATTTGGGGAGTAAATTATGGCTGGTGAGGGTTACCAGTTTATCTAGAACCCAAGATAGAATTTCGATGATCACATTTATATATTAACTGAAATTATTTATTAATGGTTTTACATTACTGTTTCAATCTAATATTGAAATTATTATCTAAATACTTTATGTTATTTATCAGTTATGACTGTATATGAACTAGGTATCTGATGCAATTTAATTTGAGCTGAATTTCTAAGAAAAAATTATACGCTGTCTGTGGTTTTAACATACAACGACATCTTTTGTCAATCTTTGATAATATAAGTGAATGTACAACTTGCACTATGCACTCTGAAATAATATACCTCATTCCACAGTGCACTTCACCTGCGACTTTGTAAGTAGCCTGTAAGAAACTTCAATCAGTGAAGCGCAACTGTACATTTGAATAAATTGTCACTTTTATTACTAAGCTGTTTAATAGATTTCGGAGTGAAAAAAGCGGAGTAAAATAAAATAAATTACTTTAAAGAATCACATCATCATATCTTAGGGGTAAAGACGTAGGTCATTAGAGTTCCACTGCTAATTTATTCAACCTAATATATAGAATTTATACTATTTATTTTCCTTTTATACGTTGCATATCGTTACTGTCTCAAGATTCTTCTTAACCCCATATACTATAATAATATTAAAACAAGATTATGTGTATGCACATTTAATATTTATACTGTTTCGGTGATCGCCAGCTCATATTAACGCGGATGCATTCCTTTAAATTTTATTAATTTATTTGCTATTGATAAGAGTCCATAGTACTTCGATAATTGGTGTTCATGAGTTGCTTTCAAAATTTGCATTATCCCTTACACTTGTAGAACATATAACAAAGCGTTTGAAAAGGAATTTTTAATCGTGTGCTTGGAATAGAAAACAAAATGTAATTTAAGTTTAATTACCGGCATACACGCTAACTAAAGGGTGCAGACCGTACTAATTGCTTTTTTAAATAATTCAATCCTACACATTTCCCGAACAGACCTTTAGAAAACTATTTTAGTGCTACTTGTAAGCAGCCAGACAAACCCTGGTGTTGAAAAATTCTGTAGACCCATTTAAAATGTTGCCGTAAATATAAGCGCGGGCGTAATTAAATGGATCTGGGAGATTTTTGGTCTCTAGGATTTCACTGGCGGCTTACAAATAGCATTGAAATAGTTCTCCAAACGTCACGTATAAAAATCAAGATTCAGACTGTAAGTATACTTACGTTATTTTTTCGAACTATAAAGCGTCAAACGTAAAAGACTGCCCACGGAAACTGTCTGGCAATATTGATAACTTTTAATGATATTGTGTACTATCTGAATATATTAAAATATATTTAAGATAAGTGCCCAATGATCCAGTGAGCCCAGTGATGATTATTTAGCACCTAAAAAGTGACCGTTGGCTCTAGTTATGGTATGTATACCTTCAGTCTCTACTGAATAGGAAACATTTTGTTTCTCAAGAAATAAGTCAGGTCTGGCAGCTCTGGGAATTGGTCTAGAACAATTCTATAACCTTGATATGCATCTTGTCTTTTCTTTTCTCTTTTTTTGTTATTGTATTTTTTGTTGGGTATAATTATACATATTATACATATATACGAAAACTCGAACACACAATCAAAAATAACATCCATTCATCTTATAATATTGGTTGGCCGTGTACTCTCATAGATATTCACGATCTTAGGTATGGCTTGAGGAGTCTTAGGGTCAACTCAGACAGAGCGGAAAAAAAGCGAGCACTCTTAAAATGTGAGTAACATAACCTTGTCCCATTAAAATAGAGTACACGGATGGCACAATGGTTTGTGTGGTCACCTCGCCCCTACGCCGCGCCGAGTGTTGTGGGTTCAAATCCCATACGGGACAAAAATTTGTGTGATCCACAAACAGTTGTCCCAAATCTGGGTGTTCTTTGTGTCCGTTGTTTGAATGTTTGTGAAGCCTCCCGTGATACAGGAATATTCTTAAAGCGAGTTGCAATTGTCAAAAAAAATAGAGCTTAGAGTCTTATGCAAGTAGTCCAGTACGCAAGTATGCTTGATCATACGCGAGCACATATTTAAATACACACGTGATTGCAATAGCATGTACGAATACTCGCGTTCTTCTTCTGCTGATAGTACCATTACTGCCAAATCCTAATCCGATATTATTTTAAAAAAGATAACAAATGTTCTAGTTTCTCATCAATATTCTACAAGTATCTGCCCATTGTAATTTCAAGAGCTTATATAGGTACCGTAAAAGCTTACAAGCAATACAAACGCTCAAATGCGCTTCTGCCTCAAAATACGTTATTCAATTCACACAGTACTCTTTATTGATCTGAGGCGAGCTTTATATGCGAAGGTTACAAAACACACGATGAATTATTCACTAAGGGAGGTCCGTCGCTCTGTGGTCGGTAATTCTGTAACAGTAATGTGCCGCGCTAGGTCAAGACACTCGAATTTACATAGCTTTTGTATTATTAATTTGGCTTTAATTTGTTTGTAAAGCTTGAGAATTTTGTTTGTTGTTTCTTTATGTGGTAACTCTTTTTTGAATTGAAAAAGTAAAGTAATTTTACTGAGCATACTACTCCAGCCTACACACAAAATGAAGTTTCCGTCTTGACAGCCAGACTATAAAACAGTCAATTTCTTACATGTTGTGCATGTCGCTAAACTTAGAAAAATAAAACAAAACACTCTCTGCTATAGAAATATATAAATATTTATTTTTTAACTCTTGCACGACTAGTTTTCAGCAATCACTAAATAGAAGGCACTGCCATACGTGCGCTTTACTGCTAAAACCGGCATCAGTCCTAGCAAATGGTTCCTATGGCCTCGCCATCAAAAAAAATACCTTCGAAGCTGTGGTTTCCGGAATACAAATTTCTCTATTCGCAAGGCTTTATTTGACCGAAAATTGGCATTGTAACCCACAAAAAAAGCTAAGGTTTTCGATTCGACTGTATTTTTATGGGCATGTTATGCGATATTCTCGATAATTATTAGAAAACTTTGAGGAATTATTTCTAATTGCATAGGTAGTGTTATAGTGATAAGTGATGATGATTAATGTCATCAATCAATCGTAAGTCCCTGAAAATTGTATCGTTGAAAGGGACTTGGGTACAATTAAATAAATGTTAATATGAAAAGTGATCCATATCTCTTATTTCAACTGATAATATTTTATACATAAAAAATAAATAAAGCTAATGTTTCGTATAATAGGGGGAGGGCAATGAAAATATAGGTTTTTTTATGACGTAGGGGGTAAACGAGCAGACGGGTCACTTGGTGGTAAATGACTACCGCTGCCCATAAACACCTCCAACTAAACGCAAGTGGTTTAAGGTAAGGGAGTAGGGAAAGAGAGGGGGGGAGAAGAGGGTAGGATTAGGGCCTCCGGTAACTCACTCGGCGAAAAGCAGTGTAAGCATTGCTTCACTGCCGGTTTTCTGTGAGGCCGTGGTATCACTCCGGTCAAGGCCCATACGTGCCGAAGCATGGCTCTTCCAAGATAAATAGATAAATTTAATTTTTTCTTTATTATTTATATATTTTGTTTTTCAACATTGCAAAGAGTATGTTTTGGCTTGTTTCTTTTATGGCCGGCCGCCTGCCTGACGCCAGCCCTCCTTGGAAATGTAATGTCTATCAGATGGGACAAAGGTAGAAGGTAAATTGGGGTAAGGAAAACATATAGGGCGAGGTATCTAGGGTAAGGATACCGCAAGTCTCGAATGGGAACCGTACCGTGGTACTAATATTGCAGTAGCCCGAAGAGGCCGGGGTCGGGTACCCGTATGTCCATCCTGTGATTGGAGAGGCCACTAGGACATGAACATTATCAGCCATAAATCCAATGTTATTCACGAGTGTTGTAGACAAGTGATTTGATAATTTCCATAAAATTAATACTAATTTTATTTTGAAAAGTCAACTGTTTCATCATAACAGCTTGAATTGTGTACTTTTGGCGTAAAATTAAAGAATAAAACGTTTTAGTGAATATTGGACAAACTATTTTATTAGATGGAGTTTTGCAAAATTTTGGGCGAAAAATGTATTATGGTTTCAATTATATAGTTGAATGCCAAATAGCAGGATACAAGGAAATTATTTTATCTTCTATTTTGTGAATTCAATGTTGAATAAAATATTTTGGAAACAAAATTCATAAAATGTCGAGAATAAGAGTTTTGGATGACAGTGTCAGGTGTAAATCGTCAGTTGGAGTTGACTTCATAGTATTTTGATACCACTATCCTGCGATGGTGCGAAACTTATGTAATATATAAGTATAAAATGTATAAATATTGTTAAGAGAATGTAAGAGTGCTCGAACTTCCCGGCAACAAGCCTAGTTCCAGGTATGTGTGCAACCTTGACCTACTCAATCTTTCATTCATCCCCGTATAAGCAATTGAACTTTCATTCCATTGCCTTCTCTTCTTATGTGTATTTCCTTTTTCATATACCTACTTGTTATTTGCCATCATTAATTTTCAAAGTGCCCGGTTGACGGCTATTGGTTGCCCTCTATTACTTTTTATTTGCCTCCTATTATTTGGCCAAGTTTAATTTTTAAAATGCCGCGGCGCCTACCCATTTGGGTTACAGGCCTAAGTGTAAATACGTATGTGTGTATACTAATTTATAATATATTACCAATAGTAATTTGATCTTTAAAGAAATTAAACTAGCTATCGACTGATGGATGATCCACAGACCGAAAGGTAAACCAAGAGATATAGCTACAACATTTATAAACTAATTGTTCAGTTCGATTAACATTTGGAACATACCTTCCCTAATTCACGAGTTCATTGCGATTAGTAAATATTAAATGACCAAAGCACAATCAAAATAGCTGAAAAGTTCCATTTTGTTCTAGAAATCCAATTTTTTTCCTTTACTTCTACTATACCGAATATTATCATGCAAATGAACTTCAATATTCTCGGACAAGAAAAAACAAAGATAAGAGGGTTCTTATCTTTGTTTTTTCTCATCCACGTTATACCTGGGTAGGAAAAAGTTTGTAAGTTTTACAGTACTTCGTATATTTTTCTTTACTTTTACATAACTTTAGGTCTTTTTTTTCAGATACGGAATGTGATGATCACTTTACTTTGTTTTACAAAGAGTGTCCTTCATTCAAATTTGTTGATTCAATAAATTTAATCCAATTTGCCCGTGGACGAATAGGTTTTAGCAGTCAAATGAATACGAAATTAATAATCATTTCCAAAAAAATACATACTCACAAAAGGAATCAGGTCATTCTCAAACTCATTTAACAGCAAGTCACGTGCATACTTTCAAATTAAACATTTAACTCGAAAAAAATTTACTCATTTCTTCACTATTTCAAATGCTTTAGTCTATGAAAAGTCCTACTGTGCTACATTAGTTTTTAAAGTAATGAGTAAATACATTAGCAGTATTACGAGAGATTGTCATCATTCCTAACTCTTTGAAATAAGAGTATTTGTACTTTACTTATTTAAATATACAATTTACGAATTGCTTAAGTCGAATTTGTACAAGTTATTTGTACGTCGTAGACACAGAAGCATGTAGATACACATATTGATATGTTTATTCTACATGGAATTGAAGGCATTATCTTCACTATTCTAGTTAAATGGCAACAGCTGGCACTTAATCAACAGAACTGTCAGTCTTGGTGATGGACGAGCACATGATATCTAACATGCGTAAGGGTCATCTCTCAGGTCCATGTCTGTGTCTTACGTAACGACATTTTGTTCACAGTCGCTAGTCGTCTAAAACTTAAAGTTTATGTCTATCGTCAATATTTTAATTGTTAAAATTGTCAAGGATTATTTTTAAATCACTAAGCATTACCTGTTCCTATACAGTATAGTCCATCCAAAGGTTGCCTGTAAGAGATTGCAGACCGCGATAAGGCATTGTACTACTGTTTTTAATGTATTCTTTATTCATGATTGTATGCTCTTTATGGTGTTAATAAAGAATACCTATCGAGCTATTTATCTATCTATCATATATCAAAGGTAAAGAAAATAATAATATTAATAAAAGTTTTATTTCTTAAAAAGGATCTGTAGTACAATACATTAGGTAATTTATAATAATAACAACAAACACTTAAATGATAACTACACTTAGCGGTTAAGGTAATCTCTTAAATAGGCTACAGAATAGCCTACAGTAAAGAGAAACAGTGCTCGGAGATTGGCAATACAGTGTTTGAAAATACAACATTATCAATCATGTGAGTACTAACTATTCCTTAATTTTCATTTCTATTCTTTGAATTTTTATATTGTACCCTGTAAGTGTTTGTGAATTTCATTATGAGTGTAAATACGTAAGAATGCGTGGAGCGTACGTAATGAGTGTTATGTTGTGTGTGTGTGTGTGTTTTTATGTGCGCGTGTGTGTGTTTGTGTTTGTATGTGTGTGTATGTGTGTTTATATGTGTATTTGATACATGTGTTACATGTGTGTTAGTATAGTAAAGAACGTAGACATGATTCCGTTACATCATAGGTTGTATTTGGAAAAACTTTTGAACAACTTTTTGAACAACAAAAGAAGCATAGGCCCATCTGTTGTTAAGCGGTTACCTTAGCATAAATTACATGTTTTGCTGATTGTAATGTTGCTTTACTTCTGCAGTCACTAACCTGCATTAGAAAAAGTTTAGTTTTCCCAAGTTTACTTGAACTACCGCACATTGTTCAACGGGTTTAGATATGTTTTGCGGTTATATACTAAGAAATATTAGTTAAGTGTTATATGTAGTACATTTCATATCTGATACAGAGCACGTGATATGTTTATCACGATTTAATAAAAATACCTATGCTTTTTCTCAACTTTCACCAATTATCAAAGATTTATAGCATAATCATATTGAATATTTTCTTCGGAAAATCCAGATTTTTGGCACACAGTGAATTTGGTCACGTTGATCAAATATTTGTCCGTCAAATTGGACCCACGATGATCCGAATTATGGTCAGAACCTTTTCTAATAGAAAATACAATCTTTCTTACATCACAATCCGTATTTCCAAAAAGGATGAAATTGAGTAAACTTGTTCAGAGATCTGATCTAACATGTTTTCGTAATACGTAAAGGTTCTGCTATCAAAGTCGAGGTAAATTGAATGTTACCTTTTAGCTTGGGAGGGAAATGTGACCAAAGTTTACTTAAAATGTCAGACGGTTGTTGACTTTCAATTTTACAGTAAAATAACACTTATAAATAGAGAAAAGAAAACACTAGTCTTAGAAAATAACAATATTCAGAGCAATAAATCTAACAACCACCCTTTTAACAAAATATTTTGTATAAGAATTCTAACTTCGAAATATGTCGTTAAAAATAAATTTTTGTTTGTCGTTATCCATAAACAAATTTGGAAGTAAATAGAAAAAGACTTTGAAGTTAGACATTTGAATTAAATTCTTCAGACTTTTACATGAAACTAATGTTTTCGCATCAGTGTTCGCAAAGCTAGTCAGATTATATTGAGAGAGAGAGAGAAGATTATGAACTTTTAGAACCAAGTAATATTTCATATCTTTTACTGACATGAAAAAGTCAATATGCTCAGTGCGCACTCCTAACTAATATTATAAATGCGAAAGTGATTTTGTTTGTTAAGCTGTCATATGTTGACTAATCAACCGATCATCAAGAAACACGTTGCTACGCGTACAGAAAAGTAGTTATGTACATGTACCCTACATGTCATTCAGAAAAAAATACTATTCTCTAGGAACATCTGAATTGAATGACAAAATCTAGATTAACGCGAGCGAAGCTGCGAGCAGAAGCTATTAGTACACTATTAGGTTAACCGTGTCTTTAGTACTTTAAACGTCATTTACTTGCTTTTCTGCCATATTTCAGAATAAAAGTACAATTAGTATAATATGTCATTCATTATGTGCACCTTTATTCATACACTCTTATAGATCATCGTTACAATACTCATCAAAATATTTAGATATTCATTAGTAGGTCAGAACTAATCTAAAGAGTTTCGAGGTCAGTCGCATGAACCTTTGAAGAAGTTATATTTAGGTGATTTACATTGTGCGCCTTTCAAAATGAAAATTACAATTTCATATAATACAATAACAAGAAGAATTGTATTATATGAAATGGTAGAGGATGACTGAAGAAAAAATTGATGGACTGAGTGAAAGAGAATGTGGTTAGAAAGGAGGGCAGTGCAATGACAAATGATAGATCAGTAGAATGGTACAATAAAAAAAGGGTTGGCAGTTGATGTACATACATACATATACTCACGCCTAAGTCCCTGAAGAGGTAGCAGAGGTGTACTAAACACCCATATATTTTGGCAACTATTATTTGAAATTTTGCAAACGCGTTGCTAGGGGTACAGAAAAATAAATTAAGTCTTTCTTACGTAATAGGGAGCAAGCTAATTTTGGGATAAACGAGCAGACGCCTCACCTGACTACCGCCGCCACAAGTGCGTTGCCTGCCTTTAAGGTGGGAGTAAGGGAAGAGGGGGAAAGGGGGGGGGGGGAAGAGGGGGAGAGGGAATGGTCTGCGGTAACCCCACTCACTCGGTGAAATACAACGCAACCATTGTTTCACTGCCGGCTGTCTGTGAGGCCGAGGTATCACTTTGGTCGAGCCGACCCATACGTGCACTCTGGGAATTAAAGATAGGAAAATTGGAAGTAAACTGAAATGGAAAGGTAGTTAAGAAAGGAAAACAATTAAGGCAAGGGAAAACAAATCAGCTTACAGCCGTATACCGCGGTACCGCGGCAGTTGGCCACCGCCTGAGGATGCCCGTGTGTGGCGAGAAGCCGCACGCAGAGCCATTATGGATCAATGGTCGTGCCGGCTGGAGACTTTACGTGCTGGCTTTGCTACGGTGGAGACGCTCCAGCCGGTCATAGTCGAGTGGGCGGGGCGGCAGCACGGGACCTTCAACTTCTGGCTGACGCAGGTGCTTTCGGAAAGTGCCTACATTCGGTCGCTAGGAGGGAATTGAGTCCCGCCTGCCACCACTGCGACAGCGGAGAGGACACGGTGCAGCATACGCTCGAGGTTTATTCGGTTTGGGCGACGCAGCGTCTTGCTCTTTCTGCAGTAGATAAAGTCGATCTCTACGTTACCGTACGCTCCATGCCCGGTAGTGACAGGTATTTTCAGTGTGTTTCAAGGAGGCGGCGGAGCGGATCCGGGAGGAAAATCTCCAAGCGGATCCGATTCGTCACCGATGCCCCAGGCGGCGTAGGCGCACTCACGAGCGCCTCATGCTGCCCTAGCAGTGGCCGCGGGTGGATGAGACAGGTTTTAAGCCCACTACCCGCAGTAGAGCCTCCCGTGAAAGGGTGATGTTCGTGTATGTCTGAATATCGGCCAGTTAAGAGACGAAGCCCGCTCGCCACCTCCTGGGCTAGCGCTGGATGGCCCGTTGAGGATATACCGCAGTAGCACCGACGGTCTACCCAATATAGGCGCAGTATGGCACACCGTGGTTTTAGTCGGTTAACCTCCGACACGGCCTCACCGGTAGCCCCTGTGTGGTATCATCCGTAGGTTTCCAAATGTTAAAAAAAGGGTCAGGTTTACACGAACTGGCTGTTGCCAAGAAGTCTGAGCCCTCTACCATCCTGTATGCCTACTTAAAGTGTTAATAAATAATAAATTAGCATTTTAATGAGATAATAATAATATGTTTTATGTTTCAAGCTTGTACTTTTTACTGTGTGATCCAATTAAAAAAATTATAGATTATGAAACCTAAAAATAATCCTAGTTGGATTGATGGAATGGATGGACATGTAATTTTTAATTGGATCACCACGATTACTTGAACAAGTTCTTATAGTACGTAGCTTCTCCAAACAAGATAAAAACACAAACTGGTTTTCATTGAGCTAAATGAACAAACATACCTAGCTGCGATGCAATTACACATGGTGACTGTTTGGCAAATCGCAAACATGACTGTGATAGAACACGTTTCTTGAATAAAAATACAAACGTGTGCAAATATTATTAATAATTACGGTCTGCACACACGATGGTAACATGTGACTCGCATTACATAGCACTGCTGCTATTAACCTCATGTTATTACATCGTTACAGCAGCCGACATCTGGTTTTCGTTGCAAGATATTAACAGCAGTACATTTGCCAAGCAAAGCATAATCCATTTAGCACGACTACTTTTGAACCGTTTTTTTATTTATATCCTTACATATATATTTATACAAATATAATTATGATGTTTTTGAGGCAAATTAAAAGAGGCCTATGTCGCGTAGTGGACTGCAATAGGCTGATTGTTTAATTGATTCATACATCTTGGTCGTGGCATTATTGTAATTTTAATGAGGTTTGGGGTGAAGTAGGGGTGAATTTAATCAAAATTGGATGGCATTGATACACACCATTATTTGTACTTATAACAGTTTAAATTTCGAATGTCATCCGATTTAAACAATTTTCACTGATTTTTTTTTTCATTATCATTAAAAAAAGGGTTCTTTGGCAGCTTTGAAGGGTTGTTTTTCCGATACTGGCCATCAAGATCGGATGGCAATTCTTTTCCCACGTTTGGTGGTGTTAATAAGTATGCTCACCAATTTTGAAGCGGTTGGCTCACAACTTTTTTCCCACTCCAAGGCCCAGATTACCACTCACCATCCAGTGGCCTCTCTGACATACATTTGACGTGCTATTACTGTAACTAATTGTAATAAAAGTAAATACAAAGAGGCATCTGGAGCTGACAGCTGACGGAGATAAATAAAAAACAAACATGCCTTGTCGTCTCCAGCTAGTGGTGTAAGGACAAGAAAATAAATAATAGTCTTTGCTTGTATATATAGTTTGCATTAATTCTACCGATGATTGATTTAATTACCGTTTTCAGTTCAGCTTTCTGTTTTTCTTATTTTGATTTTGAAAGAGCCTAACATGGAAATCTACATATATATATAAAAATGAATCTCTATTTCCCTTGGTCATGGCATCACGCGTGAACGGCTGGACCAATTTCGCTAATTCTTTTTTTTTTTGCGTTTTTTATTACCAGGAGAAGGTTCTTATAAAAGAAAAAAATTAAGAAAGTTAAGCGGAAAATTAAAAAATTTAAGAAAACTTAACGGGGAACTTATGCGGGTTAAACCGCAGGGTGCAGCTAGTTAACTTATAAGAAAATGTATTAACTTGACCTGAATCTATCAATCTATGTAACGGAATGTTTTAAAATAGTTTTCAACAACTTCGAGAAGTCCGATTAATTTGAAAATTTGCACACGTATCAAGGACCGATGACAGTAAAAGACTAAAAAATAAGAAAATAAATTTTAGTTAGCACCAAATAAATTCAAATGTTACAAATAATAATAATATTTTGAGACACTTCATACATGACCATCTGATCCAAAACTAGGCAGAGCAAACTATGGTAACCAAACTGCTGATAAACATACTTAAATATAAGATACTAAATACATTACATACATATTATAGTAAAGTTACACCCAAACACAGAACAAATGATCATGAGCACTATCATTTGTTCTGTGTCTGTTTGTTATACAATTATTTGTTCTGGTAAATAATAATAGTTCATTGGTTAAAGTAGAGTAGATGCCCGACTACTTTCGAACCTGACGGGGGTCCTTTATCAAGGAGTGAATCATCCTATCCCGTTAGTCCTAATGTCCTAGGCGCCAAACTGTAGTAGCCAGTATACGAGATATATATATATAATAATACACGACACGATATATAATAAGATGGTCCAATATATTATGTACGTTTACCTAAGAGCTTCTCTACGATTTACTATTTATATTTCATTTATAAAAGGTGTAGTAGAATACTCTTAAAATTTTCCTTATGCGGAAACGCTACACCGCCACTGAACAGAAGACCACACCTAACTACAGCAGAGTGTTGAATATCTGCTAATGAGTAACCTTTTTTTTTTTTTTTTTTGTGCGTGTGGAAACCCCCTCGGGCCGTCACCCCACCGGGGTTTTCGGTGGGGCGGTGTGTCGGAATCGAACCGACTAAAACCACACGGTGTGCCGTACTGCGCCTTAAGTAGGAGGGATCCGGGAACAGCTTTATTACGACATCCGGAACCCTCCTAGCGCCTGCCCGCTAAAGCGCGGGCACCACCTTCGGGTACAATCCTCTCAATTAGGCGACGTCCAGGCACACGCGGACGCCGCCTCCTCGCGGGGGGCCACTACAGCGGGTGGAAGGGAAAACCCGTCCCGTCCACCCGCGGCCACACTCAGGGCGGCATGAGGCGCTGGTATGCGCGCCTCCGCCGCCCGGTTCGCCGGCGGCGGATTAGGTCCGAGTGGAGATCGTCCTCCCGAACCCTTTCCGCCGCCTCCTTCTGCGAGATGACGTCCTCACAGAAGGTCGCGACCGCGGTAAAATTCCTGTCGCTACCGGCCATGGAGCGTATGACGGCCGGTAGCGAGAGATCTCCTCCGATGACTGCAGTGAGGGCCCGACGCTGCGTCGCCCAGGCGGAGCAAACCGCCAGCGTGTGCTGAGCCGAGTCCTCACTGCAGTCGCAGTGGTGACAGGCGGGACTCAGTTCCCTCCTAGCGACCGAGTGCAGGTACTTCCCGAAGCAGCCGTGCCCGGAAAGGACCTGCGTCAGTCGGAAGGAAAGGGTCCCGTGCTGCCGCCCTGCCCACTCGACGATGACCGGCTGGAGCGCCTCCACGGCGGCAAAGCCAGCACGTGGAGCCTCCAGCCGGGACGACCAACGAGCCATGGTGGCTCGGCGAGCGGCCTCACGCCATTCGCGTACCTCTTCGGGCGGGGGCCGACTGCCGCTTCCCGCCCGGAACTCAGCCGTTCGCCTGCTAATGAGTAACCTTGCCTGAGGTCTAAAGTAGGTTGACAACACGCCACGTTGTGTTTATAACAATAGTAATCCTTTGCTACGGTCAAGGTCCGGGTGCTTTTCTCGCATCTGTTCGCGTCAAATTATAGGATATCACGCGTCTTACACTAAAATAAAAGAATAAGCGAATCAGGTAAATTTTGACGGAGCTAAAGGTTGTCTCTTTATTGCAAGTTTTGTCGGAGCGAGAGCACCTGGATATCAATAAGAGTTTCATCACCAACATCATCATCAGCCTTTTATCGTCCACTGCTGGCCATTGGCCTCTCCTAATGTACGCCACTGACCTCGATCGTTAGCTCTCCTAATCCAGTTTTTCCCCGCAGTAAGAGTTAGACTTGTTACAAACACGGACCTTCAAGATTGTCGACGATCCTAAACTTATAAACCATGTTCGCTAAACACCGTCGTTTGTACAAACACAGACAAACATGTCAAAACTTCTACTAAATGTACCACAAGAGCCGCAGCTGCAGCAATACGTTCTCTTTGAGTTTGCGTTTTGGAACTCAAGACTGACATAGACTGACACGGACCGTTGGAAGAGCCTTGGTCCAGTGTGTGGCTGTCCGTGGTCGTCGGTTGTGCGTAATTATCCACAGAATCACGAATCATAGGAGCCACGTCACGGTAATGTTATATATCCAGTATTCTATCTTCATACAAACGGTAGGAACGCGTGTCATACCTATGCGTCTCGAGTTCGGTATACACTCGGTACACAATCAGTCGCGAATGCGTCGTGCGAAATATGGCAATGAATGTTTTATACTAAATTAAAGGACTTTGTCCATTTTGGCCCATGAATCAAAAGCTAAATTATGCAAACCATGTATTAAATCTCGAAAACATTTAAAAAGTGTTATCACGACTTCAAAGATTTCGGCGCCTCTGTAACACAACCAGTGTTGTCAGTCCTACAGTTTCAATAAAGGGTTACGGGTGTTCCTTATAAAATGTCCTGGTGTTTAGTTTGTGTTTCAAGTATACATCTAGTTATTTTATATGATGTATGATTGATGATCATTTTGATAATGCTTTTGAATGTTGTTGAGAATATAAAATCATGAATGAAAATCAAAATGAAAATAATTATTTAAGTAAATGCTAATAATTTTGTCAGTTGTTTTGATTATAGGGCTGGCAACACTAGACGGCATTTGACAGTCAGTCAAGATTGTTGACAAAACTATTGGCATTTATTTATTTAAATAGTGATTTTGCTTTTCAGGCGTTAATATTCTCAACAACATTCAACTTTTATGTTTGAATATTATTGTGATTGTTTGAGTTTGATTTTTGAAGTTTTCATTTAGACGATTTTAATAACAATGTGGGTTGAAAACGGATTCGGACTCTCGTGTTGACGAGCAGATTCTTCAGAATGGAATGGATTGGTAAGTTGTATCTTTTGTAATAATACCACACGACCGAATTTTCCTTGCACCCATATCTGGTTTTTGCAGAGCTATCTCATAATCTAATCTATTAGGTTACAATACCTGCCAAATATAACATCTACGTTTTAAAATGCTTGATTTTGATTTGATTTATTTGCTTGATATGATCTCATTTGCACAACATGTTGGACAGAGGCTAGAGCAACAGAATCTGTTCCCAATGTTTCTCATTTGTGGTATAGATGTGCTCTTTGCCAAGTTTAATAATAATGACTTTGGATTCATTCTAATCAAGTAATAGCGATGAAGACAGATACTAAACATTAATAATAATAACTCCACACATCTCACACACGGCCGTCTGATCCCATAGTAGGCAAAGCCTGTACTATGATAACCAGACTGCTGATAAACATACTTATAGATAAAGTACACCCAGACAGAACAAATTATCGTGCTCATCACAAAATAATTTATCCTGGGTGGGATTCGAACCCACAACCTCTGGCTTAGCCGTCAGGGTCACTAACCACTAGACTAGGCCTGCCGTCACTTAAATTGCCAACACTGGACAAAAACTTTAAAAAATCCGGACACATGGTTGAAATCGAGGTTCTATATCGGACACCTTAAAAAGAACGCCGATTCCATTTAAATTTTTAGCTTGTTAACGATTCATCTAACAATCATAATTGTTCCTTGGTACAAAGTGTTCCGGGTTTGCCCCGGACACTTTTTGAAAACCCCGCCCGGATGCTCCCCGGATGCCCTCTAAACTAGGACAAATCCGGGGAAACCCGGACGGATGGCAGCCCTACACTAGACCAACAGGCCAGTCATTAATATTAAAAATATTATCATATAAAGGCTCTTTCTATTAGAGCTGTTTATCTGATTAATGTTCTTAGTCAAAATAGTTTGTTTTATTTATATTTATATTATTTTCTTATAATAGCGTTTACTTTTAGGTTCTAGCATCACATTTCATTTGCCATTCTTGTTAGCAAAGAGCTGATAGTGGTGAAAATACTATTCAACTGCATCTCCTTCAATGGCTTCTGCAAGTACCACCTTCCAAATGAGTTGTGGTTTACCTAACTATAATATTAACATGATTAGGATATGAGACACCACATTGTACTTGACATAATTCTACAAAAAGTACAGCAACAGGTTACACCGCAAGTGGTGAGTGTTAATTTAATTAATTCATATAAATAGTATGTTCTTATTAATAAATTATAATATGGTAGATGACTACCAAGTCAAATCAGTATCTTTTTACTAATTTTTGAAACTGGAGGTTTGGTCCGTTTTTATATGAAAACAACTAGGCATGATTACATGTTCAGTATTGTTCAGTGTTTTTAAATCGCTTACTTTGAATATGGATTTAGTGATTATAAAATAATTTAAAACCTTCAAAATATAGACTATTATTAGTTTAAGAAGAATAGGATGTTACATTACCTGACTGTGGTGAAATAATTTATTGTGAACATAACAATATTTCCAAAAGTAGAAGATTTACACTCTTATCACTTCAATAAAATATTAAAATTATTATATTTCAGGTAACTGCAACTGACTGTAAATGTGATGGCTGCCATTAATTAATTGATCTTGAGTGGACAACTGCTGCTGATAAGTGTTTCTGTAAAATAAGTAATAAATGTGCTTGCTCTAAACAAAATATTATTATTTTCTTAACTTCTGTATTGTTTTTATTTCTCCTCTGCTGTTGTGACGCCTACCACCCACCAGAACCTAATCCGTCAAAATCAAAGTATTTTCTATAATTATGAAATTAATGAAAGTGTCCGTGACTTTCATTTAATTTAAATCAAATGTAGTGTTCATTAACCACATGGTAAGCATTTTCTTATGTCTGCTGGTTCTTAGGCCAATAATGTATGGCAGGTGAACATTGTCTTTTAACAATAAAGTTTTTCGTATGTCCCAGTCGAGGCGCAAATATTTTTCAGTCTCTAATTTATGAGGGTGTTTTTTTATTAAATCTACTAATTAAAAAACACAACATTTATTTTTATTGAACACTTCCTATTTCATTCACAACGAATTTAATTTTTTTTAAACAATAATCACAAAACTAGAAAGAAACTCAAGTAGGTAGATGAAATTAAAATACTGTAGGCGGGCAGCTCTTTCGCGTGTTTACGTACCGCGCGGCTGTAAGTAATCATATCAAGGACAGCCCCGAGTCACAGTACTAGATAGATAACATTACCGAGGCCACGTTTACGTATAACCACAGTTGTTATGTAAATTATTGGTTAAAACTAACTTATTTCCTCTGATAAACTGTTAAAAAGTTTCAACGACATTAACTAGCAGTTTTAGTTTTTAGTTTAGTTAGCAGTAACACTTATAAAGGCCGACTTAGGATTATTAATATAGATAAGCCAATAGTCTAAATCCCACAGCATAAGTAAACATAAATTAATTTCAACAATACTTAGAAAGTGTAAGCTGCCTAATTGAATGAAAACTAGAATGATTAATGATGTTATTGTTGTCTGAAAGCAGCGATTCTACAGGTTTATATTATAATAAAAGTTGACCAACTTTGGTTTTATATAAGTGACGAGTAAACATTGTTTTATAACAAAAATTGTTAGAAAAATTTGGGAAATGTAATATATTATAAACATTTAACAAAATATAGGTAAAGATGACATGAATGTCACTATTTTGACTACTACCATAGAATACATAATAGTACAGGTACAAAAGTTTCACTCCGCGAAAGCATTTAAATAAATAGCGACTCTTGTTCCGAAACAATAAAGTCGTAATTCAGGTCGCACATAGCGCTAATTACCTACAGTTATATTCACCTAGAAGTTGCCTCTCTTTCTGTCGCATTTACTGTTACCTGTTAATCTGAATATTTAGTTATCAGTAAGTTATGTACCTATTACTCTAGTTTTGTACTACTAATAACTCGATAGTCTAGATACAAACGGATGACGCGACGCAGCGCGTGAGTGAGCCTCGAACTAACGTGCGATTCGGCAGGCACGTGGCAGCCCACTAAATTTTTGCACAATTAGTCGACCCGCCGTATACTTATAGCTTTATACCTACACTGCGGACTGAATCTGGCCTGCTATGACTTAGTTATACGATTACATGTGTGTGCGAAAAAGTTTGTGTAAAAATCAAAGAAAGTAATCTGACAATATTAAGACTAGTCGCATTAGACCTAAGTGTACAGTTTGTAATATTATTTTATTTATCTATTTTTTAATACGTGAGGAGAACTTTTTGTAGGTAGTAATTTTTTTAAATAGGAATCATTCACAGTTATGTGAAATTTGGAATACTTTAGTTTATATGTAGAAGAAGTGTTGTTATATGTAGAAAAAGTTATAATTTTTAAACAATATATGCCATCAAGTTAAAAATTATGTAAAAATGGCTACATAAAGCTTTCAGGGTTCAGTATATATTTTAAACTATGGTGGTACAAAAGTCCTATTCAATTAAAGTTCGAAAGGTCATAATATAACACAATTTGAACAAATTATTTGTATTAAACTACTCTAAACTCAATTTAGCATAGCCGATTAGATGCCAGTATCAGAGCAGTTTATAAAATAAGCGACAGCGAGTGTTTTTAGAGTTAACGAGGAAAAGAACTGTCAGTTTTCCCTGTCATGAACAACATGGTCATTGTCGTTTACCCTGATGCAAAACTAAGCGCTAGCAGGAAATAAAAGATTGGCGGCTGCATTACATTAGGAAATGACGGTCGGACGAGGACGGACAGAAACATTTGTTCTCATCACTACGTACAATAGAACGTAACTGTTTTTATTACGGCAACCAATGATTACTTTTTTGAAGAAAAAAAAAATACTACATGTACAGAATGATAATAAATTTTATAATTAAATGAAGAAAGCTAATCTACATATTTCTCTTACTGCGGGCTTTAAGATTTAATTTTAAGAACTCTGGCATAGTTACGTTCTTAAGCAACTGTTAAAAAGAGAACAGAACAGAGTATAGTAAGAATTTACAAAAGATTCACCAAATTGCTCAGCCGCTTGAAAGCTTAAAAATGCATTATCTGTTTATTTGATGGTAGAAGCTTCTTGTTGTTGGTGCCAGCCGGTGATCCATGGTCGGCTCATCGTTCAATCAGCCAATTAGCGCGGCGTATAGGTATTATCTCATGCTTAACTAGCCAATTATATGTAACGAATGGAATTATTATATGTAACGAACTATAGGGACTCCCTTTACTTTCAGTTTAATTGAAATAGATGAATATAGGTTATATTGATTCACATAGAAAAATATAGGAATAAGCAATTTAAATAGATAACAATATTTAAAAAGATAAATTGAAAAGCATTACCAATTTGTCCTGATAAAAGTACTTTGAAGACCTTCAATTTCAACTCAACAATTTAATAAAAGGCAAAATCAAGGCTCGACACTCACCGCAATGCAATCAAAGTTACTATTCGATTCAATCGCAACCGGTCGCATTGTATTGGCGGTCCAAAAGACCGACCGAAATGGCCATCTTTCTCAACGACCTTAAGTCCGACGGTTTATCACGAAACACAATTGTCCCGATTACTTGAACTCTTTCAGTAAAACGACTTTGTTCGATCGTACCGTCTTGGGGCAATGAGATCAAAATAATGGTTGAAAATAAATGCTTAGGTCTTGAAAGGATGTTAAGCAGAGCAAAACAAAGTTAATGAAACAAAGCTGACAAAAAACAACAAAGTTACATTGAAGTTGTTAGAAATATCACAAACAAAGTCCCCCGCCGCGTCTGTCTGTCTGTCTGTCCGCGATAAACTGAAAAACCACTGAATGGATTTTCATGCGGTTTTCACAATAGACAGATTGATTCATGAGGAAGGTTTAGGTGTATAATTTGTACCCGTGCGGGGCGGGTTGCTAGTTATTCATCAAATTCTTTTCTAAACAAGCAAGAGGCCAAAGGAAAAAGAGTAGCCACCGATCACCCACTTTTAATATGCAGTTCAAATCTTTTGATTTTAATTATTTTTTTAACAAAACCTTACCTAAAATAAGATTGAACATTTTCCCTAATATTCAGTGAAATTAATTAAACATTTAGTAACAAAACCCCTCTTTCAGCCAATGAATTGCTTACTTAATTGGAAAAGCTATACTCTTTGATTAAAAAAGCGAGCCATTCCATTAGTTTGATAGTTTTTTTAACAATGGCCGCATTGGTATTGTGTTTTATCTAGCAGAAAAATGCTTTGAATCACTTGACCAATCGTAAAATATACAGTTCGGTGTTAAAATATCGAGTTGTTCGTCGTTGGGCGAGCACGTGAATTTTTTTCTTAACTCCTGGAAAGTAGGATTTACTCTTGACTTCACTCTGTAGGAAATAGGGCAGTCTCATAAATAGTGAGGCGTTAAATGAATGTCAAGGTTGTAAGACCTGTAAACCTAGATAGACGGACACTACTTTAGGTGTATTCAAATTGGCCAAATTGAAATTTTTAGTTCTTAAGCAGGATCGCGATAGAATAAATATGATTAAGCCTGTTAAATTTCAGATATGTCATGTAATACTTTGGTACTCATCTTAGTCTTAACTTTAAAATCAGCGGACCATGAACAGAAATCGCTCCTTAACACTTGGTTGTAGAAACAACAATAACATTCTTCCACTCCGTCTCCAGGTAACCAATCGCTGATGCTACGAACTTTTTTTGAAAATATTTTTAGAAATTAGACATTTGAAATTAATTAGTAATGTATACCTTTACTAAGTATTTACATAAAAACAATATTCTTAAAGGAGTTTCGCAAAATCTAATGATAATAAACGCTATGGATCGATCAAGGGTAAAACGCGCCACCACCACACGAACAATCTGACTTATTAATGCACGAGTCGCTAGTATTGTTTTGTAATTCATTAGCATTGCGTGAAGTATGCAATGCATTATTTGTCCTTTATTTCTATTATGTACTTAGATCTTAACCTGATCACTTTTAGGACATCTTTAAATTGGCGACAAACACGATTGTGACACGACTTTCTAGAAATTAATGGTTATAGTGGGATAGTCATGCTTTGGCACGTATGCCATGCCATCATGGCAGTGAAGTAATGCTTCGTTGTGTTTTTGCAAGTGAGCGAGGTTACTGGAGTCCCTAACCCTTCCTTCTCCCCCTCTTCCCCCCTCTCCTCTTAAATCCTTCTCCTTCTCAACTTAACGCGTTAATTTAAAAAGTGAGTATATTTTCTACACTATGTAAATGGTAGAAAAAATATTCTCATTCAATAGGCAAGCTTATTTTATAACTATCCATAGCGCAAAAGTTAAGTCGCTATATACTCCAATGTTATACAAAGATAGATTAGTTCCTTTCATCATTTTACATATATCAATTTCTAAATCATGTTTTATAAGAATTTTATAGTTAAAAATAAATAAACAAACAATAGCTTGATATATCTCACACACGGCCGTCTGATCCCAAACTAGGCAGAGCCTGTACTATGGTAACTAGACAGCTAATGAACATACTTATGTACTTTCAAATATATACTTATTATATATAAATTACACCCAGACACAGAACAAACGTTAACACATTTATTTGTCCTTTTGGGTCAGAATCAAATCCACGACCTCTGACTCAGCAGCCGGGTTCACTATCCACTAGACCAACAGGCCAGTTAATTATATTATATATATTTATATATTAATAAAAGGCTTCTGAAAAATCGCTGCTGAGAAAGTATAGTGCAAGAAATTCTCTAACTAGACGAACTCACAACTTAGTACCAACTTAAGATTGTTTGACATAGAAATCCATGGAATTTTATTTGAAAACCAGAACAATAAAGAATTTATAGTAGGTTACAATTGTTAAACAATGTCATAATACAAAAAGTAGAAGAATAGTCACTGAAGTAGTACTAAAGTTGTTTGTATAGAAACTCAATTAAGAAACCTTAATGGGTACTTATACACTCATAACAAGACACTAGGATTTAATACACGATATTAGAACTGAATGCTGAGTAATATCACCAAATTGATTCGTATCGGAATTCCGTAGCTAACATACCTCGAAAAAGCTCTCAATATAATTGCTTTATTTATACATTTGCAGGCAATATTAGAAGAAATTGTCTTCGACTTAGTAACGTCTTCGTACAAGTTTAAGAACAATGATATTATTACGGAAGTAAATTGCTTTCGGCGAACTGTTCGTGCTCAGTATGTATAAGAAAATTTACAAATAATGAAGTCAATTTATATTATCTACATCTCAACTATAATGCTTATCAACACATCTTGCATCACCTTAATAGCGTTCATCAGTACACTTAACTGAAACAGTGCACCTGTTCTACGGTAATTAATGATAGAAAAACTAGTAACAATAAACAATTTTGCATATATTGAAAGAGGAAGCCTTACCTCATAGCGTAAAATAAAGCTAACTTTTAAACTTTCGCGTTCCCTGATATAATTCCCGTATAAGTACATAATTAAAATAAAGCTCTTATTGAATGAAGGTAGCGACCGGAAGACAGCCAACGGAGTATTTCCTCTTTTGCTTTTCAATAAATAAATACCTATATTGGTATTATGCAAATGAAAATTCGGCATTTACAATTAAAAGTCTCCAAATTCTAAATAAAAGTTATGACAACAAGGCAACTTTACAACCGAGTATTTTTATGACAAGTCCAATGAATACCGCCTTTGTGGTGTTGTCTGACACAACATCACAAAGGTCTGCACTGGCATGGTCCACTTCATTCTGTCAGATAAGTTCACACTTGACCTACTTCAAACCACTGATATAATCGTATGAGAACATAGTGGACAGACTTGATTAAAATTGAAAAGGAATTTATGCAAAACATAATGGTTTTCTTGGTCCAACTGCGCCAAGTGTAGTTTTATTAAAATAGTGAATTTCAATATAAGCGTAGGTGATACAATTTTCCCTACATCACGTGAGTGTGACATGGTTATATATAATATATATATATATAATAAAATGAAATTAAAGCATTTCACTTTTCATTTAAGTTAATTAAGGAAATTAAAATTCGTGATAACGTAAATTGAGTTTTTGTGTGTCAAATAAAACAGTGCTTTCATTCGTAATTTATGTTTATGACCTGAATGGATCCTGCGCGGCTTGAACTTGGTATAAATTTTGTTTTTACAATTATATTTTAGGCTAAATAAATACCCATATAATTTCTTCGAAAAAATGCAGATCCTAATAAAAACTCCATTGTATCTTTAATTTATAATAATTCATTATTATATTAACTCGTTCAGTGAATCAAAAGATTACCCCAAAAATACAGAAACATAAGTATCTATTAATTTTAAACGAGCAATTCTTGTATATATGGTATATATCTATTTGAGTATATTTCGTGTATACCTCGGCAATAGGTCTAACGATTTGGATGAAATTCTATATATATATATTTTTAATTTAACTTTGGCTTGACTATTTCAAGATGGTATCGCTAGAATCACGTCGCACGATCAGTGACATGGTCTTTTTATATAAATCGCTCAACAATCACATCGACTGTTCCGATCTAATTGCTAAAATTCGTATTATTAATGTCTCTCATAAAGTTCCACGTTATCCTTGTTCCCTTCTTTCAGCTCCTCGGCATCGAACTCATACGACGTGACGTATACATTTAATGACCTATCGAGTGTTTTGATAGACTTGAGCGTATTCAACCTTTCCCTCGGCAAGTTTAAAAATAGTCTTCAATCATTTGCAAACGGATCGCAGACCTTAACAGCACTTATATTGTTATCGATTTTATAAACGTGATTTTGTTAATAGTGCCTTGTAATGATATTTTTTCTTTCATAACAATAATTATTGTTTTCACTCAATTTTATATTATTTAAATTTTATGTTACTTTGATTAAGATTGTGGTGATTATTAGGTTATAATTATTTTTAATATTTCTATTTTTTTTTCTTAAGTTGTGTAATGTGCCGTATTTCTTTTCCATGCTGCGGTTTTCTATAATTAAGAAAACCATCTTATGTTTAGTTTTTTAAGAAAGATATGAGTATTTCTTCTTGAAAACCCTAAAATAAACAAATAAGCGTCTTTAAAAAAATGCTGAGCGAAGCGGTCACCAAGGTACTACTACCTACGAAAGTTACGTAACTACTACTACGTAAAGGGCGTAGCTTGCTGCATATAATATTTTAGATGTATGCACTAGTAGAAACTTCTGAAGGCCAATATTTGAACGTGAAACTAATTAAAAAAAAGAATTTCAAAAAATAGTATAGCTCACTTTGTATACGCGCAGCATACCATTTGATAGTCTGATTTTTTGTTCAAATATGATGGCCTCTGTGAATGTTCTCTCTTTTTTTACGTATGCCGTTAACAGTTTTCCGTGACAAATTTCAACAGCAAAGAATAAGCGACTTGGGTTTTTCCATTTTATGTTTCGCCGTTAACATTATCTGCATATGCGTGTGTGTTTACTAAAGTTACTGTAAACCAAATAAGATGAAAGTTTTGGTAAACCCCGTAAAGTTTTAGCGAGTTGTCAATGTCGATAGTAAACAATCCAGTAAACGAACTTATGATCTTGAAGTGTCTTAATTTCTATTGCAAAGAAAAGTGTAACGACGAAAGTTTAACGTCCACTAGAGACTTAGTGTAACAAACTAATCAAGAAGTTGAAGTTAATATTATCTACTCATTCAACTTGTATAAGTTTGAGAAAGCTAATAAAATAGCAGCAAGGTACTAAAAAAATTAAATTAATTCTGCTATAGAGCAAAGTCAAAGTTAAATATCTTTAATTCATTAAATTCTTTAAAAATTGCTTGAAGATGCTTTTTTTAAATTACTATTTAAAATTATAAATCAACAAGATTTCACAACAACAATATATGGCTTTGGGGAACGTAAAACAAATCATATATAAAAATAAATAATATCTTGTTGCAAACAGGTAGGATCACGATCTATAAAAATTACGGAATCAGAGGCTTCACCCGAGTGAACGTGAACTCGAGTGAATGCTTCATTATTTTTCATTTCATGTTCACATGGAATGACTTAGAAAATAACATGCATCCGTTTTTCGTCGCCTTCGTTCGTCTAACGAAGTGATGCGTCTTGAATTAACACAAAGGAAGCCAAGAAAACGTTGACGGTGGTGGGTGTTCAGACTGTTCATTTTTCGTTCATTCAGAGAGGAGTGAAGGATGCCGAATGCCAATATCAATATTTGGTGAAATAATATAACACAACACTGTTTTATTGTGCGTTATTATGTTATTAAGTTTAAGGAATGAATACATTAAAGGGAGACTGAAAGTATCATGGTATGGGCATGTGATGCGGAGGGATGAGCAAAATGTGGTGAAGAGAATTTGATGTATTCAAATTGATGGATACAAGACTAGAAGAAGACCAAGTAAGCAGTGAACTGACAAATGATAAAGAGACGATGAACAAGAAGATGATCAATAAAAAAAATGTTTTTCAAACTAATGAAAACTCACGAATAAGGTATGCGTCATTCGATTTTGTTTTAATGTAATCTTCGAAGGTTGATTATTTATATTTAAGCATTTGAACCGTCCATATAAATGTAAGCTTTATTTGTACAGTTATAATAGACAGATATTTTCGAAAGTAGAACACTAAAATAAAAAGTAATAGAAAAGTTGTAAACCTAAGTATGTGACCTCATAGTGTTGAGTTTGATTCGTCGACTATCGCGCTACCTTACGATATCAAAGTGAAAAGTTACGGTACAATGCTAACCTTCCGCTGCGAATGCCGTAAAATAATAAGCAATGCCATTACCGTTATCCTTCGAAACTTCGGTATGGATTACAGGAATACCATTACACTGGAGCGTAATATTGATAAAACTTAAGCAGCGATAGAACGGTTAAAGCTTCATCCAATTTAATTTTCACTCAATTTGAGGTCGTAAAATTTCCTACGCTAAAACTTTTGTGAAAATATTTCTGTCGCTTCGTTCCTTACAGTCGGTGGATTGTAAAACAATGATTATAATTTTTTTATTAAAGTTTAATGATTGTGCTTCTCTAGTGGCTTAATAAATTTTAAATGAGTACAAATAAAAACAAAAGTGAAGGAAATAAAGTACTTTTTTCGTATGGTAAAATGCATCATCATAACTAATTAACAAGATCGCCAATCTTACCACTATTATAAGCGTGAAAGCTTAGATGGATGCATGTTTCTTATTAATGGCTGAAAAAATCTAAATTTGACACAGAGATAGATGATATAGTCTGGATGTATAGTCTGAATATGCAAGTCTGGATGGTTCGCATGAGATAGATTTGAATTTAAACGTAAACGTAGTTGCAGGCAACATCTAGTTTAAAACATATTGTCTATACTAATATAATAAAGCTGAAGAGGTTGTTTGTTTGTTTGCTTGAATGATTCGAATAGAATAATTATTTTAGTGTTGGAAAGCACATTTATCGACGAAAGCTATAGGCTATAAAACATCACGCCCAATGGAGGAGGAGTCGAGCAGTGACCATAAACGCAGGTGAAACTGCGGGGATGGCTAGTAATCAATATTATTGCATTGATCTATCGAAATCAAAGAAACACTTTTACGTTACGGAACGTTTTACAGCATTTAACCGCTGTAATAAAAATTCCACCTGTACAAATGTCGTTTGTCACACCTACGCTCGGACAGCAGATCGCTACGATCTGAATGAGGACAAGTGCATTAAGCTGAAAAGCGACGTGAGCGGCGTGTGGAAAGTGCTAAATGTTTTCCGATAACTGTTGGACCATAACTCGAACAGACACGAAACAGGTCAACTGTGCTATTATTAGGCGACTTAGATGCAATATGGCTGAACGTATAAGGAAGATATTGAAATAGATACGATAGATAACTAATTCAATGATCAAACATTTTAACGAATATTAAGGTACACACCACTGTAATGAAATGGATTGTTTTCATAATAATCAGAGGCGCAGGATATCGATATCTTTGTTTAATTTAAAGGAAATTAGACTTACGTATTAAGCTTACCATAAACTATATAATGTTTTGCTGTAACTTGAGACCCTCATAAGTTAATTTAACGGTACGTGTTCTGTTTGTATTAGTTGTGGTTGCTTGTAATTGAATGAGCACAAGGCATGTATTACTGACAATCCTAATAAATAAATAGATTGCCTAAAGGTAATACAGGAATAAGTTTCACATATAATATATGTTTCATATCTTCAAATCAGAGCTTGTTGTATTCAGACATGTCGGAATTTATATTTAATACGAACTTAGACATAAGCATACAATAATTATAATGAAATACTACTTAGATGTACTTTATGATGTAAAATACCTATTACTTTATATTACACTTCAAGTAAATGAGATGAAGATTTTTATTTAGAAGAAACCGAGACTACTATCTAAAATTATTATTGAGCATTTAGATTACAGCCTACACGTACCTATTATTGCAACGATATAGTAATAAATGGATAGATATTAAAAGAAAATTTATTGATTCGTTTTTGAAAGGTTTTCTGTAGTAATATCTATTTTGATATCATTAGTATCAACATCAACTATGTTAAGTACTTCTCTTTCTTTAATTTATTTCTTCATCTAGGTTTTTTATACTTTATCTCCTTTACCTATAGATGCTATTTTTATCGCTTTTATTAGCTTCTTTTCTATTTAGCTAACTATGTCAACAAATCTTGGATGTAAATTTTAACCCATTTCTAATTGTCGTTTCGAAATGAAACTTTGTAGGCATGTGTAGTCTGGGTGGCAAAACTATAATGTGGCATCTTGGAGCTGATCTGATGATGGAGCCAGGATGTAGATAGTTTAAATCTCCAGTGGCTACTAAGATACCCCTTGAGTTCGGCTCATATGATTCGTTTTGACGATTGAGATTGGGCTTGGTAACGTATGGTCTGATGGTCAAGCCAAAAGGTGAACCTTTTGGATTGATGATCGTTCCACTGAACTCTTTTTAGTTTTAATTCGGTTCGCCATTAAAACGTGTTTTTGAGTTTTACTGGACTGTAATGATTAACACTAGATTAACATTATTTCTATAACAACAAATGATAAAACAATTTACACTAATACAATTTAAATTCCTAAGAAAGTGTTATCAAGTTAAATAGCTTTTTTCCACAAATGTTAAAATTAAGAGTATCAAATTTTCTTACAAAACTGCGATTCTTTTATTTTAACACCTTTTGATAAAAACTTCTTGGATAAAAATACAAACGCGCTATCTCAGTTGAAATATTTTCAAACTTCAAATAGCTTCTTGCTTTAAGGTTTTAGAGTCCTATAAAGTAGAATTCACTAACTCAAGATAAGATCTCATTTTATTATTTTTAACATTACTTATACGAGGGCTTTCTGTAATGACAAGGCCAGATATTTCTTGCTACGGAAATTTACAAGGGCTATGTACAAAATTTTCTTTTATGTCGAAAACCAAGCCGTCAAGTGTATATTCGACTTTGAATCGTATTATGTATATGTGCCAATATAAATGTTGTAGCTTCACAGCTTCTAGTCCTTAAGTCCTTCCAGATCCAGCTAATTATATTACATTTTAACTTAATTAAAATAATTATTTATCTTTTGTCCTAATTATTTATTGCAATACTGTTAGAGGTATTGATATAGGAATAAAATTTCAACTTCAACAAATAAGACTTCAAAACAAACATTTACTCTATTCTGCATTCATTTAAGGTAACATACTATTTACCCCACCTACATGTCACACTGTAGCACATTTTAATTCACCCATTCCACGGTCACTTACCGCACTCAACGCTCTCTTAGAATCAAGTCCAGACTGTGACTTGTTTGCGGATGAATGGCAGACGATTATGCCAGTATGTCTGGTGTACTGCGAGAAGTCCATGTGTAGTTTTTTTGTTGTATATATAATAATGTTGCATAGTATAGTTTATTTTGCATTAACGTTTCTCTCTTAATTAGTGTAAGTGGCTAGGAGCCGTTCTGATTAAGATTAAATAAATAAATAAGTATCCTAATAAATAAATAGTAGTAGTAACGTAAAGTACCTGTAACCATACTTTTGGTTACTACTATTTATTATTATAATTTAATAAGACATTGACTTTTGTTAATTTGTAGATGGTTAAGTAATGTATGTCTTATGTATCTTATTTCATAGGCCTGTTTGGCATGCAAGGTGATACTGAAAATTAATGTGACTTAACAACAAAGACTTCATGAGCATTAGGTCAAATGTTTATGTAATACTTCAGTTTTCCTATTAAACTTTATTTTAAAAAAACCAAAACCCATGGAATTGGTCTTACTTTTTTGAAGTGTAAAACTTATACCACCCCTGGCAATGGTGCAATTCTCAGTAATATAAATAGGAAATTATTTTACGATTTAAATTAAAAGGACTATTCTAAAGTTAAACTAATTTCAGAATGTTCGTAACATTTACTAGTATTAGTAGAAACTCCCTCATTGATCACACAACTATAATTTTGCAGACAAATTCCTTATCTGACAAATTATACAAGACTTAACAAGAACCATGACTTATGTGATCTTTAATACAATACCGTTGTAGTGAAACTACGGTGGCGTGTTTAGATACTATTTTATTACTCTTCTTGATAGTAGATTGTGTTAGTATTTATACTATGATATTAAACATCTATACACACATGGAAACAGATATTTAACTAACTAGTAAAATATTATAATGAAAACGGGAACTATATGTTTATTTGGGTCGCTTCTATTGAAGTGTATATTAGATGCGTAACTCGGGACTTAATCGCGGTAATATTTAAAAGGTACAATACCTCTTGGTTACCCAACGTTTGCATTTGCTGGAGTCAGGTCCAAAACACTGGATCGAATTCCACCAACCACAGGTCCATTCAACCAACCGTCGCTATTTCTCCAGAATAGTACGTGAAGCAGTGGAAATAAAAAAGCATAAAAATTTCAACCGAGAAGATGGGTGGCGCTTATCAACATCTTGGAATCCCGTCATCACCAAATGCTACCGTCAGCGAGTACACCCTCGACATCATTCAGTGGACGTCGTAAGTGTAGTGTGTCGAAGTACCAACAGTACGAATAAAAATAAAAATAGTGAAGACCAAGTGCGGGTAGTTGCTGAAACTCGTGACCACGATCGATGCAATTCGATCGAAACGTCGGATAACCAAGAGGTATTGTATCTTTTAAATATTATCGCGATTAAGTCCCGAGCTACACATTTAACATGTATCAAAGTCGCGAAAGTTTAAAAACAATTAATAATAATATGTACTTACACGGTGATAGCCGTCTATGTCTCTGATGTTGGCAGCATAACTTTACATCACGTTTACGAATTACGTTTGCGTCCCCTATTAAGCTCTTGCTCTTCAAAGTTATAATCGATATGCAATTAACCAAAAAACCTACCAAATTCCCGCTACTAAAGGCAGATTGCATTAATTTATTTAGTAGATTGATTGAAAGCGTTCAATTTAAGTGTCAACTTTTCTCATCAAAGAAGAAAGAAGCCTGAATATGAAACACGCTGATGGAAAGTAGCGACGTAAAACTTAATAAGCATATTTATTTTTTCGTGAAACATCATTTGAAGTAACAACGCTATTATTTTTTAGGGGATAAGTACCTATGGAGAATATTTTTTTTAAATAACCTTCTTCACCAGGGTTCTCTTTCATTCATGTACATTTTTGTTTTACAAACGTGAAAAAAATCTTTCTTACAGCTACTGAGTCTCTATATTCTTTTGCAACTAACAGTACTATAATTTGTTGAAATGTCTTATTTTTATAGCAGATTTGCTCTTTATTGTTATCCAGCACAATGTTAAGCGGTGTTGCGGCAGAGTATTAAACGGCGGCAAGATAATCAATTCGTTAGTGACAAATGACATTTTGTTAAAATCTGTGTGCTATTTCAGACTATAAATTTACAAATTAAGTGGCGGTAGCGTAATGGCTAAGGCATCGGACTTGCGATCTAGTGGTTGCGGGTTCGAACCCCACCTAGTGCACTACCGACGTGAACCCACTCCTTTTTTTTTTGTGCGTCTAGAAACCCCCTCGGACCGTCATCCCACCGGGGTTTTCGGTGGGGCCGTGTGTCGGAATCGATCCGACTAAAACCACACGGTGTGCCGTACTGCGCCTTAAGTAGGAGGGATCCGGGAACAGCTTTTATTAAGACATCCGGAACCCTCCTAGCGCCTGACCGCAAAAGCGCGGACACCACCTTCCGGTAAAATCCTCTCAATTAGGCGACGTCCAGGCACACGCGGACGCCGCCTCCTTGCGGGGGGGGGGGGCACTACAGCGGGTGGAGGGGAAAACCCGTCCCGTCCACCCGCGGCCACACTCAGAGCGGCATGAGGCGCCGGTAAGCGCGCCTCCGCCGCCCGGTTCGCCGGCGGCGAATTAGGTCCGAGTGGAGATCGTCCTCCCGGACCCTTTCCGCTGCCTCCTTCTGCGAGATGACGTCCTCACAGAAGGTCGCGACCGCGGTAAAATTCCTGTCGCTACCGGCACGTGAACCCACTCCTTTTTTTTTTTTTTTTGTGCGTGTGGAAACCCCCTCGGGCCGTCACCCCACCGGGGTTTTCGGTGGGGCGGTGTGTCGGAATCGAACCGACTAAAACCACACGGTGTGCCGTACTGCGCCTCAAGTAGGAGGGATCCGGGAACAGCTTTATTACGACATCCGGAACACGTGAACCCACTCCTAACACAAGCATTTAGCTTAGTTGGAGGGGTTAACAAGAATACTAGTAATGTGTGACCCACGTTACTAGTAGTCTTTGTTAAAAAAAAAAGACTATAATCTATATCTATGCCAAATTTAATCCAGATCCGTTCGACCGTTTTCGCGTGAAAGATTAACAAATATCCATCCATCCTCACTACCTTTCGCCTTTATAATATTAGAAAAAAATACGGATTGTCTATAGGGTAATAGTGACTCTGAACACTTTGTACACTATTGTAGGTTCAGAGGTTAAGCTACGTCCAAAGGTGAAAAGAGCAATGGAAACCTGGTAGGTAATCGTTTACGAATTTCTCTCTATTGAGTCAAGGGTCTCGATGTGATGTTTGATCGACTTTTATTTCACACCAAAGCCTACAAATGTGAAATACATTGTTTAAATGCTGTGTATTGACCTTTAGGTGAATCAAAGAAATTGTTTATAAAATAAATACACAAAGTGGGTATGTACAATGAGCGGCCTCATCGCTAAGAGCAATGTCTTACAGGTCGATCATAGATAAAAGAATAATGAGTAGTTTTGGTGTAAGATAGAAGTTTAGAGAAAAGGCATTTAGTTAAAAGGAATTATAATGTCATGTTATGAAACTAGGTATATTCTATTTATAGACATATAAAGTAAAACAAAAAAAAGGGGTTCAAATTTAACAAGCTGCTCCCTGGTGATATCGAGGTAGCTAATATCGGCATAGTTGCGTTTAGGTAGAAAGAGGCCTTGTGCAAGCGAATTTGCGTGACTATCAACAGGAAATCACGTAGTCTACGCAAGGACCCCGCTGATGCAAACAATTTGCGACTGACTTTAAACAACCAACCAATTGTGAACCCCAGAATAAGTATTATATATTAGAATGCCTAGATTGTTAACACTACAAGTTATTTAACACAATGTCTGGTAAGGCTGACCTGTCAGTACGAGATATCATCCTGTGGCCACCTACAACTATTAACCTGTGCCTTGAAGGGATTCACTTATTATCCATATTGCTTACTCCAGTCACACACTCTCACCAAATCCTAGTTAATTATACTGAAAGCTTCTGTTAAATTATGTAATGGTGCTTGCGGGTAGATTTGAAGATCATCTGCATAAAGGTGGTAAGATAAAAGTAATGATTTAGAAATGAATTGAAATGGTTTTCCTGCTTTTAATTATTTTTCAGGATAGCAAGCTAAATCTTTAAGCTAAATTCTTATCAACTAACTTTAAAAATAAAGCTTTGGTTGTATTGATTAATATTATTTTTAATTAACATGAACATTATGTTTTTAGACAAAGACACAAACAAGACATATTTATATCTCTACGAAAATCAATTTCTCTAGATAACTTTATCAGTTTGAGAGTTATACGAAATTAGTAAGAATGCGCAACATTCATTTAAAACTAATTAAATCTATTTTAGACAAAAAACCGAATCGGGCCTTCATCGCCATGTTTGACCGAATTGTGCAAGTTTAGTGTTAAGTCCCGATTTACACATCTAATATGAACAAAAGTCTTAAAAGTTTAAAAAATAATTTTTAATTACTAGCTCTCCCCTGAATGAATTGACAAAATGGTTATTCGCTTGCGTGAATATAGATAAAAAAACCCTAAATATAGTTAGCATAGCTCCAGCTTTGATATAGCTCTAAATATTTTGTCATATCTATAGTAAGTACTTCTACTTAATAGGAGAGGGAAATAAATTTTGTCAATATTTAATTTAACACTAACACACAAAAACTACGTAATCTACAGCATAGAAATAATAAATTAACTATTATAAATTATAAAATAATAATTAGTAAATACATTACGCTGTACAATTTGTTTTAGTATGATCAAAAAAAGATTAGGCACATTTTCCCACTTCGTTTTTTATGAGTAAAGTAAATTTTATATTACACTGCATATAATTTACAATTCAAGATCCATGTGCCGCTCAATAATGCCTACAAAGATAAAACACATTTGAAGTTGTTCCTTAACAGATTGATACGTTTTGTAATTAAGTAACAAGTGACTGTAAATTGATATCGGCTCGCTCAACGCGCCAAAAGCCGTTGAGTGATCGTAAAAACTTCGGCTGCCAATGTTCTGCACGATAAAACAGCTGGACCATAAAATAATATGATGCTCTTTAACCTTTATAAGCCATCGCTATGAATATACCGTAATGGTCAAATTGTACTTAAGATGCTCTTAATCTATACTTATATTAAAAAGTAGAAAAGTGTAGATTTTTTTTAGATTACCGGTTTATTTAGTCAGGATATGTACACTTACATTTTTTGTAACTAAAATGAATGTGGTACTAATACTAATGTATACTACTAATAAGTAAATAAGTACTACTTAATGTACTAGTACTAAAAGACATTGTACTAATACAATGTCTTTTAGTACTAGTACATTAAGGGCTAGTACACTCCCATCTTGCAGAAGCCCCTTCTGCGAGGCCAGGAGGACCAGGCGAGGGCGAACGCAAACTATCTCGGAACACAGTGTGGTTTCAGTCGGTTCGATTCCGACATTTTACCGCTAGCCCTGGTGAGGTGATGACCCGTGGGGGTTTCCAAACAATAAAAAGTACCTATTAGTACATTTGACAAAAGTTAGTTCTCGATATATCGATATCCATGCAATATAAAACGTACTTACAGACGTACTTTGCTCTAGACTGCATTAAAAAATATATATTTATTATGTTGAAATAAAAGTACAAAAATCCTGGCAACATTTTTCCTTGAAATAAGTAATTGTTCCTTGAAACGGTGTAACTGTGCCCCACTTTGGTTAAACATTTTCTAAGGCCTTCCATATAATAGGTCTACCTACTATTATAAAAATGTTAAATATTACGCTAACTTTACTGATGAGGTTGAGCTTGAGGCGCATTCTCCTTTACATTGTAGTGGCCATGTTAGGTACCATAGAAATGGATTAATAGGATATGAAGCTTTTGAAATATACCAGGTAGAGTTTTGGTACTAGATTCATATGTTTTCGTAAATGAATGGTCCAAGACTAGAACGATTTCTGTAATTAGCGGCGGTAGCGTAATGGCTAAGGCACTCAGTTTAAAAAAGGTGAATAAAAGAGAAAGCTCACTTTTGGGCCCACACGTTACAGACAAAATTAAGGTGGAAAAAAAAATATCATTTTATGTCAATGCAAAAACATAAGGAATAACTTTAATTTACAGTTGCTAAATAAAAATATTTGTATTTTTATCAAGTTCATACATTTCGCCTTGAAATTGATAAAAAGACAAAGTGTCAGTTCTTAAACAAACGTCAGTGTCAAAGTATAAATGTCAATCTAAAGAATCTAGGCGGAACTCACTCGAGACACATTAGCAGAAAAACCTATTTTGTGTATATTTTAGTAGATAGTTCTCTAACTGAAAGGCGAGGAATAATACAATATTATTGTAATTGTATCGTGGGAAGGCGTACAGTAGGTTGTTGCGCTCATATAATGGCAATTATATGGTACTTGAGTTGGGCTAGGCACCAAGAAAATATTTTACCCCCGGTACACATTAATGATTTTTATTTTAAATAAGTGTAATTGATAAAAAAATTAAGATGCTTAAAAAACAGATACTTTTTTATTTTATCTAACCTATTTACCTATTTACCTATCATAAACCTTCCTATAAACAAAAGAATTATAACAATTTCTGATGTGTACATGAGACTTTGTTACAATGTACTCAATTGTAGGTGCTGTTCAACTTCTGTAAGTGGTAGACCCACCTCCTTAGTGGTACGCCACTACTGTTCATTGATCATACAAGTGAAAGAGTTTAGTTCAAGAACTATTATTAGTCATCCGATGATATCTGGATTAAATGGTGCATGCAAAAAATATTTCGCAAACAACATAACCTACCATAGATTCAAGGTCATATTTCTTGATTATGCAATTGTCAATCAAACTGAAACTATGGCAGTCTAAAGTTCATATTTTTACCTAGCTAAAGATACTAGTTTGGACCTTGTAACGGTTCATCATGATTTGGGCCCAACGATGTTTGGGAGAGGGGCAATCTACTTTATTTGTAGGCAACAATGCTGAAAAGGCTAGGTCTAGATATTTTAAAAATAATAAACAATATGTGAAATACATACTTCTAAATAACCGATAGTTGTTAACAAGGAGCGGTGATCAATCTGGCCAAACCTTTGTTCAGTTTAGAGAGTGGAAGTTTAGAAAACGTTAACTCATTTGACGTCATTGAGTAAAAATGACAATGATTTGTAGCTTTTTTTAGATTTAAATTTAAAAGTGAATAAACATGACGTTTGCTGGAGGTTTTTTACTTGGGTTACTTGGTTAGTAGAATACCCGTACCATGCTTCTTGCTGCGTTATACGTTACACTTTTCTTTCGGATATTGTTGAACATCGTCTTTATATTTATTTGAGGGCCGAATTGACTTAAGTGCCCCAGCCCGTTATGTTCATCAACTCTAAATTCTCTCTTTTTTGCAACCCAAGACAATACTCTTCGTATTGCGGGATGGATGCTCAGGATACAAGTAAGGTAACTTCTAGATACAATCACGTCCTCTCTCAATAAAAGTTAGGAAACATTGTAAATTACATAAATAACACTTGCTTTGTCAAAAAAAGGCCAATTAATTATTAATTAATTATTGTTATCGTATTTATTTATACGATTTGTTTATTTATTGGTTGTTTAATTTCTCATTAAAAATTAAACAACCAAAATGTTACTATTAACAATACGTTATAAAACAACACCATTAATATGCGATTCGTTTGTAAAAAAATTCATTTCAGTCAATTCTAAGAATTATTGTATGACATTACATGCTTTTTCTTATAGTTACTAGTATTGACTAGTAACTTTAAGAAATAGCAAAGAAATTGAGTAGATAGTCGTTTTTATTGATGGGCAGTGTCTATTATCTTACCTTCAATTTTCTAAACAGTTTTCTTATCTCTATACAATACGTTTACTTAGAAAACTATGCGAAGTGAACTCGGAACTGAACGAATGCTCTTCAGTCAGACCCCTACTGTTCTCAACCTCTCTATTGTCTCTATGTTCTTCAACCTCTTAATTCGTTCTGCTGCTAATAATCTCTCTCACTCTCTCTTTCTCCGTAGTCGGCCTCTCATGACTAAGGACCGTGGTAATTATTGGGTAGTCTACACCTAAAGTAGATTATTTGTCTCCATCAGCGTCTGTCCATCGCATCTCTGATAATTTTGAGGAGCTTGGTGACAGGCTCCTTTATTGCTTTTTTTTTAATCCACATCATCAGGGTTGGCAACGTACAAACGATACCCATAGTAATGCAAGTTTCTATTGGTTCGTTTACCATCAGATGCTTCTTTTTCTTCTTCCTCTTCTGTTTCAGATTCTTCTTTCTTAAAAATAAGAGGTTTTGATCTACATTATACAAATTTTGGTCAATCTTATTGATTTTACGCTAACACCTGCAAAGGCAAGATTATGGAAGTTGTAAACCTGTAGAGATCACCGGTAATAGAATTATATCGTCGTTTTATAGGGTTTGGATCGTATAAACTGAATAACGTCATTAATATCCTCTAACCTTCATCATGTTATGAGAAAAGTATTCTATAAATGGGGTCAAATAATTTGAACTCAAATAACACTTTAATTTTATAGTATTAAGTAAGCGTATATTTTAATTATCAGCGGGTGTAAAAGATGTGGTCATAAAAGGGGATTTAAAGTAAGATTAAATGACATTTGTGTTCGTTTTGTATGATGCCAACTACAATTAAATTGCTAAATACACAAAGCTTAAAATAGTTAAATTCTTGGCAAACCCACCAGCAGGTCCTTCTCAGACTACGAATAAGCCATTACTATTGGTTTGAATTCGTTATGTCAATCGCTCGTAGAAAAGTAGCTTAAAAACAAAAAAAAAAGTTTAGTTATTCAGTTCAACGAAATTCAACAATGGAGAGCTAAGAATAGTATAAAAATTGCTCGCTTATAAAATTGTTTGATATCTAGTATAGCATACCGAGTACTTTTATTTGTTAATTGCAACAAAAAAGAATCACGATTCTTTCTTTCCAATAGGATTTTCACTTTTTTACGTTACCTGTTACTCCTTTCCACGAACCTTTAAAACAAACAATAAAGATTACTGCTAATTCTTTATAATGTTAATGTAATGAAGATTATGTGGTGGTTAATGTAATGTACAACAAGCGATGTATGTAAACCCCCTCACACAGTTTAGTCGTTGTTAGAACCTCGTTATCGATACTTGTCTTTTGCATTGTAATTACTCAGTTAGAATAAATTATATTTTGGTGTCCTTCATAAGCATTTCTCTCCTGCATAAATTACCTTACACGCAGTACATAGTGAAGAGTACCCATACAGAACAATTATATGTCAAATATTAATATCCCCGAGGATTGTACTATTCGCAGAATCCTTTCCTTTTCGGGTGTTTTTAGAAGACCCTGTCAAAGTTTCATCACAACCTGATCAACTGTTTAGAAATGCATAGAGGACAAACATATAAACCTTGATTTTTATTTATATAGAAGAAAAAGATTTAATGAGTCATGTCGAGCATTCAGCTTCAAGTATCCATTTAACGCTCAATATAAATATTTATATAATACAAATTAACAACTAATTTAAAGACATAAATTTGAATAAATTAGAATGACTAGAATTATACGTAACAACCCTATACCGTTTCAATAAATCGTCTAATACCTACAACCACCCATTTATCGTTTGCTTAGCTGTTATCAGTGTAAAAATTTTAATTGTTATAAGTTAAAAAGTTAGAGTGACCATAATTTCCATTCCCTTGTGTTCTACTTCAAACTTTTTTAGACCTATTTGTAGTACACAATAGAAGCTGACATATAACATCTGTACTGACAGTATCTGCTGGTTTAGCAAAATTTGAACCTATTGTTTTATACAAATAACGATTTAAATTTAAAAAGAAATCTTTTTTGTGTACAATAATATTAATACGATGTTCATTAAAATGTACTATTCCAAATTTACAATATGAGCTACTATTCTTCTTTACAATGCGTTCTAATAACCCTCGGAACCCAATATTGAAACTTGGCATTTTAGGTATTTTTCGTTATACTTCGGGCAACGTTTAACAAAAGATACGAGGCTATCCAATGTAAAGGGCATGGCTGTATATCAATATGTGACAACTTATGTGAATATGTATAATAGGAAAGGTCGAGTATTTTCCGTATAATATATAGTAATAGATATTTGTATTTCAAAAATATGATGTGGTTGGTCAAAATGTAAAACATGTTTTAATTTCGATGGTTCTCTGTATTCTTCCTCAGTCTCCTCTTGTGCAGACTGTAATCCGGGTAATGGACTTAAATAAAAAGCAGCGATGTTGTAAAACTTATGATGGCTAAATAGCACAGATTGTAGGGAACAATTTATTATAACGTACCGGCCGGCATATGTCACATAAGCACATTCACCGAAGGCACCAAAGAACATTGGCACTATTGCGTACACTAATTATGTAGGAGCTTAAAGTCGTCGTCAAAAGATACGTTTCCAACCAACAGTACAAATGGTAAATAGGTAGTGGGCAGATCTTGTTAAAAGCTCCTCCAATAAGCCCATTGGATGTGCGTATGTCAGCAACACGAGCAATTCCATCTGACCCAGGAGGAATCTTCAATCTTCACCACTCTTCCCAATCTTCTCTTCAAAGGAGGTAAAAGTTGTCTTCCTTAACGATTACCAAGAAGTCTAGCTTCAACCCATTCTTGCAGAATGGGCATCTGTCAATACATGTAGTTCTAATGATTTATATGAATCACATATATTATTACTCTTTTCGGTATAAAGCCACATTCTTTGCAATCACATTTTCACAAACAGGGATAAAAGACCTAACGCATAGAAAATACGTGCTGTCGCGGTAAGTGTATCATGCTTAGTGCTGCTTTCTGACGACATATTTAAACTACATAGAAGACCTAGTTACCAGTTAAGTCCTAATAATTTATTGGGATGACTAGATTCCATATTTAAATCTAATGCAGACTGAAATACTTCAGATACTAATTTAGGATCATTCATCACTTCCGAAGTGGCATACAAGCCGACGCAAGAACATTAGTGACTTCTGTGTGAATATCCAACACTTCATTGAAATCATCCCCACCTGCTAGCAAATCATCAACGTAAGAATCACGTTTGATTAAATCTGCTATTTTTTCTAGCTTATACTCAACGCCTAACTGCTTAAAACAGCACGTAGGAACAAAGAGTGCAGTAGCCGTAGCATACGTCACCGTGTTCAGAGTGTAAATCTTAATGGGATCATGTAAGTTCTCTCGCCAGGACACCTGCTGCGAATTTCTATCAGACGGATGAATGAATATTGGTATAGGGCTCGCATGTTTCCGTATTTAAACTCATAGGCGGTCCATTATGCGTACCGGTAAGGCTGACAAGTTGAGCCAGCCTAGTAGCCCGCGGGGATACTTGCCCATTGTGTGGTCACTTCCTCGCACTCCAGGAAAGCGTGCTAGGCCGTTTCCTCCACGTTGGAGCATCCCCTGCATAGAGGACTGTCTGTCACATTGATGGTGATTAGATGCCGGCTTAGGGCCAGGTGGCCCATAATGGTTCTTACAACTATCCTGATGTCGAGTCGGTTATGCGCTTCACGAGCCCGTTGCCGTTTTGGAGCGTCAGTGAGAATCCTGATCTCACGAGTGTCTAAAACCTCGATGCGTTGGTCCTCGTGTAATTGGATTCTATAGTTTTTGTCAAATACGAACTTTAGGGATCCGGTCATTTCTGGCCATCGCAATCGTTGTGTACTTGGATATCTCTTCCAGTATCACCATATGCGGGCTCCCGTTGTCCCTAAACAGGTGCAGTGCCGTTAGGTCGTCGACGTCGTGAACTAGCAACTACAGTATTAAGTTGTATTATTTTTGTTTTACCGTGAATAGCGAATACATTGCCATGTTGTAAGATAGTTATATCGGATCCTTATATTTTTGCCAATATTTGTTTGGCAAACCCTATGTTTTAAGCGCTGTCAGATGTTGAAATATTAATTGGTTGTATATAGTGGGTTGGTAGATTTGCTAGGGTCTCAAAGATTACAAGTAGGTAAAGAAAACCATGTATGTGAAACCAATTTACTCTAAATTGTTTCAGGCCCTCTTACTCACAAGTATGGTAAACATATTTCAAATAAAATTTCCTGCAATTTTAAGCAAACTTGTTAATCAGTAGTGATTTAGATAAGATTCACAGCGACTTATGCGCTTTTAGAATCCTGAAGAGATTAAATTATGTATAATAATATATATCATATTTCAAATATATTGTTTGTAAATCTGAATGTATTTAAAAATGTAACTCATATGTATATTTAAATAAATAAAGAAAATAATAATAATAATAACTTCACATATACATACATTTTTTCAGACGAAACAAGTGTTGTTCATGTAATTTACAATGGTTCCAATGTTCAAACTTTTATTAAGAGAGGAACTGATTGTACCCATATGTTCGCTTACTTGCATCCTGAGCATTCAACCCGTAATACAAAGGTTGCAAAAAAGAGAGAATTTAAAGTTAATGAACACAACAGGTTGGGGGATTTTACTTATATTAATTCGGCCCCAAACAAAAAAGAAACGATGTTCATCCATATCCGAAAGAAAAGTGTAACGTACGTGTGTAACATAGCCGCTAGGAAGCATGTTACGGGTTTTCCACTAACCAAGTAACCCAAGTAAAAAAAGTCCGGCAAACGGCATGTTTATTCAGTTTTTTAATTTCAATCTAAAAAGCTACAAGTATTCGTTGTCAAAACAAACAAACCACAACAAACAGCCATTTTAACTCCACTCTTTAGACTGAACAAAAGTTTGGCCAGATTAATCACCACTCCCGGTTAACAACTTTACATGCAACGACACGGTAAAAACATTCTTATTATAAAAACTAAATACGCAATTCTTTTACTAAATTGCAAATTTTTTAATGGCCAAGTTGTAACCAGCTGATATGTCTACTGGGAGCCTATTGTATACAAACTTTGACGTTACAGTAAATTATTAACAACGTAATTTTTATTGTAACAGCATTTCTAGGCTTGAAATTTAGAGAAACCCCTTAATTACTGGTATTAATTTATATTTTTACAACACAATAAAATTTTAGTATCTAATTAAGTCACTATAAAATTTTAATGTGATAGGTACGTAGTCCAAATAATTTGGTAGTGATAATATATTATCTGACCTTTTTTTCCTCACCTCACCACTCAGCGAGGTGGTTATGTTAGAATCAAACCGACTAAAACCACACGGTGTTCCGTCACGGGTGTCTATGGCCGGGGGCTCAGGTTTATACCTAGGAAGGAACTCCCTGGACCCCCGACAGACTTGACCACCTGTCCACAAAGCAGGTAGTCTCGTAGTCGTGAGTAGGAGCCGTGTCCCCCTTCAGTCTAGAAAGGCGCTCCCGGAACCCGTCGTGCCACCGTCTCGAGCCTATTTTCTACTGTTTCGGCACCGGGTTACCCTTCCCGACGCCTTAAGACCAGCGCTCATGGAGGTCGTAGGTCATTAGGTGCCCTACGGCACCTGGTGCGTCCTCTGCGGGACGGGAGAGTGCTAGTCCTCTCACATCACCTCTTCGCAAAACGAGGCGGCGGAGTCCCACGCGCTCTCGCTCTGTACCATAGCTAGCACCATGGTCTCTAGCGAGAGGCTTCCCACGCCTATAGCTGTCTCGAGGTCATCGCGCTGTTGGACCCACGCTGGACCCTCCACTAGGGTGTGGAGTGCAGTATCCTTGGGACAGCCCCCGCAGTGATGGCACGCAGGCATTGGCTCCCGGCCTATGCGACACAGGTACTTCCCGAAGCAGCCGTGCCCAGTAAGCACCTGCGTCATCTGGTAAGAGAGGCTGCCTGATGGGCCTTATCGCCAGAATTGTGGCGTGCCCCGCGCTCGGTCGCCCAAGTGGTTCTTTCCACTCGACCATGAGTACCTGGTGGACCTGGGACCTTTGGGCCTTGAGTTCACTGGGCAAAAGCCTCAGCCCACGGTCAAGCGTCTCCTTGCGCCATTGGTATGAGGACACAAGGGCTTTGGCTTCCAAGTCCCATGGCGGAGTGCCGGCTAAGAGACTTGCCGCTTCAAAAGAAATTGTGCGATACCCTCTTATGACCCTGACGGCCATCGACCGTTACGGGCGTCAAAGGAACGCAACATTGCGGTCCGTCAGAGTCGGTGCCCAAACTGGAGCACCATACAAGGCCATGGACCACACAATCCCTACGTAGAGTCTCTACTGCAGGAGGAATCAGGACCCCCTAAGTTGGATAGAAGCCGCGAAAGTGGAGCCGCCGTCCCCATTTGGGAGTAAGACTTCGGAAGTGGGGCCCGAAGTCCCATTGGCTATCGAGTACAAGTCCCAGGTACTTCATCGTGGATTCGATGCCGATGCTGACGCCCCCTATCGTGAGTCTAGATCCCACAGGTGGCTTATTCCGAGGCCCGTGGAAACAAACGGCCTCGGATTTGTGGAGCGCCACCTCGAGACCCAGCCTCCGGATCCTTAGAACGACATGGGCAACCACGGCCGTGGCCTTAATGATTGCTTCGCGGTGCGTCTTGCCTCTTGCCGTCACGAGGGTGTCGTCAGCATAGCACGTCACGGCGACACCATTGAGGAACACACCGCGCAGCACCCAGTCGTAACCGATGTTCCAAAGGAGTGGGCCCTGTGGAACACCGCACGACAGGACAGGACCTAAAACGGCCTATTAACTTAAGTACTATTTATTTTGCTTGCTTCTGTATTGAGAACCAATTTTAATTCATAATAACCAATTTTTGTTTTTGTTTTGAATTTCATTTCAAACATTTAATTTCAATTCCAATAAATGAAATCGCTCAATATGTAGTATCTGTAGCACTACAAATATAATATCAAACCTATTTACCTATATGAAGTAACGCAGGATATTACTTACGTCATTTTATATTTAAGAACAGCAATAAAATGTGGAATAACAATTGCTACTTGTATAAATATTTTTATACCTAGTCATTTACGTCACAACCGATGTCAGAGGGGCAATTAAGTTTTACTACCTAAACCACGCAAATATAAACCTTTTCATATAATTTCCCTGTTGCTGACATAATTGTTTCACTACTAGCAGTTTGTAGAAGTACATTTACAAAAACTGAGAAAAATATTAACTTAATACTTGACACGCTGGGAAGACGATATTAAAAAAACAGCCGGCCCATTATGGAAGTAAGTAGCACAAACTAACTGTGGGAAACTAAATTTTAACTGTGGGAGAGCCATGCTTCGACACGTATGGGCCGGCTTGACCGGAGAGATACCACGGCCTCGCAGATAACCGGCAGTTAAGCAATGCCTCCATTGCTTTTCACTGAGTGAGTGAGGTTACCGGAGACCCTAACTCCTCCCTCTTCTCCCCTTCCCTGCACTCTCCCTCTTCCCCCTTCCTCGACTCCCACCTTAAAGGCTGGCAACGCACTTGTGACTCTTCAAATTGCAGGTACCCATGGGCGGCGGTAGTCACTTACCATCAGGTGACCCGTCAGCTCGTTTGCCCCCTATCACATAAAAAATTCTAAAATAATATACAATACATAATACTAACCTAGAAATCTAATTAAAAAAACTTATAAATATAGTTTATTTCAAGTTAAGTGCAACCACGAAAAAATCAGGATACAGTGTAAAGCCACAGGAAATAAACAAGCTTTTTTATTTTATTTATTTATTTTTTATTAACTTTATTGAGGGTGTCCTCCGCCAAATTTTCGTTTCCTTCAAACCTACTAAAAGTACTGTAGGCAACATCGGAAATTAATTCCAGAATCTCTATACCAAAATCTCACCTCTCCACAGATATATTAAATTGAAATAGAGAATATAATTATTTATTTATAAATTTTTGTAGATTGCTGTGACAAGGCAATAATTTTTAGCCAAACTTAAACAACGTTTTTTGCAAATAGATTTAATACTTGCAAATATTACACAAATTATTTAATACGATATATTACTATGTTAAAATGACATTAAAGAAAGGCTCAAAATTAAAAAAATAATGAAGAACGGAATACCGTTACATCTAAAACCATCAAAATAAACTATTATTTTGATGGTTTTAGATGAATGGACATAAAATGTGTTAAAAATTGTCCAATTGTGGTGTTGTGTTACAAATCAAGAGGGAGATTAATGAGGATACTCAAAGGTAAATTAAAATGAAATAACAGATATATAATAAAAGTATAATATATCCTGAATTAAGTATTAATAGCTGTGAAGCGATAATGTCCGAGAGAGAGACAGATAATTATATTTTGAAATCTGTAAGTAGATGCTCTTGACCCATAAAGGCTACAGTGAATTTATTTACTACTGAAACTACGATGAGTGTTAGTGGAACCGGATTTCAATGAAATAATAAACAATTAGAGTTGTTAAACTACTCTTTGACGTATGGTGTACGTACTTTAGGTCTTCATTAATGTTAATAATGTTAATGCTTATGACGTATAAACCATTAAAATTTATTTAAACATAAAAAAAATGTTAACACTGTCGTAAGGAAAAATAAAAGTATGTTTACTGTCAGTCTTTTTATTTTTTTAGTACCTACACTTAAAGGTAAAACATTTTACACAATTAAAATCCATGACAAAAGTATCGTTTTAAAACAATTAGATTTATGTTTTATTTATTTTTGAATTAACTATTATTTAATCGTAATTTTAGTATTATAAATTCTTTGAAGGACTTTAGATCTCATTTATATACAACACTCATTCTTGCAACAAAAAGTAAAAATAATTTCAAAGCTTTTTCTCTCGACACTTTAAGACAAGTCACGTCTTGTTCGAAAAATTTGCCTAATACCATTTAGTAGGGCGGTATAGTAATGCCTGCAATATTTATTGACTTCATTTAGAGCCGGCACGTCTTGACAGTTACCTAACGTTTTTTTATATCTGTTTTACATGTCGTAGTATAGGTGTTGAATCTAAGTGTCTTAATTGGAGACGTCTGGGAAAATGACTGAATAACTTTTTTTTTTAAATTTCTAAACGTAATTTGGAAATTGAACATGAGATTATAATTTTAGTTTTAAAACGGGAATCAAACATCTATTTAATTCTTTACTCTAAAATAGCAAGGAAAGTGAAAGTAAAATACTGTTAAAGCATATACTTTATATTTTTACTTTTTTTTTTTTTTTAAGTGTCACGCACAGATAGCAAATGACTCGTGGAGGCTTCCACACAATAAAAAAGGATTGTGAATGAATCTAGAATTAATGACCGTGAGAAATATTGTACTCATGAATGAACAGACCGCAACTACAAAATATAACCAAAAATACTAGTACTTAAAGTTTTGATGCGATAATAATAATATATCGTTAATTTCCAGTATATCACTAAATCTGAGTAAGTTATATTAAAGCGAAAAGATCGAAGTGAAATTTTACTGTTAACAACTTAACTATGAAATTCTGATCGCAGAAAAACGTTCACTACATGAGTTGGCAAGGTTGGTTGACAAGGTTGACTACATAAGTTAGATAAGTAACTTTGACTTTACTCATATTTGCACACATGAGTGTAATTAAATTAATTTTATATGATATTCCATTTAAGGAAGATTAACAAGCATGAAAGCTAATAATGCTAACCAATATTATAAATACGGGTTTGCTTCACCACGAAATTTTGCATGAAACTTGACAGGGGCACAAAAAAAAAGGACAGGTACCTTTTATCCAGAAAAAAATACTGTAAGGTTCAAACCTCTTTTGAACTTGATAGAAACTGGCTGGTAATATAATATTCGAATCGATATTTAAACAGATATTTTAAAATGTATAATTGTTAGAAGGAAGAACAAAAGAGTGTGGGTCGAGCAGTAAGAATATACTGCTGTCAAGTTGTCGCACCATATGTTTCAAGAAGTTTAATTATAATGTGTTAATGTAAAAGTATTTACTTCAGTCTCCAAAATAATTATCTTGATTTACAGCCTCTTATCAATTAATATCCTCCTAAGCTACCACCCCTATCCCGAACAAACCTCTCAGCAAAGAGAGGGCCTTACAGTCCTTAGGGTTAGTAAAATAACTTTTACGCCAGCGAATTTGCGGTCAAGTTATTAATAATTAAAAACAGTAATCATGAGTTGTAGTTACGAAACAGCTTTGTGACAAAAGCAACCTTTTTGCATTTTGAATCTTGTCATCAATACAATTAAATAAAATTGAAGTGTCTGTTTGTGATGTCAATATATTAGCTTTTTTTAGCTCATACAGTTACTTGCACAATACCTATGCCTAAAAATCAGTTTTTTAATTTTTATCTATCTGACTGTCTGTCTGTTTGTCCCGGCTAATCTCCGAAACAGGTAGACCGATTTCCACGGGACACTGGCAGATAGCTGGTGTTATAAGGAGTAACTTAGACTACTTTTATTTTGGAAAAAGAATTAGGGTTCCCCCTCACAAAATATATAAATATGTACACGCGAACGATAGTCCTTATCTTATGACCAAACTGAATTAGACCTTGTTTCATTAATTACCAAATCATTAAGAGTTACATTGATCACTTGTTCACTTAAATCACAGATTATTTACTATTAACAAAACAACTCCCAGATTAATTTTTAGTTTGTAATTAGATATTAAAGTAGAATTTAAAATTTATAAATCATGGATTACTCGAAAGTGTATCTAAATTTTGTAAAAACAGATTAAAAAGCCGACTTAAGTTACAGTCTAAACGAATACGTAATTCGTTTAGACTGTAACTTAAGTCGGCTTAATCCTTTCCAAACTTTCTGTTTAGCACAAGCTGGCTTATGCAAATAATGTTAGTAATTAGATTTTAAATTAAAAAAAAAATAGTTAAAATATTTATACTGTCTTTCGAAAATCGTAATCACTTAAAAGATTTTAAAATTTAAAAAAAAATTATACAGTTGAATTTTATGTACGAATTTTTTTAAATCACTTTCATTACTATTATATCCCGCAGCTATTTCTGACCCTGATGAACTTGGGGTCTCCAAAAGGAGAAAAGATTTTTTATAGTTAAATTTCAGCTGTTGTTTTATTGCCTGACTCTTTTTTAAAGGTACCTATTGCATTGCTAAGATTATATCTTAATGTTAATTCTGAATTTAAGAATTGCCTTAATTTTATCCCCTGGATTATATATTCCCATTCCATTACTCTCTGCATATATTCCCGTGCTACAATAGTTCAGCTCTGGACTGACGTCAGACCGCATTCCGTTCTAAATTAAGGCCTCTGCGTTAACAACTCATTTATGCCTTTTTTTTTTTTTTTTTTTTTTTTTGTACGTGTGGAAACCCCCTCGGGCCGTCACCCCACCGGGGTTTTCGGCGGGGCGGTGTGTCGGAATCGAACCGACTAAAACCACACGGTGTGCCGTACTGCGCCTTAAGTAGGAGGGATCCGGGAACAGCTTTTATTAAGACATCCGGAACCCTCCTAGCGCCTGCCCGCAAAGCGCGGGCACCACCTTTGGGTAAAAAACCTCTCAATTAGGCAACGTCCAGGCACACGCGGACGCCGCCTCCTCGCGGGGGGCCACTATAGCGGGTGGAGGGGAAAACCCGTCCCTTCCACCCGCGGCCACACTCAGGGCGGCATGAGGCGCTGGTAAGCGCGCCTCCGCCGACCGGTTCGCCGGCGGCGAATTAGGTCCGAGTGGAGATCGTCCTCCCGGACCCTTTCCGCCGCCTCCTTCTGTGAGATGACGTCCTCACAGAAGGTCGCGACCGCGGTAAAATTCCTGTCGCTACCGGCCATGGAGCGTATGACGGCCGGTAGCGAGAGATCCCCTCCGATGACTGCAGTGAGGGCCCGACGCTGCGTCGCCCAGGCGGAGCAAACCGCCAGCGTGTGCTGAGCCGAGTCCTCACTGCAGTCGCAGTGGTGACAGGCGGGACTCAGTTCCCTCCTAGCGACCGAGTGCAGGTACTTCCCGAAGCAGCCGTGCCCGGAAAGGACCTGCGTCAGTCGGAAGGAAAGGGTCCCGTGCTGCCGCCCTGCCCACTCGACGATGACCGGCTGGAGCGCCTCCACGGCGGCAAAGCCAGCACGTGGAGCCTCCAGCCGGGACGACCAACGAGCCATGGTGGCTCGGCGAGCGGCTTCACGCCATTCGCGTACCTCTTCGGGCGGGGGCCGACTGCCGCTTCCCGCCCGGAACTCAGCCGTTCGCCGATATACTTCGGCGAGCACTTCCGCCTCCAAATCCCACGGGGGTGTCCCGGCCAACGCGCACGCCGCTTCCGTCGACACGGTGCGGTATCCGCGTATGGCTCTAACCGCCATAACCCTCTGAGGGCGCCAGAGGCGCGCCCTATTCTGGGCGGTCAGAGCTCCCGCCCACACCGGTGCACCGTATAGTGCCATTGACCGGACAACCCCCGTGTACAGCCGTCTTGTAGCGACACTGGGTCCGCCCAAATTGGGCAAGAGTCGCCCAAGGGCGGACGCAGCGCCGACCAGCTTCGGAGCAAGCTGTCGGAAGTGCTCGTCGAAGAGCCACCTACCGTCGAGGATCAGGCCCAGATACCTTATGTGGGCCTGAACCGGTACGAGGACCGAGTTAACCTCGATAGAGGCGCCAGGGGGTGGACCACGACGGGGCCCATGGAATAAAAGGGCCTCCGTCTTATCCAGGGCCACCCGCAAGCCCAGCGCCTCGATGCGCCCGACCACCAGGGAGACTCCCCTGGTGGCCAAACGCGCCGCCTCTTGAAAGTTCACCCCCCGGGCTGTGACAAGAGTGTCGTCGGCGTAACAGATTACGCCCAGCCCGGGGGGGTAGTCGCCTCGGAGGGCCCAGTCATACCCCATGTTCCACAGGAGTGGTCCAAGGACAGACCCCTGCGGAACACCGCACGACATGGGCCGACGACTCAAAACTCCATCTCGGTCCTCGTACATGACGGTACGCTCCTCTAAATAGTCTGCCACTAGCCGCCTCAGGTACCCTGGCACTCCATGATAGTGGAGTGCTTCCCTGATGCAGCTGAATGGCAGACTATTGAACGCGTTGGCGATGTCCAACGACACCGCCAACAGCACGCCGCCACAGCTCACTACCTCTTCGGTCACGGCCCTCAGGCGCAACACAGCACCGACCGTCGAACGCCCTGCTCGAAAACCGAATTGGGCGTCCGACAGATCGGGGGCCGACCTCGCCAAGGTGCCGGACGATGCGGGCAGAGAGAACCCTCTCAAACAGTTTACCCGCCTCGTCCAGCAACACGATGGGCCTGTAGGCCGCGACCGAGTCGGTAGGCCGTCCCGGCTTCCTTAAAAGAACCAGCTTCCCGCTCTTCCAGCAATCAGGGAAGCGCCCGGACGCCAAGCTAGCGTCGAACACTTCCCTGAGGCGGTCGGACATGTGGTCAACTGCAAGGGCCAACACTCGGGCAGGGATCCCGTCTGGCCCGGGGGCGGTGTTCTTGGAACGGATCCGTAGAACAGCCGCCCCTACCTCCGCCTCCGTGACGGGCGGAACACCATCCTCCTCGTCCTCCCCGTCGTCTCCGGCCAAAGGGGCCATCGATGGGGGTACGTGTCCCACCCGTTGCGGGAAAAGGCCCTCAACCACTTCCTGCAGGAAGCTGGGCTGGAGAGTCTCCGTAAGGGGGGGGGCCCGACGCGCGGAGCTTTTGTTGCGCCGCGCGATATGGGCGACCCCAGGGGTCACGATCGAGACCCTCCAGCATCTCCTTTCTTTTTTCTTCTTTGGCGCGGCTAATGGCCAGCTTCAGAATGTTCCGTGCCTCTCGGTATTCCTCATGAAGCTGGTCCTCTTCCCCCTCTCCGCGGCGACGCCGCCGGCTGTGAGTGTAGGACCTCCGGGCACGGGTACAGGCCGCACGGAGGTCCGCCAACTCCTGGGACCACCAGTAGACCTCCTTCCTTGGAGGCCGACGACCTCGAACGCGGGGCATGGCCGCATCGCAAACCTGCGTAATCGCATCGCGAAAGCGGCCTGCCCCCATGTCTACCTCCTCGGTCGGAGGCTGTGGAGACAGCCAAGAGTAAACGATGGCTGCCTCCTCCAGTAGATCCCTGTCTAGCTTTGACACAGCCCACCGCGGAAAGCGGGAAGAACGCCGCGCCCCGTGACCCCTTCTGGGGTCCTGGGTCCGGGGAGAGCTCAAATCGGATATATAGATGATCCGAGAGCGTCTCAACCTCTTCCAGGACACGCCAGTTCCCTTACTCGTGCGGCGAGAGCAGGGGTAGCGAACGAAAGGTCCACTATCGACCCCCCCTGCTGTCGCACGCACGTGTTGGTGGAGCCTCTGTTTAGAAGACAGAGGCCCACTGATGCCGCCCACTCTTCCACGGCATCGCCCCGTGCGTCCGTCCTGGGGGAACCCCACGCAACGGGACTTGGCGTTGAAGTCCCCCAGGACTAGGACGTGCCCAGGACGCTAGTCGCCGCATCGAGGTCTCTAGGTTGTTGAGAAAAACCTCGAAGTCGCTCAGACTCCGATTGGGGGAGAAGTAGACACCATATATGGTTATCCCCCCCCACTCGGCAGCAACATATCCAGTACCCCTTGTCTCTTAGCGACAAGGGCGGGGAATGAGCCGCCGTGGAGCTGACGACTGCCACGGAGCCGTCCCGGTCACCTAGCCAATTTGGGGCGGGAAGGAAATAGGGCTCCGCGGCTACGGCCACACCTATCGACCACTCCGCCATGGTTTGCAGGAAAAGATCCTGCGCACCGGCAGAGTGGTTCAGGTTCGTCTGGACTAGGAGGTTGGAGAGACTTGGTCCATTACTGGACTGTCTCTACAACCTCCTCCATGGGCGACGATGACGACGCAGGATTGACATCGGAGGCAGCCTGGGTCGATTGGCAAACCCCCGAAGTTTGTCGAGAAGTGCGGGGCGGCTTGCAGCCACCCTGCCCCATCTGATGATTGGCGGGAAGATTTCCTGCCGCACACGCTGGGCAGTGAGGGGCGGCAGAACATTCCGCCGCCTTGTGCCCCGGTTGAACCGCAGCGGAAACATAGTCCGCTGCAGTCAAAGCAACTGCTGCACTTGACGCGGGGTGTGACGATAGGCATTTGAAACACCTCATCGGTCTCGCCGCCAGGAGTGTGACTCTGGCGTTCACGAAACCGATGAGGATTCTTCCGGCGTCGCTCAAGGTCTTGGCCGACGCCACGGGACAACTAGCCCACACCGCGCCAAGGCCCCCTGGACCGGGGCGGATGGTGCCGATCCTAATGTTGTCCGCGCTGCATAATGTCTTCTCCCGAATTGCAACGCGGACATCCTCGACCGTGACGGAATCGTCCAGGCTCGAAATGCGCAGCTCCGCGCACTTGATGGGCCTGGCGATCTTCACACCATCCGTGGCTGCGAAAATCTCCCGCATCTTCTCGGCAAAGGTGTCCGCCGTCTTCGCGCCTTCAGCCCCGGCCTCCAGAACCCGAGCCCCCGTCTGGGCAAGGCGCATCCTCACACCTACAGCCCCGAACTCTCCGGCGAGGCTGTCCCGGGCCTTCTTGAAAACGGCCGCGTATGACAGCCCACCGTCTGTCGCCTCCGGCGACACAGTAATCACCACAGCCGCTGTCTTAGGCGGCTGTAGTTTTCGCGGCTTCTTCGTTGTTGTCACTGCCACCGTTGGTGACTGCGGTGTAGAGGCTGCCTTCTTGTTTCGCTTTCGGGACTTTTTACCTCCCTCGACTTTCTGCCACCCGTTGTTGGAGGCGGCACACGTCAGGGGGGCAGGCGTGGAGGGGCCAGGCACAGGACCAGCACCAGAACAAACGGGAGGCGCGCTCGTCCGTTTAGTTGCCGGAGAAGGGAGTGGAGGGAAATCCGTTATTGCCCTTGTCGCGGTCTTAGCCTGTTGCCCGGCTTTCGTTGCAGTCGCTTTTTTTGCGGCTTTAGCCGGTCGCCCGGCTTTCGCCACAGTCGCAGGGGCTGGCACCGATGCCGCCGCTGCATATGACACTGCGACGCGGCCACCCGAGACAGGAAGCGGCGTTGGGACTGGTGCGGCCTTATTTTTGTCCGCGGCGAGCGGCGGTCGAACGATAGGGGCCGGAGGCAGCCTTGCCTCCAGGCCTGCTAGGCGCCCGTCCATCATTCTCCACACTGCGTCAATAACTTGACGCAGGTGGGAATCCGGAACTTCAGAGGGAGAGGGGGAGGGGGTAGGCTGCAGCGCAACTAGGTTCGACCGCCCAGGGCAATCGCCCTGTGCCCGAAATTGGGCGAATTGAGCACTGAGCTCAGCCACTTGCCCCGTCAGCCGATCATTTGCCGCCTGGAGGCGTGCCACATCCCCAATGAGGGTCTTGACCACCCCTGAGACGGCGGAGGAGGAGTCCTTAAGGGCCTTTACAAAAGAACCCTTAAGGTTCGTGGACTTGGTGGCTACCTTGTGGATGATGGCCACCGCCGCGTCTGCTCTCTCCTGCATGGTAACAGGTGTTTGGGGGACAGAACCCCCCTCCACCGGCTCCCGTATCTTTAGCAGGAGATCTGCAATCTCCTCCTCCGCTACCATTTCACCTTCCGCTCTGGCCCGGGCATAAACGCCCGCCCTAGAAAAGGCGGAACCTGCCGAAGCGGGGATTGGCGTACGTGACCTCGACCGCCCTCTTTGGCTGCTCGCCACTTTCGGTGGCAACATGTGTTGCGACGCGTCGCCATCTTCATCCCTGGAGCGTCCGCGTTTGCGACTGTCGTTGCCGCGAGCCTCCACTTCCATTGCCTCTGTATTGTCAGTCGTCGTACCGGAATTTCCGTCCGATGAAACGACAGACCTGGAACGCAGGCGTTCCGAGAATCTTCGGCTCCCAGTAGTCAGATTGACTTCTGGGAGCTTCTCCGAGATAGGCGTTCCAATCGCAACCTCTTCGTCATTAGACGAGGTATCCACCGCCTTCTTACTCTCCGCCTTCTTCTTACTTTTCTCCTTCTTTTGTTCGTCTTTTTTATTTGTATTTGTAAATGTATTTAAAGTTTCCATAATTAAACCCACGAGAGGGGGAGAAATAAAGGTCGACCCGGGCAGAGATCCCCCAATACCCGGGCAAGCGAAGATTTGTGCCCAACCGAGGAGTCCGCAGGTGCCCCGGCTGGGAGTGCGCTTGCGACTGAACTACCCATCAGCCATACATCCCCTGGTCACGCACCAGAACACGGGATTCGGGGTGATTTTTTAGAGAGGTTTTCTTCCTCGCAGTCCGGGCGGCTAAGCCAAGACCCTCGTCCCTGATCGGAGTCGCGAGACATGACCACCACTCCATTCAGGATTACGATATGCCGACGGTGGCTAGGAAACTAAATTTCCCATGCCTACTCGGTGGCAGTGTGAGTGCACGCCGAGCCCGTCCTCCTTCTCCACAGAGGACAGCGGAGAAGTTCCGACCCATGGAAGAGTCCCTCCTTCGTGATTTTTTACCGAGGTTTTCATCCTCATAGCTTCGAAGAGCGAAGAGCAAACAGAGGTATCGGCAGAAACGCCCGCTCTGTTGGACCAAGCCTCGACCGAGTGGCCGAAGAAAAATGGCTTCCTCTCCTTACTAGAATATTAGCCGTTGGTGATGACGCCCTCCCGAAAAGAAGGAAAAGGAAGCGTCATCGCCAACGTTTCCAGGGTGCACCACGTGGAGGTTTTCTAGACAGCACCCCAACTCATTTATGCCTATCATAAGCTTTGCATATAGAATGTTTTCTTAATATACAGGAAATATCTAGTCTAGCCTATTAATACTATGATTTGCTTACACTCTAATTGCTACTGATAATGATACAAAAATCCAGATCAGGGACTAGGTTGAAAACCGACATCCATTAGGAAAAATGTTTTTGACTGTTGATGTATTTGCAAGATCAGTATATATCCACCATTTGGTAGTAATTAAACCCTGAATGCTATCATATGACTCGATAAGAAAGATAGTAAATCCCTTATTTTGACGAATCTAACCTTTAGTATTTTTTTGGCTCATGGTCTTCCTTTTTTATTTATAAAATCTGATTTGTTTTGATTTACGCCTTACAAGATTTAATCACATATAAAAATAGTTTAACATGCTTTAGGCAAATATTAGCAATGGATATAAATGCCTTTGTCTACTTAGTCCTACAAAATTATATAATTAACCTTAAAAAAAATATCACTGACTTCAATGCGCCTGTCATGATACATTTGACTGAGCTTTTATTTACTTTATTTATTTTATTTTCTTGACATTTAAATAGAACGTACCTTGAGTGCAACTGATTTAATCATAAAAGAAGAATACAAGAAGTATTGAAATTGGTTCACAAATGGCAAAGATATTACGTTTGATACACAATTTAAAAAAAAACAATCGAATTGAGAACCTTCAACAAAACAAAGACAAGCACAAGCTCAAACATCAAAAACACATGGTGTGTGTTTTTGACAACTACAAATGCGGTACTAAGACTTACTAAAGTAATAACATACAAAGTAACCCTACTCTGTACACGTCCAGACCAACTTAAGTGCTCAAAGCCATAGCACTCTTGTGCTCATTTGAGCACACCCACGCCCTGTTTAAAAGTAAATATCTAGCTATATTCGGAAGTTTATTCAATGGAATAAAGTTCTTTCTTTTTTTTTTCTTTTAAATGTCTTTTAAAAGAAAAAAAAAACTCCCGCATTAGGAACTACTCCTGTGTCGCGGGGGACTTTACAAACATAGCAACACCGGACACAAGGAACCCCCAGACTCAGGTGAAAATAGAACCCACGACGTCATCGTGTCACCGACGTCACTAACCACTAGACCAACAGGCCAGTCGAAGTGCAAAGACTACACCAGTTAACTTAAACTTTAAAAGTCTAATAATCCCACTAATATTATAAATGTGAAAGTTTGGATGGATGGATGGATGTTTGTTAGCCCTTTCAAGCAAAAACCACTGAACCGATTGCGATGAAACTTGGTATGTATTTTTTTTTGGTATTGGTATTGGTGTAGGGCTCTGTTTCCGCATTTAGACTCATAGACGGTCCAGTATGCGTTCAGATAGGCTGCCTACTTGAGCCAGCCTAGCTCCTTCCAGAAGCACAGAAGCCTCCTGGGGCGTTCGCAGGCTTCTAGGAGCGATCTCGCACCCGCGAGAATACTTGCCCGTTGTGTGGCCACTCCCTCGCACTTCAGGATAACGTGGATGGCCGTTTCCTCCGCGTTGAGACATCCTCTGCATAGAGGACTGTCTGTCGCGCTGATGGTGAATAGGTGCCGGTTTAGGGCTAGGTGGCCCGTAATTGTTCCTACAACTATTCTGATGTCTAGTCGGTTAAGACTGAGCAACCTGCAAGTTAAACGTGGTGAGACCTCCGTCATCACCAGTTTAGACTGCCTACAGCCCGGTGTGACGGCCCAACGACCGTCATGCGCTTCACGAGTCCGTTGCCTTACCCATGAGCGAAGTTGAGTGAAGGGAAGTGGCAGTAGTATAGTTGGACCTGCCACTGACGTTACAGATCCCTTCCTTGCCAGCTCATCGGCGGCGTCGTTCCCGAATGAATTACTACGCCCTTTGATCCATTGCAGAATTACCCCATTGGCAGAGGCTAAACGCTCTAGCGTCTGGTGGCATTCATAAATAAGACCGGAGTTTAAGAGTCCCGTCTCACGGGGTCGGGACTTACGCGGGTGAAACCGCAGGGTGCTGCTAGTATAGGTTTATATAAAATAATACCTACACTTGTTTACAAAAAAATTGTTTTGCTGTAATTTGTTGGATAATATATTACCGGTAGGTATCATACTACCCTTTTTAAGTCTGATACAGACCCGTTGAATTGACCTCCCAATTCTCTACACACAAAAAAACCCCTTTGAGTACAGTAGTGTATTTGAGTTTGTATTTCAATTAATTGTTTTATTATTTAATGTTCAGTAAGTTACTCCCGAGTCTCTTAAAAGAAAAAAGTACTATCTGTAAAAATTACATGTGTGTATTCATTATTCGGTAGTCTATATTGCAAATATTTTTTTTTTCTTTTCTTTGTTTGTAGCGCTTTCATAACTTTATACGTTATCAGGTGTACAACAAAGGTCATAGGACCTTTCACCCAGAGCAACACGGCTTTAGTTCTCGAGGGATAGAAAAAGCTAGTGTTAAATAGGTACGAGAACTCGATGTATTAAAAATTGGGTCACACCAAAACAGCTTGCCAGACTTCTTGTTTTTTGTTTTTTTTTATAGAATAGGAGGCAAACTAGCCGACGGGTCACCTTATGGTAAGTGACTACTGCCGCCCATGGGCACCTGCAACTCAAGAGTCACAAGTGCGTTGCCGGCCTTTAAAGTGGGAATAGAGAAAGGGCGGAAGAAGGGTAGAGGGAAGGGTCCGAGCCTCCGGTAATCTCACTTACTTATCAAAACACAACGCAAGCATTACTTCACTGCTGGTTTTCTGTGAGGCCGTGGTATCATTCCGGTCGAGCTGGCCCATACGTGCCGAAGCATGGCTCTACCACTTCAATTATATGGATGATATCTCAGATGTTAAAGAGATATAAATTATTTCGCCCAGTCTTTTATTTATTAAGACATTTATATAAACCAATCTACCGGAGGACATCAGATTGAAGTCTGCTAATACGTTTGGTTCTTATTGTCTTTCTCCTAAACCTTATCTCTGGGCGTCCCTGGCCTTAGTAATATTGCGTTGAAAGATTTTCTAATATGTTGAGGACTTTTAAATTTAAAAAATATAACTTTAGTGAATAATGACCAGTACTTACATTACATTATACAATACTACTAATTTCATGTCATCGCCCGATCAATCTACATTTGTGGAAACATTGTAAGCGTATCAGGTGTATCCATAGGGCAGGCCGCATTTCACTGCCGGTGGCCCTACACTAGATATAGTGTAGGGCCACCGGCAGTGAAATGCAATATTGTTTGTCATTATCTACTTCGCAAAATATTTTTTTTATTTCATTTTTGACTCATTATTAGTATTATTATTGTAAATGTCAAAAATATTACGCATGTGTTTATTATCAAAACATCTATTGATGACACCGAAAGTTCAACAAGCGTCGATAACACTCCCTCGTTAGTAGAGCGACAGCTCTTGACCATTAATACATGACTTTCCTCCATTAAAGTAGCTGTAGCTTTAATATCTATTTGCATAATAATAATAGAAACAAGTCTTGTTATAAACCGTTATGATGACGATAAGTGTATTAATTTAGATAAGTTTCTGGTGGAAGAAATTGATTGTCATAAAGACGTGACGAAGAATATTATTATTAGATTAAAAATACTCCCTTTGGCCTGCCTTTATATATTAGAGGTAGGAAAATTTGTCAAGCAGCACCCTCAGGTATTTAAACGGGCAAACGATGTAACTCGGCGTGATAACCTAAGGAACCCAGACAGGCTCATTTTGGACATGATACCAAGAAGTAGTCGGCTGCAGAATAACTCTTACGCTATATGCATAAAAATATATATTAAAATCCCAAATTGTATAAAGACACTACCTCTAAATAAGTTTATAACATAGCTACGTTGGTAACTTATGCTAAACAATTTTTATTCCACTAAGGAATTTCTTGCAAACAAAGAGTCGTAAAAATAATAAATGGTACTAGAGCCAACGTAATTAACTGATTGATACATATTTGACCTGGTGAAAAATGATAATAATAATGACATAAGTTATTTTAATAATTTGTTATATTTTGCATGTTATTTTCATGGCTAAATGGGCGTGTTCGACTTATATCAATCTTGTAATACCACATTATGTACTACTACCCCATTTAAGGCAAATAAATGATTTGAATTTGAATTTGAAGATGGATCACGAGTGAGAAGCAACAATTATTACATTAACTAATAAAGGCATTTGATTTTTGCTCCCTGTAAACTTAACACTTTAAAGAAAAAGACGTGCGTAGATTCAACTTAATAAATTATTTTTATTAAAAAAATTAAACCGACTTCAATACCACAAATAGGCACTCAAAAGCGAAAAATAAAGTAATAAAATTATTATGACCGCTACTTAGTCATCTATTTGAAGTCGGTGCCAGCTAAGTCTAATAGGTAGTAGACAGATACTACCTACAAGCATCTACCTACTTACTACATACAAACATTCTATCTACTACCTACTTGGCTTGGCTGGTACCGACTTCAAATAGATGAGTAGGTAGCGCTTTGTAAATATACAACGGTCCAGTACATTGAACACAAAGAAATCTCGCAATTTGCTCATCGACTTAAAAGAGGAACTAAAATCTCAAAAAATTGTAATCGTATCTGAAGATATAGATAGTTGTGGGGCAGTTGGTCAAGAAGCGATTGATCAAGCAAGATTATCAGTTAGTTGATTCAAGTCGTGTTAAATCTACGACATTTGAAATCCTGAACGGTTCGAGCAATATTGTGGACTGCTGAAGAAAATGATCTAATTGGTGCTAAAGGATACCTAAAGAAACATGAGAAAGAACTTTATAATGAAATCTGATAAAGGAACTTAAGACCATTGGGTCTAGATGTATCAGGGTATTATTTGCAGTTTTGCACCAATAAATAAGATGATAAACACTGGATCTCCTGGTTCAGATATAACAATATTTACATGAAAATGAATACCAGGGGCTTCTTTGATAACTCAAAATGAAAAGTACTTTTGGTAGGTACTTTGGTTTGGTTAGGTTGGCGATACCTTGAACGTCTAGAATCTGACTAACATCATTGACTGCGCTGCGTTTTGGTCAGCATTTTTTGAAGTGAAAACTTCTTTAGCGGCGTTGTGTGTTCCCTTTGTACATTGTACCGCGATAAATTTTACTGTCATGGAAATCCTTAGAAATTCAATAAATTGTCACTATCACAAAAAAGAAACACTTTTGTAATAGGACGAATTGCGATGTGTTTTTATTTACGTTTGTAAACATTTTGTAATTTACTTTTCCTTTTCACGCAGATACGGCGAATATTTTCATTTATTTACCTGATGGTAAATTTAAAAATACACTTTTTTGGCTAAGTGCTGTAAATGTCAACCATAAAAATACGGTATACACAACATTTTAAAAGTAAAAGGCAGCGTGAAATATTAAGTGAAGTTACGTTTACCTTACTGAATTTGAAAAAGAATATTTTCTTTTGAAAAAATTGTTTGAGTTGAATGAGAACTGTTTTGCTTCAAAAGTGGCATAACGAATTGCCATTTTTGTTTAAATGTGGAATAAAACTTCTACTGTTATTTTAAAATGCGAAAAGCCACACTTAGCGTAATTGTGGAAATGCTGAGCGGGAACCATTAATGGCGGCTTTAGGGTGACAGAATCGGATTGTGTGCATCTTTATTATATATATATAGTTATATTATTAAACATTTGTCACAAATTTTTAAACTGTAAAATGGCAAATAAACACACGCTTGCCATAGGCTACCGTTGACCATAATCGACAGCAGAATAAATTATAGTTTAAAAACGGAACTCAAAAGTTCAAAATAATTTAATTTTGTTGTTAAAAAATGTAGAGTGCTTTTAACTTTATACTGTACTGAGAACACTGTATCTCAAAATTCAGGCTTCAGCCTAGTTGGGGAATCAAATCTGGTACCTTGGAACATGTGCTGTCACTCTTTCAATGATACTTACTGTTCATCCTGGTTGGCTCCGAACCCTTATTTAAAAAAACTCACAGCTGTATTAGCTACTGTGAAAAGTTTTTCTCCAATCAAATAGCTCCGATTATTCTGCTGTTTGACTTCTCAAACTAATACTAAGTTAGAGCACTCGCAATTATATATGTTACGTCAAGCTAAGCTTTCTAAGGGAGAATATAAATTCAATGCATACGTACGACTATACCTTAACAAAACAGTCTAACGTCGAAACAGATCTGATTGAATACATCAAATCAAATAAAGGCTTAGGGTTCGTAAAATGTAATAGACCTTGGAATTTTATCGCTGCGAATAAGTTGCTTTATTTTTAGTATTTTGTTTGCGCTGCCGATTTAAGTAGCAGCGAGAAGATAGAACAGTTAAACTGAAACCAATACATTTGTCAATAGAAGTATTTTCTGTAAGTTATTTTAAAGTTAAATTTTGTGGAATTGTTTATTTATTTTAACATAAAAATAGTTCATTTACTTATTTGATTCATAGTGTCTCACACCGATGTAATTAGATTTTATTGATCGCCCAAATAGCGCAAAATGAACTCTGCTTGTTGGATTTCAGTTTTGAACAGATTTTCATGGACACTTTTTACAATGTACAAATTTCAAACCCGATGAGACGGTAAAAAATTACCTTAGAAAGGTAATCGATTTCCGTTCCCAAGATTTCTATAGCAGCGGCTTCTAAGAATTTTCATTTAAGGTAAATTCCTTAAATGTACGATAAAAGTAACAAAAGTGCATCAACAATAAGAATTGATTTTTTTATCCATTATAAGATTTGTTTTTCAAGAACAGCAATTTAATTCGTATTAATGATCCCCAGCAAACTGTCTCATTCGCTTAAGTTTTGCTGAAATCGGTATTAGTTTAGCTTGCCTGACTCTTTCTCTAAAATTTTCAATAAACATGTAAGTTTTAAGTGAACAATTATTTAACAATTAAATTAGTTCATTAAATAATAATTTTGACATTTTGCTAAGTAGGATTCTGCATGCCTGTTATGTGATACTATTTGTTTACCCTATCAAAACTCAAATTAGGACTTTGGGTTAAGTTTTTGGCAGCCGACCTGGGACCACAAACTTACTTGTACACTAAATAGCTCTCTCAAAATTTCATATTATTATACAGTACATATTAGCACTTAATATAACATCTTGTAAAAAACCCTTAACAGGCACCAGCTCTCACAATGTAGACTACATACTTTGTATTCCACTTTAACATCTGTTTTGTGTATTAATTGTGAGAGAAAATAAACAAATTATTATTATTACGAATAGTTACATCATCATATAGACTACTCAATACTTGATTTAGGATTTCTCTGAGATTCCATAGTCATTTCTACGATATTATCTTAGGATGTGAAGTAATCAGAGGCATCCTTTGAATCAAGTTGTGTAATATTTTAAAAGTTGCAGTTCTAAACCCCGGCAGAAGAAGGGGTGTTATAAGTGTATAAGCTGTTAGGTGTTAAGTACACATACAAACAGATACACATGTAAATGTGTATCTGTGTCTATGTGTTCCAGTGGGTATGTGTATCTGTGTGTCTGTCTGTGGCGTCGTTGCTCATAAACAGATTATCCGATTTAGATTTGTTTTTTGGAGATAACTTCTATTATGTTACCCATGCCATGTAACATCACGCTATGGCTCTTGGGAGTAAAGCAGTGACCATAAACTCAGGTAAAACTGCGGGCAGTGAGTTATTCTATATATTCATTAACCGATGTATTTACAGCATACACAGTCTGGTTAGTAAGTTTTGTCCCAAACACTCCATTAAATGAATTATATGTCTTGAAAATATATATATTTACTGATCAGCAAATATTCTGTGCTCGCTGTCCTAATATAAAAAAAACTAGCTGTGAATCTTGGTGGGGTACCAGGAAGGATAAATGTTCAAACTGGATGAGCTCGGAGTTCCTTGGTTTTTGTTTATCACTCTTTAGACCGCAGTTCTGCTTAACCCAAACTTTATTGCTACTTTCTTTTTTGTTTGTGGACGGGATTTCGTTCCATACGCTGCCGCACTGCTTTGAAGATCCCTAGTATCCTAACTGTACGGGGTCGGTCGCTTCTTTTACGGTCTTCAACAATTTAATCTTCACTAAATTGTTTGATTTACGATAAATAAATTTATGAGTAATACATGCACGTATTACAAATCATTATTAAAAACATTTCATATTTTTAATTCAATTTGCAAATTTAATTCATAGCACACAACACAATAAAATTAGAACGTTTTTTTTTAATATAATAACGTGCGTCATGCACTGAACATCTTCGTCATCAGCTCTAATTATAATTCTTTGTTTTTAAGATGATGTTTATACAGATTATACAGATAACATTTTAAAATGTGATGACGTATTTATTTTACCTTACGATGGCTATTAAAAGAAACAATGCAAAAATATGTGTGAACTTTAACAGGCCTTTCATTAAGACGATAAAATTTCTATTGTAACTTAATTCTTCCACTGATAAATTCTTCAATAAATATATCTCAGATCATATTCATATATACCCAGCTCTGTGTAAAGCAGATGTCAACTTACTTTTTAAATTCAAACTAAAAGTACTATTCCTGAGCAGTGATGGGTGTAATTACACATTACAATTATTAAGTAACTACTTATGTAATCTAATTAATAATTTGATTACAAAATAATTTTATTAAAATGTAACATATTATATCATCGTTATTACACAATATTCACTTACATTGTAATTAGAATTACTTTAGATATACAATGAAATGAATTACAATATATTTCAAATTCAAAGTATTTCAATAACTAGTCACAATGTAACTATAATTTATAATTATTAATCCAATTACTTTTTGCCCATCACTGTCCTGAGGGATAGACAAAATAACTTTTACGCGAGTGGAGCCGCGGGCGAAAGCTTGCTATGGTAATACTTTTTATGTATGTGTGTTTGGGGTTCGGGGTTACCATACTATTTTTTTATACCAATAGAATTCTAAAGGAGCACAAGGCCTCTTTGATGGAAAGTGGTTGATGTAACGAACAAGTAAATGACAAGAAGTATCCCTTATCAGTTACTGACCCTTTTTGTAGGACATGATATCTTTAGCATAAATTGGTAGAAATAGAAATAGGTACCTAGGATATTGTACCTACATATTATATCTGTAATTTCCGATTAAATTTAACTGTACATAATGGGTGTACAATAAAATTTATTGAAGCCATACGCACTTAATATTGAAACTTCACATCATAGTGTTTCCATATTAAGTGCTAAACTACTTAGGTACTTGACCCAGTTTTAGTTTTCCACTTCAACTTCTAACGTTATTAAAAATAAACTATTTGCAAATGCTTCACTTTTTTTTAAATACACCGATTATTACACATACATACAATCGTATGTATTTTTGATCATTCAAATCTAAAACATACCACAATTTCAGTTCTGTTTTCTGGATATAAAAACTGCGTAAGTAACTTTGTAATTCTAAGGTACTTTTGCAGTTCATACAATTTCACTTACACTACTAACGAGTTCGATAGGTAGGTAAATAGTGGATATAAGTAGGTACAGTGACATTAACTAACGATGTTTCCTGTAATATCCCATAAAAAGAAATGCGAATCCATCAAAAACCTTAGTCACGCAAGTCCCAAGAGATTCAATTGTGAGTGTAACATCTAAGCCAAGGATATTATCATTGTCAGACGGCAATTCATTATTTAAATTTAAACACAAACAGTCCATTGTTATTGATTTTAATGGTTCCATCGCAAAAGAAATGTATTTACTTAACAAACAATATTTCAAAACTTTTACTAAACATGTACAAGCTTGCATATTTGTACAAATGTACAATGAACTTAGTTAAATGGGTTGATCTTCTTTATACCGATACCACAACAGACAAAATCTTTTAAATCCATACCCATTTTTATGTTTTTAAATCATGGTGACATTAAAACTACGAGAGATACGACAAAGTCCTTCGTGTTCCTGTGTGCCATTTCTAGTTACTAAGTGTTTAGAGAAATAAAAGTAAGGTATATAAGTTCGTGGTACAATAAACTTTAAAAAATATTTGATTTTACAGAACTAAATATTAAAAAAAATAAGAATTTTCTTACATCAAGTCGTATTTTGGAACTGACGACATCCTCATACCTAATCCCTGTGAAAATACTACACAACGTTTTGCGCCGAATGCATTCTTTCCGATTTAGATAGATGAATTGTTTTTAGATGGGCAACATTTATGTTACCTAATTTTCTTCACATTAAAACATAAATGTAACATGTTACATAAATGTAACAAAATATTTATGTTACGTAATTTTCTTCACATAAAAATGTTATACATCCCAGACTTTAACTTCCCAGTGGTTTAAGAAGTCATCTCACTAACTGGAAACGTGTCGACTATTATAGCTTCAAATCCCACAGATAACTTACAAATTGACAGTTGTTCTCAATCTGGGCTATTTGTATGTATAGATGGAAAAGTTTCACTTGACACTTGGTATTCCCTACTGAGACAAATTATTTAAGAAAAATATTAGCACATAGATTTTTTTAGAAGATATTAGTTTTTTTTTTTATTTAGAATCATAACCTTTTTGGACAATAATCCACAACCGTACATATATAACCGTTTGTATATTTCCAGCTAGCTATCACAACACTGCAATTGTTTCTGCATAATTGCACGCTTAAACACGTGTGTTTATATTGTGTGCATATTTTCTTTAAGAAAAGAAGCAGTCATTTAACCTTATCTTATTGGATACAAATGTGTACTTTAAACCATAATGTAGGATAACGAGGTCATCTAGTTAATGCAAAGGAAACAAGACCAATAAATACCGCTTACATTAATGATACTATTATTAGTATAGTGATTACTAAGCAGTGAACAGTTACTTATATTACTTTCAGTATTATGTTTTGTCTAAAATTAAACCCTACAGTAGTATTGTCCTCTTACTCTCAAACAAGGTAATTTTTTTTTCTATTTTACTTAAATTAGACGAACTTAAAGATTTAGTCTATATGAATTGCTGCAAAGGCATAAAGCTGGAAATACCATTTATATAATACTTTACTCTAATTAAATATTTTACTCTAATTTAATGTCAAACTATCAAATTTGCACTTATATGTGATATGTACTAACCAAGAGCTAAATTTAGAAATTTTAAAAGGAATTTTAAAAGATTTTAAATTTAAAAGCAAACCTTTAAAAGTAAACGAATTTACAATAGCAAACTTGTATGACGTCAAATTGGTTACTTACGTCAAATTTCTAATTTGTTTTGACGTTTAATAAAGAGAACATGATTTGGCCAGTCAATTGTGAGTACAGCTCGCGGTTTGATGGTTACGTATAAACTTAATTATATGTCTAGTTAACGGTTTATACATCCTGTAAATTGTAAGCCCAAATAAGGTTAGATAGATACACTTTATTGCACACCAATCCTTACGTCAGGAGTTCGCAGGATACAATAAGCAGTTATTGTTACAATGGACTGTCTTATCGTTGGCCGCTATCTCCTGTGACACTTTTGGATGAATTATATCATATATGTAGGACTAGATAGTGGACAAATTGTGGTGCACTCGCATATACATCCAACTAAGTATAGATAAACTATTTAAATATATCTAATAAAATAACATACATAATAGTTAGCACAAGCTTAGCACTAAACAAGCTTAAGGAAGGAAAAATATTCTTCTAAACATCGACGTACGTCTCGTTAATTTTTTGGAGATTTTGGTTCAATCTAGATAATTGACGTATTATGTATATAAAATATGGTCTTGTGTGAAATTGTTTCAAATTATCATGCGTCTCATCTTATTTTGTGCTGTGACACCATATTTCATTATACTTTTTTATACTTGAGTAAAAATATACGGCATAAATGACCTTATTTTCTTATTGCGTTCGCTAATAAGATTAAGTTTTTACACCTTAAAAGATTTCACTTACACTTACATTAATTTCAACTTACCTCTAGGTGTTGCTAAAAAAAGATTGACACAAGAGGACAAGGGAATGATGATAAAAGGTTTCTTTTTCCCTGTCGATTCACGGTATCCTAAAACACAATAAGATAACAGATTGAGATAATCTTAAGTAATAAACGCGATGACGAACAAGAAGACAGTTAATGTTGAATTTTATAAATATTTAATTAGAAGTGGTTTAGATTGACCTGCTGGATATATATATACACATACGTGATGAACCATTGTCAGTCAGTTTTATACTTATTTACAGATAACTGTGACGTATTGTTAAACTGTGTTATTGTAAACATTTTAAACTGATTACGAATTTATAAACAATTAAGGCTTAAAAATGTTTAAAAGAAAATGTGAAACAATATTGTCATCTTTTAATTACCAAACAAGGTAATAATAATAATAATAACGATTTATTTCTTTCCACAAAGGTAACTTAAAGCTATTTTTATAAACATTAATACACAATCAAAAACGACCCTTGTGGGAGACTGGTATCTGCACTAGGAGACCCTATCACACAGATTACCAGGCCCCATAGAACAGTGTATGTATGATAAAAGTCACACCTTTGGCAAGCAAACGGAGTATTAAATAAAATTATTTGAAAAAAGAAGAGAAGAATTCCGCGCTTTCGTGTGTGTGTGTGTGTGTCTGTTTGTGTGTGTGTTTGTGTGATATGAGAAGAGTACTTTCTTACATCTAACCTTCGTCAAAGGATACATAAATTATCTAAAATCGAATTAAGTTTGTTATATAAGTAATTGCTAAGGAAACAATAGCTACGTATTGAGAGGCTACTTTTAAATTTTTTTTTCGGATATAGTTTTAATGCGTTTATGTGTGTGTAAAGCGGGATGGTAGTACATTTGTGAGTGTTTACGCAGAATAGTCTGAATGACAAAGAGTTGTCGAACCGTTAGTACCTTGCATTTTTTGTAGAGTTCAGTTGTTGGATGAAAGAATGGAGAACAATGTTCGCACATTGTCTTCCATCCAACAACTTTGAGGACTGCTCTTTGAGCTCATTCTAATGTTATCATATAATGTATCTTCGGGGCTCCTCCCCATGTTGTAATACAATATTTTAATAAAGACTGACAGCAGATTTTAATAAGACAGAAAGCAACGTGTGTGTTCTTAGAAACGTAAATAAGTTTCCTTATTCGCTTTGCTAGCAGGTCAATGTGTAAATTAAAGTTCATGTTTTTTGACAATAATGACGCCGAAGTACTTGATTGAGTCCACATTATAGAGTTTAGGGCACGAGCATGAGTTTTTAAGGTAATTATCGCATGAGTGGGCTGAGATGTATATTGGCGGATCAATGATAAGGCGATTGTTGCAAAGGTGCAAATTTGTTGACAATTTATTTATAATAAATGATAAGCTTCATAAAAGAAGAAGCTATTAGAATAACTGAGTATAAAACTTTATTGGTTTAATAATTTAAATTTGATGGTCATTGGCGCAATTGGAAATTGATCATGCAAATATTGTCTAGCTACTAAAAACTATCTGATGTCAATAGTATCAGGCACAATGAAATTTAAAAAATACTTCCGGATCTAAAGATAAAATGTGTTTTATTTTTTAATAGAAAAGTCAGTTACACTTTTGGTTCAATACAAAACAAGAAAAATGTAGTTGATCTGAAGTCATGGAAGAAAATTCCTGGACCATCATCTTTGCCGGTTTTGGGGCAAATTCATCATTTCCTTTTACCTGGAGGTATGTGGTTATACTTTAATACTAAATTCATTAAAGGAATGAACATTCAATTGATAATTATTGTTGTTTTAGGTGTTTTCAAATCCTCTGATGGCGGCCATAAGCTATGGGACAAGTTGTACAAAACATACGGTCCAATAGTAAGAATAAACACCATTTTCAAACAAAATATGATAGTCGTATTTGATGCAGATTTAGCAGAAGAGGTAAGTTTGATACTTTAAACGTGATAGAGTATAACGTATTCGTAAGACTTGAAATAAAAAACTTTTAATGATTTCAATTAATAAAGTAGAACTTTTAAGTACCTTTGCATATTTTTAAAAATTATAAATATTAATAATATTATAACAATTAATTAAATTTTAAATATTATATAAATAAATTTTAAATATAATATAAATTTTAAAAATATATTTAAAATTATATAAATTTAAATTTTAGTGATTTATTTTTTATTATAGATGTATCGCCGTGAAAACATGCTACCTTTACGGCCAGCATTTTTTTCGTTCGCCTACTTTAAAAAACATCACAACAGACCAAAAAACCATCATCTAAATCCATCTGGATTAGTGACAGAGTAAGTTTATGATAGAATATTTGACAGCGATGATATATGCAATTGTAATAATCTTGCGGAGGATGCAATAAAATTATTAAATGGGTAACTTTTTTATAATTTTAGAAATGGAGAAAATTGGAGACGATTTCGATCCAAAGTCAATTCAACTATGCTAGATCCAAAAAACGTGCAAAGATATACCATTCAAATTGATGATGTAGCCCTTGATATGATAGAAAGGTAGTAAGTTTGTGCTCATTATACATTAGTACTCTCTAGAACTCCAATTGTCTATTAAAGTTAATATTGCAGTAGTGCTTACAAAAGTAAATTATTTTGCAGAATAAGAAGCTTGCGTGATCATAACAACGTATTTTGTGGAGAATTTAATAAGGAAATGAATTTGTGGGCCTTGGAATCAGTTGCTGTAATAGCGCTTGGCCGTCGTATCAACTGTTTGGAACCTAAAGCGGATGATGTTTTAGTGACAAAGTTAATAAACCGGACTCATGAACTATTCGAAATTGCAAGTAACTTAGATTACAAACCTAGCATTTGGAAATATTATGCTACAAAGGATTTTAGAAATGCTATGCAAGTGTATGCAGACCTAGAATAGTATGTATATTGGCTTGGCTAAATATTATTTACATCATGTTACAGAAAGGTGAAGTGATAGATCGCTAGGTACAGTGGATGAATATGACTACACCTTTTCGTAATACAACGTGATAAAATAAACATTTAATTTGAATTTAAAGACTTAAGGTATATTCAAGTATTTTTTTTTAAATCTAGATATTCTATTTCTGCGTTTATATAGGTACTAATGTAGGATATATCTTTCCACTTATGAAAATATATTTTATTTTTATTTCAGTATTACAAAATATTACATCAACATGACACTAGAAAATCTTAAAATAAAAGCCAACAACTCTAATGAGGAAAAAAGTATTCTTGAAAAACTACTTGAAATTGATGAAAATGTTGCTCATATAATGTCAATGGATATGTTGGTTGCTGGAATAGATACGGTAGGTACAGAAAAAAATTACAAAATTCTGATACAACGGATATTTATGTTGTCGTAATCAATAAGTTTTTTCCTTTTCTTTTAGACATCAAATTCTCTTTCGGCAACGTTGTATCTCCTTGCTGCACATCCAAAAACACAGCAAAAATTAAGGGAAAGTATACTGTCGGATCCGAAAACTCCGTATTTAACAGCATGTATCAAGGAATCTATGCGCATGCTTCCAGTTGCAGGACTCAATGTAAGGGAAACTTCTAAAGACTATGAAGTCATGGGATACAATGTACCTAAAGGGGTTAGTAAAAATATATAATTTTGTAATTCCATTGCAGTTTTGAAAGCCAATACTTATTTGTAAATTTATTTTTAGACTTCACTTTTATTTTGTCATCAATATATGTCAACAATGGAGAAGCATTTTCCAAAGGCAAATGAATACATACCAGAGAGATGGTTGGGCAGTGAGAATAATGCAATATTTCCTGGCGCAGGTCATAAATTTGCTTCTCTGCCGTTTGGTTTTGGTTCTCGTGGCTGTATAGGTAAGATTTTTAAATTACATTACACCTTTTAAGACAACTTGCAGCAGTAAACATTTCGAGCATTGGTCACAAGAGCTTGATCTTGATGATTTAAAGGATCATGCGTTTATTTAATTTACCTATGAACTATTTACAAGCACTCTAAATTGAAATTTCAGGTCAACGTATTGCTGATTTAGAACTGAAAACCCTTCTGTCAAGACTTATAGAAAATTTTGAAATTAGTTGGTTCGGCGAACCGCCAAAAATTCATCCTACTCATATCAACCAAGTTTTAAGTCCTAACAATTTTATATTTAAAGATATTAAGTAGTATGATTAATATGGGTAACTTCCAAGAAACGCGAAGAACAGGAAACACAACAACAGAATTATGAGCATCGTGAAACAAGCGTTTGAAGTAATTTTACCCAAGGGTACCAACTCGCTTATTAGGTTGGTCTGAAGGTGAACTAATCTCTGGGCGATTAGTTAATGTAGTCAATCAATTGATGATTGATGCTATTGAAAAAAGTAATGGTCCTAGATTTTGAAAAGTCAGTATATCTGGTATCCATATAATGGCAATATCTTGACCCCCTTCCTTAGATGAAAAATATTATAACATTTCTTTTCGCTTTAAATATCGTTATTAAATATCAGCCTTTTTTTATTTTATTTATGGACTCTATCTTGCGTGTAGAGTCAACGCAAAAATATCAGCCTTGATATAAGCCACTAAATGCAGAAAATGGCTGCTTAGTCTAAGTTGACAGACACCATCCAGGAATCAATTGAAGTTGCTCTTAGGTTGAAGGAGTGTCAACTACGTTTGAATTCGTATGTAGAATTCTACGCTTTCACCTTTTGACAGAGAATTACGCTATGCATTAGTGTTGTAGTCAAACAAATAGCTGTAAATATTATAATTTAGGATTTGTGGTAGGCGGTTGGATAGCTGTCACACGGATCCTAACCTTACTTTTTGAATTATTAATTCTAATTGTTTTCTTGTAATCTACAGGCAAAATTATTGATATTTAAGTACGTTTACAGTAAGTAGTTAATTTTGTTTAGTATAATTATATTATTTCTTTCTTAATTTTTGCATATAAGTATATATTTTGCTTCATATTTAATGTAAGTGAGAAGTGGCTCCTATTATGGAACTGCCTTCTCCTATTCCCCCGGAGCCTCCGGACCCTGGGGGTTCAGGTCAAATCCCGTCTCAGGTAGTGACTCACGGTAAGCGTCGCCTTGCCGATGAGGATGCTTTTTGCCATGGGGAACCGAAAAGGAACATTACAGAAAACAACATGGTGATTCCGTCTGTTGAAAATTTATATGTCCATCCTAGCCTTGTTGTTGGATTTAAATTATATAAGCCTTCGGATAAAGGCCCATTTATAGTTCACATTTCACGCATTGAACCAGACCCTTCCGCCGGTAGTTCCATACGACCAATAAAGTTTGGCCAATTTTTATTTGCCAATAAGGTAGCAAATATATCAACTGATGGGGTTAAAAAAGTGGGGAGAAATAAAATTTCGGTAGAGTTCTTATCTGCAGAAGATGCGAACCAATTTTTGGACAACCCGATTTTAAACCATAACAAATATGTTGCAACCATCCCTTCCTATAATATCACCAAAATGGGCGTGGTTCGTCAGGTTCCAACGGAATGGTCGATGACGGATTTTGTTAAATCCGTAGTGATACCTGAAGGATGTGGAGAGATCCTCAAAGCGAGGAGATTAAATAGGAAAACCACTGAAAATAGTAAAGCAGTCTGGGTCCCTACTCAGTCCGTAGTCATTACATTTCACGGTCAAACCCTTCCCTCAAGAATTTTTAGCTACTACTCTTCCCTTCCTGTGGAAACTTATCAATTCCCAACAATTCAATGTTTTCTCTGTTGTCGTTTTGGTCACATTAAAACACAATGTCGCTCAAAGCCACGCTGCTTTCGATGTTCTCAGCCCCACGCTGGAGAGTCATGTGACGTTGTTGAGGCTGAAGCCTCTTGCCTTCACTGCTTGGGTAATCATTTCGCTAATAGCAGGGGTTGCCCGGAGCAGGGAAGACAGAAAAACATTAAAATGTTAATGTCTCAAGAAAATTTAAGTTATGAGGAAGCTTCCAAACAGTTTCCTCAGATCTCTAAATTATATTCAAGAGTCGCTGGTGAGACTCGCCTCCCACATTCTTCAATCTTGTCTTCTTCTCAGCAGCAAAGCCTTTCAAGTCCTTATGTATCTTACAAAAAAACCGTCACCTCTACCCCGCGTCCCAGGGCTCCTTTAGGCAAATCATACGACAAGGCTGCTCATCAGGCTCTTGTTTCTGAAGAACCTTCCTCTTTGCCAAATGGTTATTCACTTCTTTCTTCTCGAACAGGCCCTCTGCCTACCCAAGAAGAAGGTCTATTAGAGTTGTTGTTGACAATCATTATTAATTTGATATCAAATAAAAAATCTTCCTTACCGCCCAACGTTGCCCAAAAATTAACTCAGATCCTTTCGCTCTCTACGAATTATGGCTGTAATCCTTCAATGGAATTCGAAGAGTCTTCGTCCTAAGAAACATGAGCTTCTCTACTTAATTAACTCTTTTCTTCCCTCAGTTATCGCCGTCTCGGAAACATGGTTGGTGCCTGGGTCCCGATTTCGGGTGCCAGGTTACTCTTGCCTTCGGGACGATAGAGCTGATGGATATGCAGGCAGTGCCCTATTTATTAAGCGCTCCCTACCTTTTTCCCAAATCCCTCTCCCCCCCATCTCCCCAGACATAAACATGGTAGCCGTTAGGACTCTTAACATCACTTTTCTTTCTGCTTACATCCCTCATCCCCACTCTGGTTTGATCCCGGATCTTATGTTAATTATTTCTTCTGTTCCTCCACCAATTATTTTAATGGGTGACTTTAACGCCCACCACTCATCTTGGGGCTCTTGTCATGACGACCCCTTTGGTCTCTCTCTTCTGGAAATTCTGGATGACTCAAACCTCTGTGTTATTAATGATGGCTCTCCCACCAGAAGAGTTCTTCCTTCTCAAAACCCCAAATCGGCGGTTGATCTCACTATTTGTTCAGCATCTTTGGCTTCCACTGTTTCTTGGAATATTCTTCCTCATTCTCACGGTAGTGATCATTTGCCCATTATTATTTCAATATCTAACAGGGTCTCTCCCATGCGTAGCTTTAACCCCACCTTCAAGTATAGGATAGTTGAATCTAACTGGCCCTCATTTGCTTCTACTCTTGAGAGTAAACTAGAGGATCTTCCTTCTCCGGATACTAATAACCAATTAGATTGTTACAATAATTTCGTTAATTGTATTATTTCAAGTGCCGATCAAAACTTTCCCCTAAAAAAGCCATTTAATTTTAAAGTATCAACTCCTTGGTGGGATTCGGAGTGTTCTATGGCAGTCATTGAAAGAAAAAGAGCAGAAGACTCGTATAATTGTAACATGACCATTCAAAATTTTATAAATTACCAAATGAAGGCTGCCCAGGCGAGAAGAGTTTTCGCAAAGAAAAAGAGAGAAGGTTGGTTCCGGTTTTGTGAAAACCTTTCTCCAAGGACTCCCTCTACTTTGGTTTGGAAGCAAATTAAACGGTACAGAGGTTCTTGTAACAATATTGACATGTCGGTCAATGACCCCTCAATCTGGCTTGAATCTTTTTCTGACAAACTGGCTCCTCCTTCCGTCCCAAACTCAGACTGCTTTCCTTCTCGACCTCTTCCTATTCCACCTCAAAACTGTTTTGACGAAGCATTCTCATTCGCCGAGCTTCAGCTGGCGCTAGACGGTCTTCTGGATTCTTCTCCTGGAATGGATGGTATCCCTTACTCTTTCCTAAAACATGCTTCCGATAAAAGCAAACAATATTTCTTAAACTTAATAAACACTTTTTATACATCTGATTCTGTTCCCCAGGCATGGAAAAATCAAATCGTGATCCCCATTCTTAAACCTGGTAAGAGTTCTGCTGACCCAAATAGTTATAGACCTATAGCTTTGTCTTCTGTCTTATGTAAGGTTACAGAACACATGATAAAACACCGTCTTGAATGGTTTGTGGAAAACAGAAAATTGTTAGGGAAATCCCAATATGGTTTTAGAAAGGGTAGAAGCACGATGGATAATCTTGGTTTATTGACCTCTGACATTCGAACCTCGTTTCTTAATAAGGAATACTTAGTAGGAGCTTTTCTTGATATTTCGTCAGCCTATGACAACGTTCTGATTCCACTTCTCAAACACAAACTCGTGTATCAACTCAAGATTCCAGAAAAATTAGTTCGTTTTACTTGTAATTTATTTTTAGAAAGATCCATCTTCATTAAAAGTAGGGACTTATCTCTGTCGCCCAGAATGATTTGGAAGGGCTTACCTCAAGGCTCGGTGCTAAGTCCCCTCTTATATAGTCTATACACTTATGACCTAGAGCTGTCGATAGGCCCTTATGCTCAAATTCTTCAATACGCGACGACGACGATCTAGTATTATATAATTCTAACAAATCCCTTGAGTCAGCGGTTGATCAGTTATCGACCGCGCTCAATTACTTATCAGAGTGGCTAAATTGCCACGGTCTCTCTTTATCGGCCCTTAAAAGTTCGATTGTGGTGTTTACCAAAAAACGAACGATTCCTCACGTTGACATATCTGTTTGTGGTGAAGACATCCCGCAGGACAACAAAGTCAAGTTCCTCGGAGTTTGGTTGGATTCCAGGTTAACAGGTAGCATCCATATCGATTACGTCGTTCAAAAATGCGAGAGAAACATTAATGTTCTTCGTTCCCTTTCTGGGGTTTGGTGGGGCTCTCATCCATTTTCCCAGAAACTTCTTTATAATGCCATAATCCGTAGTCATTTAGATTACGGTCTATTCATTTTGGACCCTTGCAATAAATCTGAACTCCAAAAACTAGATAAAATTCAATCTAAATGCCTTCGTATTATTCTTGGAGCCATGAAATCCTCTCCTATAAACGCTATGCAGGTTGAATGTGGCGAACCTCCTCTATCGCTTCGTAGACAATTCCTCGCGAACAGATTCTTTTTTAAACTTGTTCAAAATTCGGATCACCCTCTCCTTCTAAAACTAGACCAGTTATCAAACTTATTTAATGCCCACTATCCCCGCTCTATTAAGAGCATTCCCTGTCTTGTTCTGGCTTACCAGCAATACTCCCGTCTGCCTAATCCTCTCTTCCAAAACTCCGTGTTACCTCTTTTTTCTACACCCTATGAAGCGTTGGTATTTCAGCCCAACATCATACTGGACTTTAAAATCAATAAATCCTCAATAGAAGCAAATAGACTTTTTGTTGATAAAATTACCTCCAATTATAATAATTGGCGTATAATTTTTACAGACGCTTCTAAATCCTCAGTAAGTAGCCCAGTTGGTGTTGCTGTCTGGATTCCTTCTACTAGTATAATCTTAAACTATAAATGCCCAACTACTTCTTCGGTCTTTACAGGAGAATCTATCGCCATCTTGGAAGCTGTTTCCTTTATAAAATCTCATAATTTAAACAATAGCATAATTTTTACAGATTCCAAAAGCTGCCTTCAATCTATTCTTTCAAACCCTTTTCGATCGAAATCTAGTATTCCTATTATCCTTAAAATCAGGTATCTTCTATTTCAATGTCAGAGGCTGAACATAAACGTTGTCTTGGCCTGGATTCCTGGTCACTCAGGGATTTCAGGAAATGAATCTGCAGATTCATGTGCTAAAAACGCTATCCATACGGGTTCTCTTGACCATTCGGAAATATACTCTTATGACATTTGTTCATCCTTAAAATCGCAACTGCTTGACTCTTGGTCTAGGATTTGGCGAGTGTCAAAAACTATAAGAGGCAAATTTTATGGTGAAATACAACCAGAAATTCCACTTAAACCCTGGTTTGCCAAATTTACAAAATTAAATAAAAGTACTGTCTCTACAATTTGTCGGTTAAGACTAAATCATTCATGTACTCCAGTATTTTTATCAAAACTTAGAATAAGGGATAGCTCCATTTGCGAATGTGGTCTTGATGAGGGAAATGCGAATCATATATTTTTTAGCTGTCCTAAGACAAGGTTCCCTATTTATGATGTTATCCCTCCTCATATTCCCCGCCCCACGTCCCTTAAATTGATCCTATCACTTGTCTTCACCCCTTTTGTATATATATTAGGCAAGTATATTAATGTAAATAAGATTAAGTTGTAATTTTGTGATCATAACATAATTCAATATTTATTTTTGTTTATTTAATACTATGTATTAATTTCTATGTATTCACATGATCTGGCTTTTATTCATGCTTTAATTATGCCTGTAGAAGTTTAGAATTCACGATTATTTATAGTCTCTACATCTCTACAATATTTTTTTTTCTTTTTTGGCTCTACCACAGCTCTACATAAAATCCTTTGACAGTTTGTCCTCCGTATACCTACTTGACATTGGCAAAATTGTGGTAGCCACAAATGGTAGCCACAAAGCCACAATCCAAAAGTTGAAGTTGAAGTTATTATAATTTATTATTAGAATTAGCTATCGTGAACAGCAAATTTAGGCAATATTGAACATCTAGGCATTCTGATGTAAACAAAAATATTGAATTGAACAGATAGGACATTGAAATAAATAAAAAAAAAAAATCAAGTGTGACAGTTTCGTCCTCTGTCAGAGTCTGGCAAAAATACCTTTAATATAATCTACTCATTGAAAAGTAAAGTATAAAGAACATTTTTAACTTCTTACTGCAGTAGTTTCTGGACGTTTTATTATTATTTTTCTTTTTGTAACCAAATTAAACCGCGAACATTAATGTTATATAATAATAATAATATGTATAGGATTATGTTTGCATATGTACATATACATCTATACCATACTAATATAATATATTATAATTCCGTGGTTGGCGTGAATATGTTGACATGTCTAAAATTGCTATTTGTCAGGGTGGCCATTTTTAAGTTTTGACGGTTAGATGTATATGTAGAGATTTCCAAAAACGAATATTATTTTGGTGACTGAGTGTAAGTTGATATAAGAAAATATCAATGTTCATGCACAAAAACATGTGAATCGTTAATTTGACATGAGGTTTTGTCAAGTTAGACATGTTAAAATGCGTGATGTCAACAAATTTCCAATGTCGATTACTCCAAAATTTATGTATATTTGCAACTGTAAATTTGTTTCATAAAAATTCCTAATGCGTAGGAAGTATTACGCCAATAAAAAGAAAACATAGAAGTCGACACGTCAATGTGTTTACGCCAGCCACGGAATTTATCCATATTATAATATTATAGGACGTCCATTATCGCGGTGGACAGACGACCTGGTAAAGATCGCAGGACATAGGTGGATGCAGGCCGCTTCCAACCGGTCTTCTTGGAAGTCATTAAGGGAGGCCTATGTCCAACAGTGGACGTCCTATGGCTGAAATTATGATGATGATGATGATAATATTAGAAAGCCGAAAGTGTCTCTGTATGTTTCGTTGTGTTTTCACAGCTAAACCAATGCTTTAATAACTATTATGGTAGTAAATTCGACTATAGAGTTTAGGAAATCAGTTTTAACTAATTTCAGTTACTTTATTGAGTGTTCATCATCAACCTATATTAAAAATTATAAATGTCTTAAAATATAACAATTTACTCTACGTAGTTGATGAAAACAGATAATGAAATGTAGAACTCAATAAGACGTACCGACGGCGAAGTGTCAATTACTCCTAACTGACGAAATCAAGAATTACAGAAACTGGAAAAACTTTTAATTTTTTCTTGACAAGTTAAATATTACTTAATATAGTTTTTTATTAAGTGTAAGAATCATTTATACTTTAATTCTTTAGCTGTATTAATGCATTTTGTAATAGTGTACGAAATGTTCGGTTTTAGTGTCGTGTGAAATAGCAAAACATTGGGATGTATTTCCACCACACCCACACTTATTACATGTTATTCCAACTAAAAATAGGTAAACTAGGAGATCCTTGCCTAGAATCTCCTTTAGTATCTACATAAATAAAGATTATTAATTTAACAGCAAGAAGTGCGTTAAGCTTAGTTAATAAACATACATAGTTTTTATGCTTACTTGTTTGATTTTTTAAATAATCAAGTATTATTTAAGTTCCATTTAGTTTCTTTTCTTTTTTTTTAAAGACAACTCCCGCATTAGGAATTACTCCTGTGCCGCGGGGAACTTTACAAACATACAAACAACGGACACAAAGAACACCCAGACTCGGGTGGGAATCGAACTCACGGCCTATGGCATAGCAGTCAGGGTCACCAACCACTAGACCAACAGGCCAGTCATAATATAAATATTTCACAATATTAGTGTACTTATTTTTATACCGCAAATATCCAGCTGAATAAAAAACACAGTGCGGAATGCAAACCATTTTTTTTATCATGTGGAAACCCATAAGGGTCGTCACCCCACCTGGGCTCAGCGGTAGGGTGGTATATTGGACTCGAACTGACTAAAACCAGATGGTGGTCCGTCACAGTCCATATTACCAGGGGCTCAGGTGTACCCTTATAAGGAAATCCCTGTATACGGGATTGCAAAATGCAAACCCAATTCCTAGTAATATACAAATAAAAAAAATACATTCGCATTCATAACATTAGTTAGGATTGTGAAGAGCGTGATTAGTGTAATTATTATGATGAGACTATTGCATTGTCCGAGGCTCTGCTCACTTTACTGTCGATAATCGCATTATAAAACAAGTCACACAGTAAACAGTCAAGTTTCAAGTTTAAAGCAGTGATTTAGTTATGAAACGCAACAAAACCGACAGAGTTAATGTCGCCTTTGTAATATAGATGCATGTGTATATATATGCATTTTTCGTTAGAAAGGGTATACTTCCCAGGTCCCATTGTCATCAAATCCGGATCTGCTGATTGTATCTGAGGAAAAACGAGGGAAACCTTCAGAAATTAAGGACAGATGTTTCACAGTGGGAGAGCCATGCGTTGGCACGTATGGGCCTGCTCGACCGGAGTACCACGGCCTCACAGAACACCGGTAGTGAAGCAATGTTTGCATTGCTTTTCGCCGAGTGAGTAAGGTTACCGGAGGCCCTAAACCCTCTTAGGCGGCGTCCGCGTGTGCCTGGACGTCGCCTAATTGAGAGGTTTTAAGTTTTTACACGGAGGTGGTGCCCGCGCTTTTGCGGGCAGGCGCTAGGGGGGGTCCGGATGTCTTAATAAAAGCTGTTCCCGGAGCCCTCCTACATACGGCGCAGTACGGCATGGTTTTAGTCGGTTCGATTCCGACACACCGCCCCACCGAAAACCCCGGTGGGGTGACGGCCCGAGGAAGTTTCCACACGCATAAAAAAAAAAGGCCCTAAACCCTCTTGCTCTCTTCCATCCTCGCCCCTTATTCCCCCCTTCCCCCCCAACTCCCACCCTAAAGGCTGGCAACGCACTTGTGACTCTTGAGTTGCAGGTGCCCATGGGCGGCAGTAGTCATTTACCATCAGGTGACAGTATGACACGTCTGCTCTTTTGCCCCCAATAGGGTAAAAAAAAAATAAAAAGATTTTTCTTGAAATTAAGCAACATTGACATTTAAAGTGTTGAATGTTATTGTTTTTAACCAATTTAAAAAAAGGAGGAAGTTACGCTTGGCTGTGTGTACCTTTTTTTAACCCCCGACGCAAAAAGAGGAGTGTTATAAGTTTAACGTCTGTCTGTGGCACCGTGGCTCCTAAATGAATGAACCGATCATGATGCGGTTTTTTTGTTTGAAAGGTGACTTGATCAAGAGTGTTTTTAGATACAATTCAAGAAAATCTGTTCAGCCGTTCGAAGATCATCAGTTCTTTTATAATAGTTAACGGGATTTTCAAGTCGGGGGGGGTACTTAAATGGTTAATTTATGATTATTTATAACTTTTGCAATGAAGTGCGGCAAGTTGCGTTTCGGGCTTGGCACCGACTTCAAACAGACTAGTAGGTACCTAGTACTGTTATAACGTTACCTATTATTTTAAAAATGTCACATTTGTGCAGTCTTTTCTATTAAGTTTTTAAATTGATCATTTTTTAATTTTCCGTGCCCTTTCTTAGTGCTTTTTGAAGTCGGCTTAACTTTTTTGAAAGTATTTATTTGAAGTCGTAGATGAAGTTCTCAAATGAATGCAGCTAGCTACTTTTTATACAACTCACAAAAATATCAACATAAAGAAACTATTGTTTTGCTTTTGGTCAATCCCGGTGCCAAACATGTGCTCGTAATAACGTAAACAGTATTTTAGTATCAAATATTAATTACGACACTAACTCAAAAGTAGAGTGTTTACTGCATATATATGTTAATTCCAATACAAAATTATTTTGTGTAAATATTCTACGAAAATAAACAGTTTGAAAGTAGTGTTGAAATTTTAGTACCTATTTACCCACACGAGTATATATTTTTTTATTTATCTGTTAAAATAGAGAAAGATTACGATGAAAACACCAAAATTATAACAGTTTTTTTTTTTGACAGGAGACTTTTCTCACATCTAAATTTTTGTGTACGTGGGACACACTAAAAGTTTTTAGAATAAGCCAGTAAGAAAAGCAGGCGATGAAAAATTTATTTACATTTTAAATTAGGAACTCTTTGGGAATCTGTAGATGTTTAATGATTTCATGTATCATTTGTTTTTACAAATTCGCGCCAATTTAAAAGTGTCTGATTTGGCTAGTGAAAATTTTCGCTCAATGATTTATTACGATTTTCGTTGCGGTCTTACTCAACAAAAATGTTACGATAGACTTGGATTGGGATTTCATTAAGAAGCCCTATCTCGTGCCACTGTTACCAACTGGTTTAATTAGTTTAAACGTGGTCGAAGCAAATTCACTGATGATTCTCGAGAAAGACGTCCTTCTACTGAAGATAACGTGAGTGAGTGCTGTGTGGCTAATGACAGAAGCTTATAAAAGAGTGACATACCAACAGATTCCGGCAGCTTTATGCATTGGTATGAGTCAAGTACAAAAATTTGACGAAAGATTAAAAACGCCGTCGTTTGAATTGGTGCTGCTCAATGCTTGAAAAGTACGACGGTTGACATCGTCACAGGTGATGAAAGCTGGATTTATCGTTACGAACCCGAAACCAAGAGACAATCTACGTAATGGATGTTTCTATTCGAAGATTTGCTGACAAAAGTAAAGAAGAGCAGAAGTCAAAGGAAAAAGATGATTGCCTCATTCTTTGAACGGACGGATTATTTCACACCAATTATTCTAGATAAAAAGACTGTTACTGCAGATTCGTATGTCAGTCATTGTCTACCAGTTGTCTTGGAAAATATTAGACAGCAGCGCTCAAGAAACAGGACCCTCGTTGAGGCCACAATCACACCAAGAAATGTCCCTAACATGAATGTTTTGTAAGAATACTGGAGATTTTTGTGTTAGTAAAACCAAGATTTTGAAGTAATGTTTGGTTGTACTGCATAGGTTTACTTCCCCTACTTCTACGTCATAAAGACAGCAGTATCTTTTTGTGTAGTGTCAGTAAGTCATAGCCTGTCTGTAGATAGTACCGAAATTGCATTTTTTGCAATCACATCTCCAAACTCATTGCCCCTGATGACGGAATGACTACAAGACTACAATCTACAAAAACTGAAACATTACTAGTTCCATGTAACAGTTCAAGAGATGCTTCCAAATCAAGAGAGGTGTGTAGTCTGCTCTCGCAGGGATTCTGTTCGATGAGAGTGCGTTTTTTTTTATGGGATAGGTGGCAAACGAGCAGACGGGTCACCTGATGGTAAGTGACTGCCGCCGCCCATGGGCACCTACAACTCAAGAGTCACGAGTGCGTAAGGGAAAGGAGAGGGAGGAGGAGAGGGGATGAAGAAGAGGGAGATGAGGGAAGATGGGGAGAAGGGGAGAGAGTGAAGGGTTAGGGTCTCTGGTAACCTCACTGACTCGGCGAAACACAACGAATCATTGCTACGAGGCCGGTTTTCTGTGAGGCCGGGGTATCACTACGGTTGAGCTGGCCCATACGTGCCAAAGCATGGCTCTCCCACTTACATTGAGATAAGTGTTTCGCCTTCCACTTTTCTAGTAACCATGTTTGTTTGTTGCACTTTTACGCCGTAATTACTTCACTGATCACCATGAAATTACCATACACATTGTCAGAGGTACATAAAAAGACATGGACATCTCATCCGAAAAAAGTACTCCTCCCGAGGGATAGATTGATTGACAAAATCTACAATTACGCGAGCGTAGCCGCGGGCACATGCTAATAACTTATAATGCGTAAATACGATTATGCTTCGTTTCTTTTACTACGCACTTTAGTACAGTTTCGATAAAATTGTTTTATATACACCTAATGTTTATAAACATTAGATTTTTTTATTTATACCAAATGTTACTTTAATGCTGCGTGAATACACTTTTAGAGATTAATTTTGTAAATCGACATTTTGTTACTTTTATTACAATCAAACCAAGCCAGTATATAATATTACATTATTTAATTTTCGTCTTTTACAGAACTGCCCTCATCAACTCAAGTAATTTTATCAGTCATCTTATTTTTCATATATTCTATTTTTTTTCTTGTCTTAGGCTTCTAATACTGTATTTATTACCTACTCCCTTTTAAACATTGCTTTCATTCTATGTATATCACATGTTCATATCATAACAGACATGTTCATTTTAAGATTATAGTTACTGGGGCAACTTTTAAACTTCCACTAATGGACTCATTACCTTATCCAATTGTTTTCTGACCACACATAAATCCCAATCGCTTCTTCGCGCTTAGGCTTCACACCACGATCGGTGCAATTCGATCGAAACGTCGGGTAACCAAAAAGGTATTGTACCTTTTAAATATTATTGCGATTAAGCCCCGAGTTTCACATCTAATACAAATCATAGACATAGATTTTTGCCATTGTTTAACTTTAGCTGTACTTGCTAAGAACCTTACTGTTGTTTAGAGAAAACAAGCGGTTTCCCGACTTCGATCGCGTGGAAATTTAAATTTATCCAACGGAAACCGCACATTTTTCTGGGATAAAAAAAAATCTATTTATTAATACGTGAAGCGAAAACTTTGGATCCCTTTTTATAATTAAAAAATGATGCGCGACTCTAAAATGGGACGAACTTCAGTCTTCACTTCAGATATATGTTCTTAATCCATAAATACATACCCTGAACTATGTAGCTACTTGTAAGGAATTACTTCCAGCACTTTTTCTAATTTTACTGGTCTAAATCTGAATAGATGAAAGAATAGCATTTAACATAAGATTTTGCAGTACCTAAAATGTGACATTTGACATAAGCTGTTTCAGCTGATTCGATGATTAAATCAAAGTGCCTAATCATGCTTTCAGCAACTAAGTATGTAGTTGACAAGAGATTGACCTGCGACCAGTTATTTTTTGCACTGATCAGCCTTTCAGAAACCGGGTGTTACTCTGCATTTATTGTTTTTTTTTATCGTGAGGTAATACTTACTGTATGAACATCAAATTCATTCAGTAACTATATGAATCACTAGCCTTTGCCAACACCCTGCCTTCAAAGGGTTGTAGCGTATGGTTAAGTTGATTATTATATTCTTCACTAATTGGGCTATCAAATGTAAAAAGATTTTTTCAAAATCGATTGACAGTTCCACGGAATAACGCGCTCAACCACACTCACTCAACACTCGCACGCTCAAACACACTCTTCAACTGTACTCTGAGAATAGATCAAATAGAAAGTGATTTCCATTCCATTTAGATCCAGAAAGTGATTTCGAATAACTGAAAATAGAACCTAAACATTTAAATTTGGGTCTTAATTAGCAGTGACATGCAGGTAATTAAACTGCTTCATGCATATTTATTTTGTGTTGTACGAAAGTGGAGCTCACTGGCATACTACCACAACTAAATACTATCAGTCTCCGGGGGTTTTTGACGGGTACGGACATGTTAATTAGCAATGCCATACATTCAGCTAATTCTACTTTGGTTTTGCATTCTGTTAGTTTAATAGTCATGATAAGGGAATATTGTGTCTTGGTAGAAATACATAACGTTTTCTAATACTAATACGCATACATACACACCACATTTAACATTTGTGAGTGTCATGTGCAAACATAAGAATAGACCATATAAACATGCATATGTTTAATATCTATGCATACTGTATATACCTACGAGTATATACTGAATGTTACCACTAAATCCTACTAATATTATAAACGTGAAAGTTTGTGAGGATGTATGGATGTTTGTTACTCCTGTTACTCAAAAACTACGGATATGAAACTTGGTATGTAGAAAGCTGGAGACGTGGACTAACACGTAGGCTAGTGTAAAATACAACTGCAAATAAAATTAGACAATGTATAAGTTGGTCATCGATTTTGTGTACTTATTTTTCTTTTGTCTCTCTGTATGGTAAGTGTAAAAGATAGATTGCTTATGCTGCGTATTATATTACTACTTTAATGTTATTGCATGATACAAACTAAAGTTACAGTTTAAATTAAACACATTACATTCAAATCACTGCAAAAAATTCACTTATGAAAAATAATAGCCTAAAGTATCAAACATATTCGTAGAAGTTATTGATAGACCAGTAAGGTGCTACTGACAACATGGCTGTTTCCACATTGACTGCCATAAACATTAAAAAGAGCTAGAAAAGTCAACATAATAAAAAAAATCAATTATACTTTCTAGGAATAATTCATTTATATTTCTGAACATGAATATCGGGATAAAAAGTAGCCTATGCGTTAATTCAGGTCTCCAGCTATCCACATAGCACACGCACCCAAGCACAAGCTATCTTCATCGCAATCGGTTCAGTGGTTTTTGCGTGAAAGAGTAACAAACATCTATCCATCCAAACTTTCACATTTATAATATTAGTGGGATTTAGCAATAGCTGATGCCCGCGACTTCATTCACGTTCAAATTTTGTTGAAAAAACGTAGCCTATATGCTATTCCATACTATAATCTATCTATGTGGCAAATTTCATCCACATCCGATCTGCCGTTTAAGCGTGAAGGAGTAACAAACATACATCCATTCATTAATTCATCCGTCCTCGCAAACTTTCACCTTTATAATATTAGTAAGATTAGAACGGATTAGCTTTCCGTTCAACACCTAGCTTCTACCGGTTCGTTAAACAATATAGCACGTGACTGTAATTCTGCAGAAACCTCGGATTAACATTTTCAATCTAAACATTTTGCGGCGAAGGAATTTAATATTACAACACTCTTGAGCATATACGCTAATAAAGTTTATATAAACATAGCTTCGTCTAATAGAAAGTTAGTCCTTGTGGAATATTTCATTAATATGTATCCGCTGTGTTCTGCTGTTTTTAAATTTATCGTCAGCACAATAAGCGAGTCTAGCGGTTCACTATATAGATTAACTAGCTGCTTAAGAACGTAAAACCCTTCATTAAAAACATGTTTTAAAAGAAATTTGGAACCATTTTGGAAATTTAATAGCATTCGTAAATTGACAGCCAACAACCAACTTGTAGGATATCTAAGGTTAGTTGTTTTGTGAATTGGTCTACTATAAGATATGCAAACATCTAACTGTTAAATACAGTTAAAATTAAGACGACCAAAACGCACGACCAAAAAAACAAAGAAGGTTTCTGCAATACGTCGAAGGCAATATCCCTTTTTTAGGATTCCATTATTCAAAAGTTAAAAAGAAACAAACGTTATGACTCCATTCAACAATTGGGCAATATACTAGATATAAAAATATAGAACCCAATGATATAAGTGATATTTATAAACTTAACTCAAAAGACAACTTCAATTTAGTTATAGTAGATTTTACATCAGCCCTACTAAAAGATAAGGTCATCGAGGGTCTAAAATATTTTAATAAAAACAAGAACATTGAGCAAAAATTAAACACCAGTCATTATTCTCATGTATGTAAAGGTATATAAGTGAGACTTCTGTGTGGTCTCTCTCTAGTCTCCTTAAATCAGTGTCACAAACAAGCTGTCCTCAGTTTACTAAGGGCTTCCTGGGGTTCAATTTTATGAAGAACGCTAGTTATGTTGGCCTTCTGTGCGACAATTGTATGTAATTTGTCTGCATAGACAAAAAATTTCTCGTAGCCCCACAGAAAGTAGTCGACCTGTGTTAAGTCACACGGTCTCGGTGGCAAGTTGATGTCGTCGTCAATAAATTCAATATTTCCTGTGCAGAATATACAGGGTAAGTATGTCCTCCCGTATTATATAGAACTAGCCTATCCCACAAAATGTTTTGTTTTTTAACCAACTTCAAAAAAGGAGGAGGTTCTCAATTCGACTGTATGTTTTTTTTTTTTGTATTTGTTACCTCAGAACTTTCGACTGGGTGAACCGATTTTGATGATTCTTATTTTATTTGAAAGCTGGTGCTTTCCGTGTAGTCCCATTTCAATTTGGTCTAGTTCTGACAATGGGATAGGGGGACTGATATAAGTCTTTTATGGAATAGTTTTTTTTGTTGAAGTCGGTTTTTTTTTGAAAGAATTATTATGTGGCCACTTATATAACAGAGTAAATGCAATACTTGTAATATACTCTTTTTCTAAAAATAACTGCAAGCAGATTGTCTCAAAATGGTTACAAAAACTTACTTACTACACTTGGTTACAGCGTAACTACTACATATGGCTCATATTGTCCACACCATCTGAGATTCGATGTATGTGGGAAGCCTTATAACCTGTCTGACATGATCTTCCTAGTTCAGATACCAGTCTCTCACAAAGGTCAATGTTCCTTAATTATGTTGTAAAATACTATAGAACTTAAGTTAACTCTTGTGAAAGAAAAATAAATATTATTATTATTAGAATGGAAGCGCATATTTGTGAGATCCATACCATATATCTTAGGCCACAAAAAAGGAGCTATTATAGTTCGATATCAGTTGCCATTGACAGTGAGCGTGGCTCCTTGCGCACCCGTACTAGTTCGTGAGGGGTGAGGTGTGGGTAAATTACCCTTAGAAGAAATATCCAATTCTCAATCAATTTCCTTTAAAGAGGTACTTCCTAGTAATAGATAGAGTAACTCGTTTGCACTCCTGGGTACGGACAAAGAAGAAGAAGTACGTCTATTATCAGTAGTGAAAATGGAAAGTTATGTGGACTGGGATAATCTTTCCAATAAGCTTCTTAAGGAACATAGAATCATCCTGGTGCCTCATTTAACCCATATTTTTAATCTTTCTATCAAGTGGGGTATTTAAATTTCTAAAAAATCAAATATTAATCCAAATCATAAGAGTGGTAGCAGAGATTGTGTTGGTAACTATAGACCCATAGCAATAGCCTCTTTATCTAAACTCCTAGAAAAAAAAATATTAATAACAGACTTGTTGAATTTTTGGAATCCATAAATATATTATCAGACCAGCAGTTTGGTTTTTGTATGGCTTAGTCTACTGATAATGCGGTCAGTAATCTTTTAGATTTCATATCTTCTGATCTAGATAAAGGTTACAAGTGTTTATTTATATTTTTGGGTTTATCGAAGGCCTTCCATCCTGCATCCTGTTGAAATAAGCATTAGAAAAAAATATTTATTCATCGACGATTGAGATACACGCACAGTACATGCTATGGAGTAATAAAACTAAGCTAGATAATTATTATAAGTGTTAAACATTATTTACGTGTACATAAATATAAGGAGACTGAATTCAACATCCCCAACCAATCCTTCTGCAACATTGGGAATCATACAAGGGACATATTGTGTTGATCATGTCAAGATCCCTCGGTGCATCAATGAGGTATTGCCGTAGTTTTATTCTGAAGGTTTTCACCGATTAATGCATTAGGGAGGCACAGTTGAGATTTACGACTTCGTACTTAACCGGCAGACTACAATGTATTAAGGTGAATCCACATACGAGCACAGAATTTTTCCTTTGTTATGGCCTCCCGCAAGGAAGTATCTTTGGGCCAACGCTCTCTATAATTTACATGAATGATCTGCTAAGCTTTGACTAATTTTCATGGAAACTGATCTCGTATGATGCACTCATCTTTACAGAAAAATTTGGGCTCATACCTGTGACTTCGCTCAAAAAGGTTTTGATATTGTAATACAGTGGCTACATGATAATGTACTCATTCAAAAGCAGAAAAGACAAATATTTTGCATTCTCAATTCGTGACTTCTCATCACATGACTAAAAACATTCATCACATAGTTCTCTTATCCCCTGCCATTGCAAACCCCTTCAACGCATCAAGGGCATCAACAGTTATTTTAGATAAAAAACTAGTTTTAAACCACACATCCAACTACCTACTAAAAAGGTACGGATACTTACATAATAATATATTTTTAAAACAATGAGACATTTTGCTTCACCTTTAACTTAAAAAATAATAATTAGCTCTTTGTCAGTCTATACGATGACACGCATCTTAAAATTATTCGCTTTCAAACCTTTTCTCTGTCCAACAAAGCTTCTGTATAAATTTCGATAAGTTCTAACGGTGCGTCAACTTTTTTGTAACAAGTATCGTATTAAGACAACAATCGCTATTGGAATACAATCAACTTTGTCAGGAAAACGAGGAAGCATATTTAGATCATATGATATAATTATATAGATCTATCAAAATTCAATATTCTATCTTAAACTAAAATTATCGTAATACATACACCGTATCAGTCAAGCACACACACACATGCGCGCAAACACACACATTTGTTTTACACTATTTTATCAAACACTTTTGATCAATAATGTTGTAAATTTATTTACTATGTATTCAGTACGGGAGCCGTTGGGTACTGAACTATAGGTTATCAGCCTAGCTCAGTACGAGAAGTTACAACTACCTGCAACAAATATAAATAAAACTACTAGTGCATAAGATAATTTGTGTAAAGTTTAAAATGTTTCAGACAGTAAACATTATTATTACAGTAACTGTTCTTAGCTTAGGTGTACCTGTTTTTTTTAATATCAAGAGTACCTGAAATAAACACTGACCCAATGATTTACTACCCTTTTTATTAATTTCACATTATGAACCAAGTAACATAAATAAGGAACTTTCACTATTGTCAAAAAAAATCTTGACTGCCTTAATCCGGCCTTGTTGCAAAATTCGTTCTGAGATCACGTGTACTAGCTGTAAACTATCTCTCTGCCATTTTTTAGATCTCTAGTACTTATAAAAACTCAAGAACTTTCATATAAATTTGCGAGAGGCTCATATTTCATAGTAAAAAAAAACCGTTTAACACATTTCTGTAACCCATATAGTGTGTATAGTGTGCCGGGAGCATACCCGGCTACATTTAGTTATACCCATAAACTTAGTATAATTACGACTAACTTGGTTAGAAATTACAACATAAACAACAAAACAAAGCTACAGTAACAGCAAAATTTGACAGACAGCTGATATAAACAAACTCGGTCAGAGGTAGTAAGGTGAACAGAATCATACTATAACAACATGGCCGCGGCAGAAATAATATAAAAATGAGCGTAAAGTATGATGGAGACTTTTAATTTAACAAGTTATACTTATGTAGGCTACCTAGGCTTATTTATAAAAAGTAATTGATAGCTTTGTTGTTAAAAATTTACATAGAAAAGCTGCAATTTTTTGGACTTGATTTTTGATAGCAGACTAATGACCGACCTTTTGAAAGCAGGCAAAACTCCGCTCCAGAAAGAGGTAGCTATTTAATTCAAGTATCAACTAGGGATTACATATCCCGACTATATGTATGTATAACTGATCAAACGTAGAATAATAGTGCTGTGGTTCAGCTCTTCAAGAAGGGCTATAAAACTTTACTCCAAAACTACCGAACTGTCTTACTACTGTGTTAAAACCATAAATTGTTATCAAGAGTCAACGCAAAAGGTTTCATGGCGAAACTACCTCGTAAACAAGCTGTATTTTGAAAAGGCTATACTACTCTGTCAAGAAAATACCGAGAAAAGGTCAATAAAACACAAAATGTTAACTATTCTTAAAAAAATTATTGTATCGCCTTCAAAGTAGGCCCCTTCAGAAATATTACACTTGCGCCAACGATAACGATAATCCAGTTATCAAAACATTTTTTAAATGCATTTTCCGGAATCGACTTCTGTTCTCGCCGCGATTTCTCTCTGATATCTTCTATCGACTGAAAACGGGTCCCTAGAAGTGATAATTTGAGTTTTACAAAGATAAAAAAGTCGACCGGAGCCATATCCGGTGAATACTTGTGCGATGGCGCGTTGTCGTAGTGTATATCCAAGAATCTTCTTTCCAAAAATTTGGCCTTTTTCGACGAATTTGCTCTCTCAAACGCCGCATAATGCTCAAATAATATTCTTTATTTACAGTCTGACCTTCTGGCAAGAATTCCGAATGCACAATACCTTTGTCGTCCGAATGCACAATACCTTTGTTTGTCGTGTTTTTTCGGTTACGGTTCAATTGGAAGTCGCCATTGTTGACTAGTTTGCATGTCAAACTCGTAAACCCATGTCTCATCAACCAGTAACAATGCGTTTTACGAATGTAGGGTCGGAATTGACTCGTTCTAGCATGTCTTCAGCGACTTTTACGCGATTGAGTTTTTGAAGAAAATTCAGATCTTTTGGGACTAGTCGAGTGGCAACGTGTTTCATGCCCAAGCGTTCTTTTAAAATGGTACGAATCGATTCTTGAGACACAGAAAGTTCAGCGGCTATCTGTGTCAAAATTGAATGAGGATTTTCAGTTCCAATTTCCTTCACTTTAGCGATGTTAACTTAAGTTGAAGACTATGATGGCTGACCAGAGCGAGGTAAATCTTCCAACAAATCTCGACCGCTTTTGAATCCACTTTATCACTCATATGCACGACTTTTTGATAAAGTTGATTCACCATAAAAAATTCATACAAACTCTTTGTTGGATATTTTTATCCATTATAAAAATCGCAAAGCCCTCTTGAGATGAGCTTAAAAAATCGAGTACTGAACACAAACTAAACTAGAAAACAGTTGTGCCAACTTAAACACAAAAATAATTATTTGAATTGAATTTGGAATTAGAATTAAATTATCAATTCCCGATCCTTTTTTAACAGAATGTACATAGCACGGTGGACCAAATTAATGATACGTTGTTCAGTCAGAAGACTAAGTTATAAATTCGGCCGCCACACTTTTTGAAATCTCAACGCATATTATACGAAAACAAACACTTTTTCATTTCTACTTACGTAAGGCGTTTAAATATAATCCTAAACCACTAACCGTTACTTGGAACAGCTGAACACACCTGAAGATAAGTGAAGGCAACAGACAGCTCTATGCGATAAAAGGTTTTACATCATGTCTAGGAGTATAATAGCTGTCATTTTATCTGACAGCATATTATGTAATGGTTTCAAACATTGTGCTGTATTATTGTAATGTCTGTAAAATGTATTTGTTATTGTTATTGAATTGTAACTCGTACTATATCAAAAGATATAGCTTTCATTTAGAATTAATGGCAAAGTTATATTAATCGTTTGTTCAGAACTATTGTTAATGTATCAAGTGAATTAGAAAAGCCGGGTATTTTTATACTACTGACTTGGAAGAGTAGTATGTGATTATCGGTGCTTAGATACTGCCCATTGAAAAATGCCGATCATACTCACAAGTAAATCCCTACACCAGGCCAGGTCCACTCTACAATGTAGGTATAAAGCTACAAGTACACGGCGAGGTCGACCAATCGTACCAAAATTCAGTAAACTACCGCGCGCCGGCCGGGCCGCACGTTAGTGCGATGCTCATTCACGCGCTGCTAGCTAGACTATCAAGTTATTAGCAACTAGCCTAGGTTTATTTGTTCACAAAAGTAGAGCAATATAACTTACTGGTAAATAAATATTCAGATTAATTGATTCTTTAAAAAAGACAACCCTAACGCCACGGAGTCGTAAGAACAGATAACAGTTACGCAATGTGCATCCCGTTACTGGAGAGCCACTAGAATAGAGACGTCATCTGGCCATTAAAAATAAAATACCCGTCACTCCCAAAAATCCCTTTATCGATTAGAAAAGAGCTGATGATCTTCGAACGACAAAACAGATTTTCTAGATTTATATCTATGAACACTCTCGATCAAGTCACCTTTCAAACAATTACAATTGACATCAAAATCGGTCCCAGGAGCTATGAAATCCGTTTTTGGTTAAAACCACAGACACACACAGATACACATATACCCAGGAACGCATAGCTACATACACACACAATTACACAGGCACACATATATCCAGATACACACAACTGCACAGATACATACGTTAAACTTATAACATACCGTTTGGCGTCCGGGGTTAAAAAAATGAGAACTCTAAATACATCTAGTTAAATAGTATTAATAATCTAAATAGTGAAAGTAGTCACGGATACATGGGCAATTCCATGCATCGTTTCCAATAAATAAATAAAAAATCAGACGGATTATTTAAAAAAAAAAAAACATCTTTATGATCTCTGTAAAATCTGACTACTGACAAAATGTTGCAAAGTTTTGATACAGCAAAGAGGACGTCTAAAGATTTATTTTTGACATTGCCTGCAATGAAAAAGCAGCTTATAACAGCAGGTTTAAGACCGCTAATCCCTTTTTGGACGTGAATTTGTATTTTTTTTTTTTAATTAGGTAGCTTAAGTTATAAAATCAATGTTCTTCTAATAGATTTCATTTTGTGTTAAATTTTGAAAAACACATCAAGTGTATTGCAAAAGCAGTTATGCTGTATTTTATAAATATGAGCAGTAACTTAGTAGAAGTGTTGTGTTTTGTGAGTAGTAGAAAGTATAGTGTTCTATAAAATTTATTAAGAGACGCATTAATATTAATAACTTCAATCATCAGCCTATCGCCATCCACTGTCCATTAGTAACTTAAGCCACGAAAATAAAAAATGGGATTCAGAAAGAATATACGCTCTTAAAAACAAAATCCTACTAATACTAAAAAAGTTGACTTAAAAATAGTAACAGTCACTGGTTAACTTATAAACTAGATAGGATGATATCAATTCACTTAAAGATAAAAAGATTCTCTACAATGGCAGAGAAACGTGACACAGGATAATTTGTAACGTTAAACCTTTACATTTACTACGCTAAGTATGTTGTAAATCTGACTTGTTATCTGACACAAGATTGGACAAAACAATTTCCAAACAATTTACAATATAGTATAGGGTTCAAATTTGAAATGTTAACATGAAATATGTACTTGTGTAGAGAAAATTTATTACGATTAAGGTTCTTATGGCCAAAATGTTTCTAAACAAAACGTATTCGTTATTGTGAACGTAACGATTACCTTATTTTTACCTTCAACATTATAAATTTTTTACCTGACTGCACAGGAACAAAGGGGTATCTGTTTGACTAATTTCTGGGTATGTATAGTTTAATATATATTTATAATTAAATAATTTAAAAAAAAATGACGTATTACTTAGATTTTTTTATTTATACATTGTTAATCCGTGAACACAGTGAAGTATTATTATTATAAGAAGAACCGCTATTGAAACTTATAAAGTATCATCCTAAATCAGAAAGTTCTCTATAAGGAAACAAATTGATTGAAAAGCCTTTCTAAATAAATTAGATTGCTTGATATCACGACAATTCTGCAAAAGACCAAAAGACCCCCTTCTGCAGCGGAAATGATCTTGGAATATATTAATTAAATTCGTTTTGGAGACAAAGTGTTAGACCTTGAGAAGTTTTCCAATAGGACTAGGTCTATGAACACTATTATGAACAGTAAAGCCTGTTTGTCCTTTTTATCCAAAATAATTGTTTATTTGCATCGAGTGACGCGAGCTTAACAATAAAAAAGCCTTACTCTTTACATCACTTAGTTACTAATTACATAAACACTTAACTAAAAAAAGTTAAAATAAATTTGACACTTTTAAAATAATGCGTAACATTATAAAGGCACTAGGTATCCACTGGTCTGTTTAAAGTCGGTGCCAAGCTAAATAGGTACTTGATAGATGGGCTAGTCTACCGCGGTGGCTGAGAGGGGCTCCAAACGGGCAGACGTCGTTGATGCATGCCGCAAATGATATTAAATTTTGAATGCTTTTTTCGGTAGGTGATAAATTAACATAAGTACTAGTAGGTTTATCCTCCTCCTTTTTGAAGTCGGTTAATAACGATAACATTTGTCACTTTAAACGTCAACGTTGCTTATTTTCAGAAAAATCAACAAACACACTACGTCTGTCCTTCATTTCTAAGGGTTTCCCTCGTTTTCCCTCAGATACCATCATCAGATCCGGACTTGGTGACAATAGGGCCACCTGGGGAGCATACCCACTCAAACAAAAAAATATTTTTTTTAAATCAGTCCATAGATAATGGAAATATCGGTGAACATACACAAAAAAAATACATACAGAGCCGAACATAGAACCTCCTCCTTTTTTAGACGTCAGTTAAAAATACAACAGAAGTTAAAGGTGTAATTACACAAGCTTATTTTCATCAAAATGTATCATATGCCCGAAATATACACGTGATTATAATCAATTATTGTAAGTTTACTGTATTGTATAATTACAAAGTATCAGTAAATAAACCGCTATATCAATATGACATCGCGATCGCGCTCTCAGTATATAATACATTGCCAAGAAACCTTATTTTGGACAAAAAGCAAGTATCAAGAAATAAGATTCACCCACCGCTACACTACGGCAAACAACTTTTACCATCAAGTATAGACGGCATTATAGCCGACGAGTAATTTGGTGAGTTTCCGTAACTACTTACTAACCAATATTCCGTCCAAGAAGTTATCTTGTCATATTTTGCACCCCGCTCTGCCATCCATGTTTTAAAACAAAGAAAAACGAAAGCGTCCGCAAACTGTAGTTTTGCCAGGTGTTGCATTATGGCCTACTGCCACGTCTAAATAATTAAGCCCTGATGTTGTCAGGGAGAAAGATGCACATAGGCACATGATGTCATTTTAATTGCTATATTCTAACACTGCTAAATGGCTAAAACTCATAAAACTTTTCATAACATTTTTGTAATTCCCTAACTAATATCAAAACATATAGTATAAGACGCCCATTAAGTGGGCGAAGTTCTTAAAACTTTTTGAGGCACAACATAATCCGTTTCTCCTTCATATCTTGAGAAAAATGCCTAGTTTTGAAGTAGTAGAAGCGCTCACGTAGCTTTCACTGGCTATGTCCATTATCAGCTAAAAGCGTTACCTTTGTTTTAGGTTTCATAAGTATCTAGTAGTTTCCTTCTAAACATTAATGGTTATTTTAGAGGGTGGACGACTGTCCTTGATGTCTCCAGTGAAGCAATTAAAAAAAGAACGGCGGTTTTAGAGTCCGTCGCTCATTGAATTTTATTGATATTGGTATTAAAGTAATTAACTTTATAATATCCTTTCAGGGAAAAAACTATAATTTTTTTTTCTCGTAAAATTTTGTTCGTAAGTGAACTAATCGCGTCGCGCGGGGTTGCGTATATCAGCAGGTTGGCATGCATGCTGGTGCTGAGTATGTTTCTATAAATCCTTCTACAATGCTAAATGTTTTATATATTATGTTTTATTTCACCACAACGTAAACAAACAACAAAGATTGCCAATCAATTTTTAGTAGTAATTAATAAGCATAACGACTGTAGGTCTGCAGATTCTAGATTAGATCAGATTCATGAAATCATGGAAGCCCAAAGCAACGCCATTAAATTAACTATTTCCCTCAGTAGTAACCTAAACTGTCTGTAATTACCCCAGCTCTTATGAAACTTTGAAAATTGCAACAGTAAAACACTCCAAATTTCCGACTAGAAATTCTGTAATAACACAGACTACTTGTATAAGTACAATAATTGTTTTTGATCACGACTTTATCCTGTTAGTTTCCGATAATTGTGTTAGCACAGGAATCTGTAAGCACCTGTAGTAAATGCCAGCAACAACTGCAATTTTAGAAATGCGTGCAAACAAATGTTACTTATTTTATGTATATCCTAGCTATTACCCACCACTACGTTCATATACTATATTGATGGTATTTCAAATATCCTGAAGAAACTTGCTCGGCAGTTCTAAAAAAAGGTGTAAAAAGCTTCAACTCGATCGTATAGATGGTTTAAGAAAGCATTCCCGTACATCTGATAAGACAGATGATCATTTTCGTGCCTGTTTACTGCCCGTCTTAGAACTCAGACTTCCGTTTTATGAGAGCTTTCATCCTTCCACCTTACTCACAAGTATTCCTATTTTTTATTTCTTTCGCTTACATTTTGTCATTGCAACGTTGGCAAAATCTCTCATTCGCGCTTTATAGTCGGTATGTGGTGTACCTACTTAGCTATTCGCATCTACGAGGTACTTTTACAGTTTTGTGAACTTACTAAAAAAGTTACTTGGAGTATTTGAAGTTTACAATTTTTGATGGGATTTATCTTACAGAATGGCTCCAAAAACTTACGTTGATATTAACATGCATTTGATTTGTAAATTTACTTAAGCTTGATGGCATGAATAAAAAGAAATAGGTTTTAACTGATTTCAAAAACGGAGGAGGTTCTGTCTCTCGACTGTATGTATTTTTTATGTATATTCACAGATTTCTGTCATCTACTCGTATGGCCCGATTTTAAAAATTCTTTTCCTTATGCAATTTCTATTCATTATTTCTCAAATTTAATCCAGTTTAGTTAATCTACGCACATGTACATTAACTTACTTACAAATACAAGTAAAGTACATTTACATGTAAACATAACGTGACACGATTGTATTACGATTAATAACTTTCAGGGGCTTAGTCCAAAAACTTGTTTGTGGAATTTGTATGATTGATGTTAAACTAATTGGACTTCAGCGGTTAAAGTAGCCCAGTATCGAATATATTTGGAGTTTTCATTCGCACTGTGGCTGCGCTGTGGTTACACATATGTTTTGGAAGTGTAGTTTTTGGTAAAAACCGAACAATCTTTTATACCCTAGTAATATTATAAACGTGAAAGTTTGTGAGGATGTATGGATGTTTGTTACTCTTTAACGCAAAAACTACTAACCGATTGCGATGATGCATGAATTTCTACGTGTATCAGTAAGCGTCGCACAAAGTTGGTTCAAGCGTTTTCAGTCCGGGAGTTTTGATGTTAAAGAGGTACCCTGCTCTGGTCGCCCTCATACAGATAAAGTCGATGCCATTTTTTTAAAAAGTAGAGCAAGATTGGCATATTAGTAGTACTAGCATAATAGTAGTAGTAGCCGAGGAACTGTGGATTGACCACAAAATAGTTTTGAACCATTTGAAAAAATCTGGCCATACAAAAAAGCTCAACATTTGGGGTCTTTCATCATGATAACGCCAGACCATACACATCTTTGGGTACTCAGCAAAAATTGAGAGAGCTTGGTAGGGAGTTGTAATGCATCCACCATATAATCCTGACCTTGCACCCTTAGATTTTCACCTGTTTCGGTCTCTTCAGAATTCTTGGGGTAGTGATTATTCTTTAAAGCTACATAGTCCCAGCATTTTCCATGACAAGCCTTGAGAGGAAACGCCGAACCAAACTTAGAGAGCCAAGTCTACATAAACTCAAATTGTGCAAGTGCCCTGTAAGTGTCCTTTATAAGAAAAACCATTTCAGCTTTAAACTGAGCAGTCATGGTAATCATAGAACTCAACCACATCTTAGGGAGCTCCACGACTCCAACTGGTTTGATACCGCAGTCAGACATTTAGGAAGGTGAATGAAAATACTCAAAACTGCATGACTTCGTGTAAAAATTAAGCTAGAATTGCTATTCCAAATGACACTTTCATTCGCAAACGTAATTACTATAAAATATTATACAAATAAATTACATTATAATTATAGTCATTGAAGATTGAAGGTGTGTGTGTGTGAAGGTGAAGTCAATGAGGTGCATTGGAAAAAGTGTATTGAAAATTGGTTTAGATGTATAAAATGAAAGTTATTTGACAGGATTAACTTATTAATCATTTTATACAATAATTGGGTCTATAAAACATTATTTTTAGGTTTCGGATTTTTAAAATTTACTGGGTGTCCCAACAAACGCTGTAATAAACTATTTCTCGTTATCCAGAAAGAATATACGTGTATCTGCTAGTTTAATGTAGCTTTGTTTAATGGCTTTATCTTTCTTTCAAACAGCCAAATAAAGGATCCCAGAACAAGACCTCCGTTGGTACACGAGTTACGACTCGTTAAATTTTTTATTACTTTGATTTTTATAAGAACTTAAAAATCTACTAATTTACACTATATGAAGCACCGACACTGCCAAGCGTGCTTGAAATGTATAAAAACACAAGGTTTTCCAGATAGGAATCTATATATTAATACGTGAAGCGAAAACTTTGGATCCCTTTTTACGAAAATTGGGCGGACGGAGGAGTATGGAATTTCGCACACTTATAGTTTACACAGAGAAGAAGTGACGAATGCTAAAATTTTTGAACAATATTTGCTACAAAGTTAAAAAAAATGCTAAAACGGGTACATACAGCTATAAGTGTCCGGTATATATTTTGACCTGTCATGGTACAAAAGTCTATGAAGTATGAAGTAAAAGTAATGACAGGTCAAGTAATATTGACCAATGAAATAAACCATGGTCGAAATTCGACCACCACGCGATCTCTAGTTAAAATAAATCATTTATCGATCTTTAAGGTGGCCTGATAATACTACAATAATAAAAATGTGCTTACATTCATCACTTTTAGAAGAACTTAGTGAGGACAATTTCTTATTCCACAAACGAAATTCCAACTCCCCCATTCTAACTTTTATAACTACAACAAGTAAATAAATCACACATATTTTTTGCTACAGTTTAGTTTCACCAGTTTAGTACACGGTGTGAAATAACGAAGCAAGTTGCGACACGTAAAGGCAAAGTTTTTAACGAGACTCTCATAACAAGTGCTTCAAAATGTTGTAAGCTCGTAACGAAATAATCTATCTTTTCTTATGTTTTTGTGCGTTGTGTGACACAGTAAGTAATGAGACATTCAACTTCTAAAAAATTAACAAAAAAAATTGTTAGTAGCAAACAAGCAGACGGGTCACCTAATGGTAAATGAATACCGCCGCCCATGGACACCTGCAACTCAAGAGTCACAACGGCGTTGCCAGCCTTTAAGGTGGAAATAGGGGAAGGGGGAAGAGGGGTTGAGGAGGGGAGAGGGAAGAGTTAGGGCCTTCGGTAATCTCACTCACTCGGCGAAAATCAAGGAAATCATTGTTTCACTGCCGGTTTTCTGTGAGGCCGTGCTATCACTCCGGTCGAGCCGGCCCATACGTACCGAAGCATGGCTCTCCCACGAAAAAATATTCTGTCTCTGTTAGTTAAATTCTTCTATAATTAACGAATTTCATAGTCCAAGATTGCATGGATACTTGCAAAATGTCCATACCCTATGTTAAATCATGGAACATATTCTTCAAACTTTGTCATAATTTATAATTTGTCTACCTAATCTTTTTTGCTAGACACATAAACGATTGCAATTAAAATGAACCGTTATATTGTGTGCATGTAAGTTGTTAATTTACGCAGTTTTGTAAAATCTTAGAAGCATAAGCCTTTTACTCAAACTCATTGAAAAACCTCTTTGTCAATCAACATCTTTGAGCATCAATCACAGGCACCGCTAAATATAGTTTTAGGGTAGACTGTAGTCTGATCTTAAGATGTTTAGATTGATCAAGGTCGGGTTAAGGTTGTCCCAGTATTGATTCAAGTAATCGATTACAGAATTAAATAAAATCTTATTAATATATAATAAAATATTCAGTGGTTAAAATACCTTTATTGATTTAAGTCTTGAGTTTGGGTTTATTAAAAAGCAATGCAATGAGAAAGGTTTTCTGAGAATTATTACATTCTATGTAAATTAATTTCAATATCCTTTCTAACTCCAAACACAGTTGGCCGGTGCTGTAAGTTATAATAATAATTCTAAGGAAATTAAGTTCAAAGCTCGTAAAATGAACGAATTCGCTACCTCTACCCATGTGAAACACACTTCGTTAAGTAGAAAATTTAATTAACTTAATTTACTTTCATAAATTCATATAATTATGTATACCTACACACGGGAATAAACGCGATCACGAAATAGGTATTACTTATGTATTGCTTGCCGTTTCGACCAGGTTGCACTGGCCGTCAAATTATTCGTGTAAGAAATGTCTTAAACTGACACTAAAATAACAGTAACTAATATAATGAAAATCTTCGGAAGGGTTTTCAATTCTCAATGTAAAATTGTTGTCAGAAAGATTGAATTGAAATTAGCTAACGCCTAAATAATTAATCCATGCAATCCTCAAACAGTGTTATTATTACAGATGCGTTTCGGATTAGGCATCTACTAACCATTTGTACTGTGTACCTGTATGAAAGTATTATATTATGGGGAAGGTTGTATATACTATTGAAGTTTCGGGATTATTGTGAAAATCATATGGTTAACTTTGTCATTTGTTCTTACAAATTGGCGGCAATTTAAATAGTGTCTGTCGTGCATCAAAATGGATTTGACTAGAGAACATTTTCTCTCAATGATTTATTACGACTGTCGTCGCGGTCTTACTCAATTTCAAATTCAAATTCTTTATTTCCAAATACTCAACAACAATGTTACGATAGACTTCGATTTGCATTTTATTACGAAGCCCTATCTCGTGCCACTGTTAACTACTACTGGTTTAATGAGTTTAAACGTGGTCGAAGCAAACTCACTAATGATTCTCTTCTACGGGGACCACTGACGATAACGTGAGTGCTGTGCGACTAATGATAAAAGCTGATAAAAGGGTGACATATCAACAGATTTAGGCAGTTTTAAGCATTGGTATGAATCAAGTACAAAAAGTTTTACATGAATATTTAGGCGTTAGAAAGCTTTGTACTAGATGGGTTCCTCATAATTTGATAGAAGATCAAAAAGGCCGTCGTTTGAATTGGTGTCGCTCAATGCTTGAAAAGTATGACGGAGGTGACTCGAATGCTGTAAATGACACCGTCACAGGTGATAAAAGCTGGATATATTGTTAAGAACCTGAAACCAAAAGACAAGCGCAATGGATGTTCCCTATTAATGTGTTTCCATTCGAAGATTTTCCGACAAAAGTAAAGAAGGGCAGAAGTCAAGGGAAAAAGATGATTGCCTTTCTTTGGATGGACGGGTCATTTCGCAAAAATCATTCTAGAAGATAAAAGGACTGTTACTGCAGATTGGTATGTTAGTCATTGTCTATTTGTGTTGTTGTCTTGGAAAATGTTAGACAGCAGCACCCAAGAAGCAGGATCCTCCTCCATCACGACAACGCTCCAGCTCACTCCGCCAGACGGACTATCGAATATTTGTCTATCTAAGGTGTGAAGCTAGTTAGTCATCCTCCTTACAGTCCCGACCTGGCACCTTGTTACAAATAAAATATAAACTTAGAGGAATTCGGTTTATGAACCCTGAAGATGCCCTGGCCGCGTTTGAAAAAGGCGTGAAAGAGATCCCTAAAGAACAGTGGGCTCACTGCTTCAGTCAATAGTTCCATCGCATGCGACGGTGCTTAGAAAGGATCGGAGAGTACTTCGAAAAGCAATAACAATATTAACAGGCTTCTATATCATTCCTTTTTTATTTTCTAAAAACTTTCAGTGTGACCCCCGTAACTACCGATTCAGCATCACGAAATTAAAGCACATTAGTAATATGTATTTACCAACACGTCCCAACATCAACCTTGCTACTGATACAATAATTCTTCTTACACTAGCGTATGTATTTATTTGAAAATCCTATGTATTACTTCATTGTTGTAAGTTTGCTAGTTTAATCAAAATAAAATGAACGTACTCCTGAACGTATTAAGTTTAATGGCAAAAAATATTTTATTTGTACATTTTCTAATCTTAGCAATCTACACTATTTATAAAAAAACTGAAAGAAACTGAAATCTATTCCGAATCCGTCTGGCGGATCTATCGAAACGATTTGCATAATTTTAGTTTTAAGTAAGTTCAGTTTTTGAGTTAGGGGAAAGTTAGGTGTGAACATTCAACTTCAACTTAAGGTTTCCAAGCAGCACGGATCTTCCTCGTATTATACAATAATTTTAATAAAGCTAGAGTTTTCATAGATGAAAGTTATAGGCTACCTAACATCACACCATAACCCTTAGGAGCGAAGTAGTGAAACTTTGAGAAACGGCTAGTATTTATACATTTGCTTTGAGCAACATTATAATATCTCCATACATCTCACACACGGCCGTCTGATCCCAAACTAGGCAGAGCCTGTACTACGGTAACCAGACTGCTGATAAACATACTTATATATTTCTAAATACATACATATTATAGATAAATTACACCCAGACACAGAACAAATTATCGTACTCATCACACAATTATTTGTCCTGGGTGGGAATCGAACCCACGACCTCTGGCTTAGCAGTCAGGGTCACTAACCACCAAACCAATAGGCCAGTCAATGTTGATTAAAGCTGGAGTACATATCACTTCGTTTCATTTCTCACGAGTGCGTAGAATAAACAAGTAATCATTAAATGAAATCAAATGACTGCGTTAAAAATACTAACTAATAAATATATAGCTGTGTTCATTATTGTAATCACCTCACAATAGGTTTAGGATATTTTTGCGCTGAAAACATATATTTTGGCCCCAAACATCCGCCATTTTGATGTTTTATAATTTTAATATACCAAGTGACACTTGGACACTAAAGACGAATGTATCGAAATACCATTTATCAATATCAAATCGGTTTAGCCGTCTAGTAGTTATGAAGAAACATAGCGACGGACACACACACATACAGGTGAAACACATAACCCTCCTTTTCGGTTTCAGTGCAGTCGGTTAAAAAAATTTGGCAGTTCTTTGTCTCTATTCATCGGTAGCTTAGTTTGTAACATACATAAAAATAATAATTTCGTTTGCATTTATCACAAGTTCTGTTACTAGCTAAGCAGTAGTGGAGTCTTTAATATTAAGCCCGATTTATCGCAATAGGTTAGCCATTTGATCGCGACAGCACGCGATTCTCATAACGCTTTTGAAGAAAACTTATATGAATTTTGTATATATTTTGTTGTGTATCAATGGTAACAATTTTTACTGAAAAAAAAAAAAAAAATTTGCGTTTTGTGTCTGTGTCATACTGACTTACGATGAGCACAATTGTGTTAAGTATATGAATTTTCACATAAGGATAGTTAACGTTGGGGCAAGCCGCTATAGCGGCGGTAAGGCCCGTCTTCCGAGAGTGGTTGGAGAGCGCCACGGGGCCCTCACCTTCCAGATGACGCAGGTGTTTTCCGGACACGGTTGTTTCGCAATGCCGATTTGGGGTTGCGGAAGAATGCAATGGCGATTCTCGCTCCCCGATCATAGACAAGTAGCGGAACACTGGGGTGGTTTTTATTCGGTAAGTCTAACAGACCCCTTCGGGAGGCGAAGGGCGGAGAACATCCATGTGGATTTCCACACCTTCACAAAAAAAAAAGAAAAAATAGTTATCGCTTATTAGCGGTAACTATTAAAAAATATCCTTTCCCTATTGAGAAGGGAGATTTTTTACACAATAATGTTACAGATGAAGTTGAAATATATAACTTATTATAAAATATTGATTACACCAATCTATCATGGAACTTTATTATTATTAGCTTGTTCAAACGAACAAATCAATTCACTAATTATATTATCATATTTTCTTGACAGTTGGGCTGATGTTTTAATATAACATAATATTAATAATTAACGCATGGTAATTAAGTATTTAACTATTTAATTGCTATGCGGTAATTATTCCTTTTTATGATAAGCATCTTTGTTTTGGGGTTTTGTGTGGATTAATAAAGTTATTTCTTTGAAAGAAATAACTTTATTAACGCATTATTTACATTATTACAGAGATGTTCAAATATTTACGAATTAAATTGTAATATTTTTTTTAAATCTATGTATGTTAATTTCTTTTAAATCATATTAAAAATAATTTAGATGTGGTTTTCAGTTGTAAACGTTACACGTTTCGTTTACACGTCATAAACATCAACTTGTTATAACTGCCTACGGCCACAAAAAGTTAACAAGTCGTTTCGAGGTAAATGTGCCTTGTGCGATTTTATAATTAAATCCCAAATGTATACAAACTTTAAATCTGCACAAATTTAAATCCACAGCAAAATGATGACTATGCTTGAAGTAGTAGATTTTATGCATGATAAAAACACATATGACTAAATTATTTTTAGATTCACAAGCTATTTCAAAAACTTAACACAAATGTTATGTGAGCTTTTATGTTATGCTTTTATCTTACTCTACTGTATTTTATGTCTTTCTTTTCATAACTTTATCTTGCTTAGTTTTCAGTATCCATACTTTCAATTATTAATTTTAGTTTGCTAACTTTTATTCGTAATACCATAATCGCGCGCGATAAAACAGTGATGTATTATATTATTTAACTAAATATGTATTGTTAAATTATCTGGTGATGTAAAAGAGTGGCCGTGAGTTTGTGTTCCCGATTTCTTGTCACAAGGCTCAACTATTTGGAAATGGGAGGTTTTAGATCGAAACTGGTAGAGAGCGATTTTAACTATTTGCAACACGTATATCTAAACTGGCCTGTTGGTCTAGTGGCTAGTGACCCTGACTGCTAAGCCAGAGGTCGTGGGTTCGATTCCCACCCAGGACAAATAATTGTGTGATGAGCACGATCATTTGTTCTGTGTCTGGGTGTAATTTATCTATAATATGTATGTATTTAGAAATATATAAGTATGTTTATCAGCAGTTTGGTTACCATAGTACAGGCTCTGCCTAGTTTGGAATCAGACGGCCGTGTGTGAGATGTGTGAAGTTATTATTATTATTATTATTTTAGTTTTATTTGTTACAATAATTTAATTTTTGGCAAAGTAACCTATTGTTGTGAAGACATTGTGATGATCTACAATATTTAATTTAAAAAAAACGATTTCAAGCAATTTTAAGGAATTCTATGATAAAAAGATATTTGACTTTGAAAATTTTGAAAAAAATGTGCATCGGCGCGGCTGACTGGTATTGTTTGTGTCGATTAAGTAGCTCGAGCTTCGCTTGTTAACTTTTTGTAAAACCGTATTTTTTTTTTAAATTTCTTATTTTCAGAAAATACAACTATGCAGTTTGAAGTTCTCGATGATTCGTGCTAGAAACGTTTCTATCTCCAACTCAGCTATGAAATGTTTAAAACTGCAACTTGATTATAATGCACACATAGTAATAAAGTATATTATTAAACTCTTGAGATAAATTTTAAATACCTACCTAATGAAATATGTAATCGAAAGTTTTACTAAAACAATCAATTGTAAATGTATATTATAGCCATAACAAAGAATCAATCTTCATGACATTCGTGAATATTTAAGGTTCTTGTCTAGGATCTAGATTTTGTTATCAGTAAAGTTGGTTCTTCTTATTAAAGGACGTTTAAATTAAACTATTTTAAATAAGTAAAGTGATTTTGAGGATTGTGGATATAATTACGAGTATTGATGCTACCACTTATTTTCTAAATAAAGATTGAACTGTGATTACATGACAAGATTAAAAGATCGAAACCAAGGTACTAGTAGCTATTATTAGCATTATCAAAACTACAGCGAGTACCTACAGAATTAACGACAATAACCTAAACTAAAATAGTAATGATAGTGCAATTCATCCGTTCTACCATATGTGTGGTGGCATTAAGAAAATGAGGGAACATTACTAGAACAAAGCGAGACATCGTTTCTCTGCTTAATCTTTTACGACAAGCATGATTAAATCATATGATCCTAATTAGAAACCTTTTAAACTTGCTTATACAGCTCCGAGTCCTTAAACCAAATGGGCTAAACTCACACGGATGAGCCTTCTCGTGGTAATGTGGATCATTTTTCTCAGCGGTCCACCGCTGGAGAATATACTCCCTGGCTCGCGGGTAATGATGCTCCATTAATGACATCTCAAGACTGCTGAGCACAATTCATCTTAAAAATGCATATCTACATACTCTATAAAATTGATTAAATACACTTATTACTCTTTGGATTAAGGCATTTATTTAATATAAAAAACATTGTACATTACACTGGTTAAATACATCTCTTATATTCAAAATCAAAATTATTTATTTCAAGTAAACCCATTGTAGGTATTTTTGAATTGTCAGGATAAGTCGGTCAGTATAAGTCGGTCGTGAAGCTAGTTGCCTGATACAAAACATAGATCCTATGGAGAAGAACAGGCCAGAAACTCCAAGGACACTCTTTTCTAACATTTTTTTTTTAAAAGTTATTTGTTACATTGCTTATAAGCGCAATTTAATGTGAGGACAATGTAACATAATATTGTTCTAAAATGGAAAAGAAAATCACAGAGCTGCTATTCAACATAGAAAATTAACATAATACTTGTGACTACACAGTTCTCACATGTAAAATTCAATTATTTTTTTAATTAACAAGAAATAAAAAGCGTATCATAACTACAATGTCAACAGTGTATAAAATAACATCAATGTTCTATAAAATTTACAATTATTATATACACAATGGAGGTAATAATCAATTTGGCTTTGTTGACCAACACCCTTGAACCCTTGCAGTTGCGTAAAAACGTAGCCGCTTTTGGCAGTATATTACCGCCTCTACCGAGGTAAAAGTTCCGATAAGCTCTTACGATTAAACGCACTCTCTCCTTTGTATTCGAGAATAACACGTGCCAAGCTGAGGTGTCCCCCCATTCAATAATTCCAATTCCAATCACACGGTTCAGCACTTTTCACATCACAACAGTTGTTTCCTGTAACATTAAAATATGGAATTCTTTAAACGGAACGGAACGTAAAAAAGCATATTTCAAGGCCGTCAAACTGACCATTAATTTAGGATTGTTGGTATCTATAATTGTGGTCTTTAATCCTTGGACTTCAATCTAGCTTATCATCAGGCGGGTTGAGGTCATATTGACGAGCAACATAAAAAAGAGATTTCTTAATGGTAGATATAGCTATAAAAAATGAACAAATAATTATAAAAAGGCTAAATCTCGAGACAAGACATTATTTTTACACATTCCCACAGCTGTCTGGGGTAATAAAACCACAAAAAAACAACAGACCTGCTTGTGAAACAAAAAATATAATGAGAGAATAAAGACTAGCTTAATAGGTACAAAATAAAGTAAATAGGAGCGTACACTTGCACCAACACGTACACGTGGAATAATATTTGCAAAAGCTTTTTAAAATTTATTTTACAAAAAATATTAAAAGTTAATAAACGCACCTACGTCCTTCGGATTCTGTAACTCATTAAATTATACTCCTGAGTAGACCTTCTAAATCAAAGTAACAAAATTGAGATTTATATATAACTTGTAATTCTCCATTCATTTAAGAATAAAACTGCACAAAATAAAGGATTTGAAAAATACTAAAGTCTACTAATCTATTTATTACTTTACTCTGAAAGTTAATTTAAAATTTTGTCATGAATTTTCAGAGCAATATGAAGGTGAAACAAATTTACTTGCATTTAGTACATAGCTGGGTTAAATGGCGCTTTGATTCCGCATGATGGTTAAGAAAAGACTCAATCGACTATTAAGTTTCCTTATGATTTAAAACTAAACCGTTGGATCTCATCAAATCAAGTCTAGCTTAATTTTTATTTTTAAAGAAACTATTTCTAATACTACTACTATAAATTTCATCGATGACGTCGCAGCTTTACAAAGTCGGGTTTATTTATAATTATTATGAATGCAAAAGTAAATTCATAGACAATTTATTAGCTCAAAATTATGTTACGGCGTGCATGCCCTACGTCGTCGAATCCGTGAAGTAGAAGGTTCTTCATCCAAATGTGCGGGTGCACCACTGAGCTGGTCAGCTCGTAACCACGGCCAGTACAACCTAGTCAAAACCTCAGGCAATTCAAAGGTATGTAACACCTATTACGTGATCGGGTTAATTCCCATAACATAATTATGTAGTAATATCATGGAACACGAAAATTTAAAAGTAAGTAAATTGCACCTTTCATTTGAAACTTGTATGAAATCCGTGTTTAATAAAATGAAGTCAAATTTTAAAGTTTCTTCCAACAGAAATAATGTAAAGACATCCTAACCCCTTAATTCACAACCTGCCCCTTTTTAGTAAATAGAGAATATTATATTACAAGTCATGTTGATAAATAAATCTGTAATATTATTTATAGAAATATAGTCCAATCCCTCAGACTTTCTTTCCGATAAATACTTAAATATGTTGCTAACAACTTTTCTCTCACGACTATGAATATTTTTTTTGGGAATTTATACATAAAAATCCCACAATCCTGAAAATGGATCACTTACACTTTAACAGCAATCAACGATAGAATGAAGAAGTAGAATGAAGAAAGAAGAATGAAGTTTTAAAGCTACTCTTGCTATTAAAAGAAATTAGTTCCCTTTGTTTTCCGCAACATCATTATGTTTTTCATTGTCCTGGTAACGCTATATATATATTAGACAACATTTTACAAGTAAAAAGAATAGGAAATGAAAATAAATCTTAGGAAAATACCTAAACCCTGATTCAACTCCATGAATCACTCAATGATCATTTGAAGAACTTGTGTGCCGTAAAAGCTTACACACAATACAAAACCTCAAATGCGCTTTTGCCCCAAAATACGTTATTCAATTCACATAGTAGTCTTTATTGATCTGAAGCGAGTTTTATATGCGAAGGTTACAAAACACACGATGAATTATTCAATAAGGGAGGTCCGTCGTGTGGTCAGTAATTCTGCAACAGTTATGTGCCGCGTGAAGTCAAGACACTCAAATGTACATAGCTTTTGTATTCTTTTTGGGGTGTATTTACTGACTGCACGACAGGTGCTTCAGGGGTACTCTACTCTTCACATTGGTATAATGCCCCTTCCGGCATTCCTACGTTCCAACCAACCTGGATTACGTCAGCGACCGCTGTTGCAAACACCTTTTGTCGGTCAACTATCGGCAAGTGCAAGAAGCTTTAATAATATGTCGCGTAAAGTTGATGAAGACCTTTTTGCGCTAGCACAATCACTGTACGCAGAGTATTAACTTATTTATTTTTTGGGAATATTGACAATGATTGGCATTAAAACTTACGATGTTTTGCGTTGTTTGCTTGATCTTTATGTATAAATGTATTTTTATTTCTTTTTTCTTAGTCTGTACTTTTTTTAATCTTTAATTAATCAAGTTTTCCAAACAGATGTTTTAACTGTGAGGGGTTGTCATTAGCAATTAAATTATCTATTCTATGTGTATGCAGTTTTTTTGTTATAAGTATGTAAGCTTTCCTCAAAACGAATTAAATAACACTGTAGAAGCGTAAAATCATGATTCTAGGTCAATGGGAAGTACCCTATAAGTTTTGATTTACCTGCAAAATGTTCAAATTTGCAGGTAAATCAAGTCAAATCTAAGGAATAAATGACCGTATGTTTTGTTATTGCGTTAATTTTGAAGTTTGATTTTTTTACAGCTTCAAGGGACCGCAGACATAAGATATAAGACTTGCCTTGTTTCTGAGAAAAATGGTAATGACAGATAGACAGACGAACAACAAAGTGATCTTATGAGGGTTTCTTTTTCCCTTTTGTGGAAGGGAATCCTTAAAAGTGTACATCAGTGAAATAAACAATCCTTCTGAAATCCACCTTTCTGCATATTCCGTGCAATAAAATGGTGGTTATGCATTTATCAGAGAAAAAATACGCCTTAAGGCTAAGTCTCTAGATAAACTAATAGATAGTCTCCAGATAACACACAGAAATGAGTACCACATTCTAAATCAAAAGGCTTAACAGCAGTCAACCGGAACAAAAGACGAAACTTGCATTTATTTTTGTCTGTGTATTCTGTTCTCGACCGTTACAAGCTTCAGAAGTTAAATTCAATGTAAATCACGAGTATTTTAGACAAGTGACGTTTAATCTCCATAAAATTAATATTCATTAAATTTGGAAGAGCCAAATGTTTCGCTTTAACAGCTTGAGTTGTGTACTTGTGGCGTATACTTGAAGAACAAAACGTTTTAGTGAATATTGCACGAACGTTTTTAGTAGCTTCGGTGTGTGTGGAGTTCTGTTAAATTTTGGGCGTAAAATGTATTATGGTTTAATTTAAATGCTAGTTAGCTGCAGACATATAAATTACCTTATCTTTTATTGTGTAAATTCAATATATCGTCAGCTTATTGCAAAACATCATTAAGTGACATTTGCAAAACTTTGAGTAAGTAATCAATTAACTTTGGTTGTGTTGATTGCCTTATATCATCATAGTGTATGATTATATATTGAATAATAAATATTAATAATAATAATAATAATCCATCACCTTCAGGAGCCACGTATGCGGCACAGAGTCATAGGCTTTCTTATAGTCTATCCAACATGTCGCCAGATCTTTTCGGTTACGGCGAACTTGTTGGTTAATGGTCGTGTCAATAATAGCCTTTCAAGTACGGAGTTATCCAGCAAATTACATCGCTGAATGGCCCGCACTTGATCCGATAGTCTTTGCACCGAAACGTTAACAGCTGGCTCAAGTTCCTGAAACAGAGGCATCATACGATCACGATACGCAGTGAGGTTAGTTCCTCCCTCTGTAGCCACAAAATATGCTCGCATGACGTTCTCATTCATTGAACTCGTCCATTTCATGCGACGCACATTACCACCGGTAGCGGGGGCCCTATTCGAAGCCGATGGGCCTCGGGGTCCCAAGCAGGACGGTGGCCGGCCTCCCCCCGGTCGACGTACAGGTGTTGGCGACGTCGGCGGGGAGAAAAACTCGTCGCTCGAAGTCGAGCTCGACGCCTCTGCAATGGCCGGACCTCTTACTGTGGATTCCGGGGGCTGCGAGGCGGAGCTGAGCGATGAGTCCGGGGATGGTATAAGTGCTTAGGACTAGGCTATCGTTTGCGGAGAGGAGGTCAGGTTATATCCCACCTCCTTTTCATGGATGATTTGAAACTCTTTGCCTGCAGCAATTTCCAACTGATAAAATTACTAGAGGTAACTGAAAACTTTAGTAAATGTATCAGGATGGAATTTGGTGTGGATAAATGTGCAGTCATGCATGTAAAAAGAGGCAAGATTGTGGAATCTGAAGGCATGGAACTCTCAGATTCTACACACCTTAGACGTCTTTCCGCAAACGAAACTTACAAGTATCTAGGAATGTCACAGGCGTTAGGTTTAAAGGAATTGACTATGAAGCAATCGTTACAGGAACGCTTCTTTGGCCGCCTGAAAAAAGTATTAAAAAGTCTTTTGTCAGGCGGTAATAAGGTGCGGGCCTATAATGATTGGGTCATACCAGTCCTAACCTACTCCTTTGGCATACTTAGATGGACTCAGACGGAACTTGATGCCCTGGATAGAAGAGTCCGTACATTGCTAACCGCGTACCGAATGCACCATCCACGTTCATCGGTAATGAGATTGTATATCCCGCGGAAATGTGGGGGTCGTGGTTTTTTAAATGCCAAGACACTACATAACCGCGAGGTATGCAATCTCAGAGATTACTTCCTCTCTGTTAACGTGGAGGTGCATCGGGATGTTGTGGCAGTTGACAACGGACTCACCCCGCTTGCTTTAGGTAGAGAGAACTGGCGCAAACCTGCAGTACTCAATATTACAGATCGCAGGGAAGTATGGAAGAGCAAAGAGCTGCATGGACGTTTTTATCGGGCCTTAAATGGGCCCGAAGTAGATCTATTATCATCTGTGTCCTGGCTACGTTTCGGTGACCTCTTTGGAGAAACTGAAGGTTTTATCTGTGCAATTACTGATGAAGTTGTTATGACGAACAACTATCGGAAACATATCCTGAAGGATGGCACGATTGACATTTGTCGGGCATGTCATCGTCCCGGAGAAAGCCTCAGGCATATAATTTCCGGTTGTTCTCGTCTTGCCAACGGCGAGTACTTGCACAGACATAACCAAGTGGCCAGGATAGTCCATCAGCAACTTGCTCTTAAATATAACCTTGTGACTATGGAATTACCGTACTACAGATATGTGCCCGACCCAGTTCTTGAAAATGGTCGTGTAACATTGTACTGGGATCGGTCTATTATCACTGACAGGACTATTGTTGCCAATAAACCTGATATAGTGGTAATAGACCGTTTAGAGCGCCGAGCAATGATTGTAGATATCACCATTCCCCATGACGACAATCTCTTAAGGGCTGAAAAAGAAAAACAAATGAAGTATTTGGATTTGGCCCATGAGGTGGTCGACATGTGGGATGTGGATTCGGCAATCATTGTGCCGATAGTCATATCAGCCCATGGGTTGATTGCAAAGAGCCTCGATCAACACCTTCAGAGGCTCACGTTAGGCAGCTGGATTAAGGGCCTAATGCAGAAGGCAGTCATTCTTGACACGGCACGTATTGTGAGGAGGTTTCTATCTCTGGAACCCTAACCACCGATAGCTTGGTCCCTGTACTCGATACCGGTGGGACACTATTTTTTATATTTTTAAATATATTTTTTTTTTTTTATAATAATGTATTTAAAAATGTAATTTATATGTTTTATAGATGTTAATAAAGAGAATAATAATAATAAGCCCCCCAACACAACCATACGTCCGAGTCGAACATCAGACTCACGTGGGGTGGCGGATACGCGATAACATAATTACTGGCGCGGCTAACATGGCTCTGGAAACCCATTCAAAATGGAGACAAGGTCAAGACGTAAACGATTAGGACCGCTGCCCGGGGGCGATCGCCGGGGCACACCTGGAGCTGACGCTGGGTGTCTCAGCATGCGAACCGTCAGCGGTGAGGAGTTGAACAGGCGGGCTCTCATCGACAAAGATACTACAGCCGAAACAAGTGACGATGGTCCCAGTCTGACCCACAGAACAAACACACCAATCGAACCGTATAGCCCTAGCACAATATCATACACACCATCTAGGCTATCATCACCATCGTTACCATCATCACCCCCCAATAACATACTTCATACAGATCCACCCAACCCAACCTTGACTGTTGCGCAGGAGGTGAATACCTTTTTGCCTGCGTCCACCAAGGCTGGAAAACCAAGAAAACGCATGAGCTGGAGCAAGGAAGTAAATTTATTCATCATGCGCACATATTACCTCATCACGAAATTAGAGACAGACATGACTACGTACAGAAAACAACTGCATGAACATTTCTCACAAAGATACCCATCAGTTGAAGTCAGCGAACAACGTGTTTCCGATCAAAGGCGTATAATAATACGAAACAAACTTCTAACCCAAGATACTTTAGATCAGGTAAAAGAAGAAGTACGTGTATTACTGCAAGAGAACTCAAGTAACACTATCACACAATTACAAAATACAGCCGAAAATAGTTTACAAGAACCATCACAATTAGACACACAATTACACATACAAACGCAATCATACGATCCCCCTTATCCAACGCAAACAAACACACAAACATCACATATACTCACACAAACATCACATATATCCACACAAACTGAATCACTGTCTTTGATGATAGAAAATGATATAGAAACGTTAAATGTAGCAAATCGGAATCCCTTAACACAAGCGCACCTACAGAAAATACAGGATAAGTTTAACTCAACGCTACTTCTCTATTCTGGGATTGACCCAGCATCTCGACCAAAACTACCTAAACTTCGGTACAGCCCTGATCTTTTCCGTCTAGTTAATCTTTTTAATGAAGATTTACTACAACAATTCATATCTATTGACACACAACTAACAGACATACACACACTTATATATTGCACAGCGGTAGTTATATCTGAAGAACTCAATTTTAAAATAACCGAATACACAAGAAACACTACACGAAGACACATCACTAAACCACCATGGCAGCAAAGACTAGAAAACGATATTGAGAAGCTCAGAGCCGATTGTGGTCGACTTATACAATACATCAATAATAATAGGTCCAATAAGGTAGTTAAGAGAGTTGAAGCTATATTTAAAACAAATAATACTCACACTAGACACGAAAACAACAACAAAAAACCTGAAGAGTTTTTAGATACAATTAAACAAAAACTAGCACTTAAAGTCCATAGACTCAGAAGATATAAAAAGGCCCAACAACGTAAAAACGATAATAAAATATTCGCTACAAATGAAAAAATGTTCTATAGAAATATACAAAAACCGGAATCTGACACACCAGTAGAAAACCAAACTGACATACCTACAAAAGAAAATTTGGAAACATTTTGGGCTAATATATGGGAAGAACAAGCACATCACAATGATAAAGCAACTTGGATACAAGAAGAAACTACAAAATGGAGTTCAATAGAGAAAATGGAATTTATAGAATTGACAGAACAGGATATTACTAATATAACAGCTAGATTACACAATTGGAAGTCACCTGGTTTAGATAAAATACACAATTTTTGGTATAAGAAGTTAACTTCATTACATAAACCCATAGCGAAAAATTTGACAGATATCATATTAGGAAAACAGAATATACCTGAATTCATTGCAACAGGAATAACATACATGTTACCCAAAACTAAATGTGCATCACAACCTTCCCAATATAGACCAATTACATGCCTGCCTACCATTTATAAAATTTTAACATCAGCAATCACAGATAAAATTAACTCACACATTAATACCCATAATATAATAGCCGAGGAGCAGAAGGGGTGTAGGCGGGGCCACATGGGATGCAAGGAACAACTAATCATAGATTCTACAATTCATAAACATGCCACCTCAAAAAATAGGAATTTACATTGCACATATATAGATTATCAAAAAGCATTCGACAGCATCCCACATTCTTGGTTAATACAAGTTTTAGAAATATACAAAATTAATCCACTAATTATAGATTTCTTACGCAGTATAATGTCACGCTGGAAAACTACATTACAACTAAACAATGGACCCAGCACTCTTGTAACCCGTCAGATACAAATTAGAAAAGGTATATATCAAGGTGATTCCTTGAGCCCTCTGTGGTTCTGTCTCGCCCTAAACCCCCTATCTCATTTATTACACTGATGTCAAGCTGGTTATAGTGTTAAACTTAACGCTGAGGAAACTCTTATCTCACATCTTATATATATGGATGATATTAAATTATATGCAAAAACAGAAAAACAAATGAAAAATCTTTTAGATACTACGACAGAGTTTAGTAATGATATAAACATGCAATTTGGACTAGACAAATGTAAGACAGTACACATTATAAAAGGCAAAGTAAAACCGGGTAATTACTTAGTCAACGAAACTGATACAATAGCAGCAATGGAACCGACAGACTTATATAAATATTTAGGATACCAACAACTTAAAGGGCTTGACCATACCATGATTAAAAACACATTAAAAACCGAGTATCAAAGAAGAATTTCTGTAATATGTAAAACACAATTATCTGGAAAGCACCTAATTAAGGCTCTAAATACTTTTGCCATACCAATATTAACATACTCATTTGGAATAATAAAATGGTCTAAAACTGACATAGCAAACTTAGAGAGAACCACACGCACAACACTCACAAAACACAATAACCTTCACCCAAAATCTGCAACTGAAAGACTCACCATCAAAAGACAGAACGGCGGAAGAGGTTTAATTGATATCCAAAACCTTTGGCAGAAACAAATAACCAGGCTGAAAACATTTTTCTATACCAAATCCGACACTAGCAACATTCATAAAGCTATTGTACTAAATGACCTTAACTACACACCGCTTAACTTATGTGATCCCGAAAACTCACACTCACAAAACACTAACAATATTGACCCACAGAAGCAAAAAATAATAGACTGGAAATCGAAAGTACTTCACGGACGACACCCTCATGACTTAGAACAACCTCATGTTAACACACTAGCCTCTAACAAATGGCTTAAAGTAGGAAATTTGTTCCCGGAAACTGAAGGATTCATAATAGCCATACAAGATCAAATTATCAACACCAAAAACTATAGGAAATATATTATCAAAGAGCCAACTATGACAAACGACAAATGCCGCAGATGCCATACTCAGTCTGAAACCATACAACACATAACAGGAGCATGCACAACACTCACACAAACAGACTACACTCATAGACATAACCAAGTTGCAAACATCATTCACCAGAAACTGGCACTTAAACACTCACTCATACAGGACACCAAAACCCCTTACTATAAATATACACCACAACCAATACTAGAAAATAACACACACAAAATTTACTATGACCGAGCTATACTAACAGATAGGACTATCCACTATAATAGACCAGATGTAGTTCTTCAGGACAAGATTAGAAAAGTCACCTACTTAATCGATATTGCAGTTCCCAACACCCATAATTTACAAAAAACAATAACTGAAAAAATAAGCAAGTATGCCGAATTAAAAGAAGAAGTTTTAAGAATCTGGCGACAAGAAAATGTTTATGTAGTCCCGATAGTTCTCTCCACAACCGGGGTCATCCCGAACCATCTTCTCCACAGTTAAAAATTAATAGGCTTATCAGAATCTTTATACATCAATTTACAGAAAGCTGCCATACTAAATACATGTAGAATTGTGAGAAAGTTCATGCAGTTAGACGAAGACACCACATAATACACACCACAATCTGCGTTTACTTGGTTTAGGCCCGTAAATGCAGTTAAAACCAGCCAAACAGCTGAGAAAAAAAAACAAAAATAACAATAATAATAATAAGAACCTGGCAACACTAAGAGGCAGTCTTCTTTTATAAGCGTATTTCCAATATTTATATTTTTCAAGATAACTTTCTATTGAATCCATATATTATAGAAATCTATAAACGAAAATGCAGATCCAAAATAAAATAAAAATAAAAACAAGGAAAAAATGACGAAAACAAGCTATAAATAGAGTACCTACAAGACATGACATATGTCATGTCATACAAGAAAAAATTTATTAAACCGAAACGAATACAATTATTAACCAATTCCGAAGATGCTTACAAGATCCAGGGCAAAAGCGCAAATACTATCCCCGGACTCGTCGCTCAGCTCCGCCTCGCGGCCCCCGGAAACTACATCGAGTGTACCGACCGCTGTTGAGGCGTCGAGCTCGACATCGAGTGACGAGTTTTTCTCTCCGCCGACGTCGCCAACACCTGTACGTCGGCAGGGGAGAGGCCGGCCACCGAATGGCTTGGGATCCCGAGGCCCACCGGCTTCGAATAGGGCCCCCGCTACCGGTGGTAATGTGCGTCGCATGAGATGGACGACTTTAATAAATGAACACGTCATGCGAGCAAATTTTGTGGCTACAGAGGGAGGAACTAACCTCACTGCGTACCGTGATCGTATGCTGTCTCTGTTTCAGGAACTTGAACCAACTGTTAACGTTTCGGCGCAACGACTATCGGACCAAGTACGGGCCATCCAACGATGTCATTTGTTGGATAACTCTGTGCTTGAGAGGCTGCGCTTGGACTTGCAGCCAAGCACTATGGCTTCTCCTCCTTCACAAATAGTTACACAATTACCATCTGGTTTATTACGACCTTACCCTGATGAAGGCGGAGAGGACAGCACTGCTTCATCTGTAAGTACTCAGTATAATGATCAAATAAGGAATACTTTGGAAGGTGCTATTCGAGAATATCGGTCCATGAGTTATGAAAACAGACCTCGTTTGCCGCGTTTGCCAATGCATAAACGAAATAAAGCGCTGGTGTGTGCCCTTGATTCTATGTTAAATATTTATTTAGAAGAAAGCAAAGATCTCAGTGATACACACTCAATTCTGTATTGTGCAGCTGTTGCAGCATGTCGAGTAGCTGGTGTTAAATTCCCAGAAAATAATACCGCTACTCGGCTAAAGCTTGCTGTTCCGGCGTGGCAGTGCAGGATTGAGCGTCGTATTACTGAGGCGAGGGCACTCATTGGCAAGCTTATCTGTTTCAGATCGGGTAACACACGTCCGAGAGTAATGCGTTTTGTGAATCGGGCTTTTTCGGGAACTGGTATCAGTTCCTGTCATTATGCAGCACGAGTCACAGAACGCATTGACTTTCTGAAACAGAAGGTTTATGCATGGGCAAACCGTATACGAAGATACAAAAAAAGAGTGGACCGATATACTCAGAATCGTTCATTCCAAAAGGATGAGAGGTGGGTTTATAGAAGGTGGGAGCAGCCTGATGTAGTGAGTGACACGCATTTCCCAGATGCTGAAACTACAAATACATTTTGGCGTAACATCTGGGCAATGCCTGTCACTCACACAGAGGGTGATTGGATGCGAGATGTTGAACGATCATGTGAGTCGATTGATAACATGGAGCCAATATCCATCTCCAGCACTGATATAGCTTGTGCAGTTCGTTCGCTGCCGAATTGGAAATCAGCGGGACCGGACGGACTGCATAACTTTTGGTTAAAGTGGCTCCGTAGCTCACATGTACATTTGGCATCTCAATTCCATTCATGCTTAGAATCAGGCTCGCTTCCAACTTTTATGACCACAGGAGTAACTCACCTCCTCTATAAGTCTGGTAGTGCCACGGATCCCAAAAACTACAGACCTATAACGTGTCTCCCAACACTTTATAAATTACTAACATCTATTCTGAGAGTGAAGATAACATCTCATATAACTAACAATACTATTATGGCTTACTCTCAGAATGGATGTAGAAGTGGGGCCCGTGGCACTAAAGAGCTCCTTATACTTGACACGATCATTAATCAACAAGTTCGCCGTAACCGAAAGGATTTGGCGACATGTTGGATAGATTATAAGAAAGCCTATGACTCTGTGCCGCATACGTGGCTCTTGAGAGTGATGGAGTTGTATAAGATTGATACGACTCTATGCACTTTCTTGAAGGCATGTATGTGGCAATGGAGAACGGTCCTCTGCTATCCAGGATGTCGGCGGCCTGTCGGTGACGGCGAGCATATAAAGATCAAGCGGGGTATATTTCAGGGTGACAGTTTGAGCCCCTTGTGGTTCTGTTTAGCTTTGAATCCTCTCAGTACTTTGCTGGAGAGTTCAGGGCTAGGCTATCGTTTGCGGAGAGGAGGTCAGGTTATATCCCACCTCCTTTTCATGGATGATTTGAAACTGTTTGCCTGCAGCAATTTCCAATTGATAAGATTACTAGAGGTAACTGAAACCTTTGGTAAAGGTATCAGGATGGAATTTGGTGTGGATAAATGTGCAGTCATGCATGTTAAAAGAGGCAGGATTGTGGAATCTGATGGGATGGAACTCACAGATTCCACACACCTTAGATGTCTTTCCGCCAACGAAACTTACAAGTATCTAGGTATGTCACAGGCGTTAGGTGTAAATGAATTGATTATGAAGCAATCGTTACAGGAACGCTTCTTTAGCCGCCTGAAAAAAGTATTGAAAAGTCTTTTGTCAGGCGGTAATAAGGTGCGGGCCTATAATGATTGGGTCATGCCAGTCCTAATCTACTCCTTTGGAATACTTAGATGGACTCAGACTGAACTAGATGCCCTGGATAGAAGAGTTCGTACATTGCTTACCGCGTACCGAATGCACCATCCACGATCGTCGGTAATGAGATTGTATATCCCGCGGAAATGTGGGGGTCGTGGTTTTTTAAATGCCAAGACCCTCCATAATCGCGAGGTATGCAATCTTAGAGATTACTTCCTCTCCGTTAACGTGGATGTGCATCGGGATGTGGTGGCAGTTGACAACGGACTCACCCCACTTGCTCTAGGAAAAGAGAACTGGAGCAAACCTGCAGTACTTAATATTACTGATCGTAAGGAGATATGGAAGGGCAAAGAGCTGCATGGACGTTTTTATCGGGCCTTAAATGGGCCCGATGTCGATTTATTAGCATCTGTGTCCTGGCTACGGTTTGGTGATCTCTTCGGAGAAACTGAAGGGTTTGTCTGTGCAATTACAGATGAAGTTGTTATGACGAATAACTATCGAAAATATATCCTGAAGGACGGCACGATTGACATTTGTCGGGCATGTCATCGTCCCGGAGAAACCCTCTTGCATATAATTTCCGGTTGTTCTCGTCTTGCCAACGGTGAGTACTTGCATAGACATAACCAAGTGGCCAGGATAGTCCATCAGCAACTTGCTCTTAAATATAACCTTGTGACTGTCGAGTTACCGTACTACACGTATGTGCCCGACCCAGTTCTTGAAAATGGTCGTGCAACATTGTACTGGGATCGATCTATCATCACTGACAGGACTATTGTTGCCAATAAGCCTGATATAGTGGTGATAGACCGATTAGAGCGCCGAGCAATGATTGTTGACATCACCATTCCCCATGACGACAATCTCTTGAAGGCTGAAAAACAGAAAGAAATAAAATATTTGGACTTATCTCACGAGATTGTCGACATGTGGGATGTGGATTCAGCAATCATTGTGCCGATAGTCATTTCGGCCCATGGGTTAATTGCTAAGAGCCTCGACCAACACCTTCAGAGGCTCACGTTAGGCAGCTGGATCAAGAGCCTAATGCAGAAGGCAGTCCTTCTCGACACGGCACGCATAGTGAGGAGGTTTCTGTCTCTGGAACCCTAACCACCGGTAGCTTGGTCCCTGTACCCGATACCGGTGGGACACTATTTTTTATATTTTTAAATATATTTTTTTTTATATAATAATGTATTTAAAAATGTAATTTATATGTATTTAAATGTTAATAAAGAGAATAATAATAATAATAATAAATAACTTTATTTTCATAAACACAGGTATACATTACAACATTTGTTTTGGAGACTCCTTTTAAGCATGTAGAATGCCTGTGCCAGGAGCCTCCGCTCTTCCGTACCTACCTTAAAATACCTATGAATTACATGAAAATAAACTCAATACCGAGAATGAAACAAAAAATAGAAATAAAATAAAATAAACATGCTTTTACACAAAAAAAAAAAAAACATACGAATACATCCTCCAACCAAAATACAAGTTCTATTAACTTTTAAACTTTCGCGTTCCATGATATAACTATGTATTCAAACGGTCAGCCTGTGACCACGGCCAGTGCAACCTGGTCGAAACGTCAGGCCATTCAGAGGAATGTAATACCTTTTCGTGATCACGTCAATTCCCGTTTAAATACATAATTACATCTTTTATTTACCGTTTGCTCATTGAAAGATACAACTTCGATACAATAATCACTCATCAGTGATCACCTGATCACTCAATCAATACATACAAACAAATAAAATTGAATTATTCGTTTGCAATGTCAAGACAATAGGACTTTTTTTTTTTTTTTTTTTTTTTTCTTTTCTTTTAAGCTCATACAGTTACTTACACGATACCTATGCCTAAAATCAGTTCTTTTTTTTTTTTTTAATTTTTTAATTTTGTCTGTCTGTTCCGGCCAATCTCCAGAACGGGCAGACCGACCACCATGGGACCTTCACTAGCAGATAGTTGGTGTGGCCAGTATGGTACATTTATAAGGAGTAACTTAGGCTACCCCACCCTTGAAAAAGAATTAGGGCTCCGCACAAACATATAAATATGATCACGCCAGCGAAGTATCGCAGCAACTGCTATAGAGAATACATAAGCATAGCAATCGAACTTACAAGACAATACCTAGTTAATCTAATCCAAACAGTGGCCACTTAATAAAATTACACGAATTAAAATCAAAACAAATCAAAACAGAAACTGTGGGTACTTAAAAATAGTTACTTGCATTCTACTTTGGTCAAGCAATACTTGCCTCAGAGTTTGTAATTAGTATGAGTAAGTGCACAATAAAGTACGATTAACTTGTTAATCAATTTAATTTGTACTAATAATATATTAACTTGTTTGTATATAAATATCACAGACATACCAATAATTATTGATATTTCCGTCGCAATGTGAATCCGCTATAAACATACATAATATGCATCATATTTGTGTATGTTTAAACATTATTACAACTCGTGCTTGTACGATCTACCCTCTTGTATGCCCGTGAAAGAATGCCGTGTATTGTTTGTGGCAATTATATGACTGTCAGTAAACTGATCGTAATATGGGATGTGGTACAAGTGATAACATAGTGGCGTTTTTTAAGTCTATTTCCAATGTAACACATTGCAAAAAATATTATATAGATAGTAATGGTAGTAGGGCACGATATCACTACACATTATAAAACAAGATACCCCACCGTCTGTCTGTCTGTTTGTCTGTTCACCATAAACTGAAAAACCACTGAACGGATTCTCACGCGGCTTCCACCAATAGACAGAGTGATTCATGAGGTGCTTAGGTGTTTAAATTGTTCACGTTTCGTGTAAATTGGTTGAAACATGACAATGCCTGTGATGACGTCCCCACTACAACCCGTGCGAAGCCGGGGCGGTTTGCCAGTATATTATAATTATATAACAAATAGTACTATACACTTATACACACACACACACACACACACAGACACACACACACACACACATACATATACACACATACACATATATGCGCATACCCATATATATTTATTTTCTATTTACTTGAGTGTGCATTTCCAAGTATGTGTATATGTGTCGCGAGTGTGCCTAATGATTGAGTGTATGCAGTTTATAGTTACTTCACGTTTTCCAATAATTTCTCAATTTCGTCATAACTAACAGTCTTTAACCAATTAACTACAGAAGCCTTGCAATCATGGTATGACTTAGAATAGATGTCTAGTACCTTGTTCACCCTTTTGTAGACCAATACAGACCTATTTATAAATTGCATAGCAGCAAATACGGTTCTTGTTGGAGGTACTTTAATAACCATATCACTCCTTCTTTTTGTTACTATGCTTGGATCATATATAAGTGATTTGTGAGTGTTCAAGGTTATTTGTAGGATATATAATTTACGAACTGATAGGAGGTTACATTCACGATAAAGATCCTCAGTGGGGAAGTCCCTCCTTTTAAAATACATCACTTTAAGTAGAACTCGCTGTGCTCTTTCTACATCTAAGTAGTGTGTTTTGAAGGTACCACCCCATATGGGGATGCAATAAATTATAACAGACTGCACCAATGCGATGTATATAGAATTCAGAAGATTCTTATTTGAACTAGAGTCATCAAAACCATTCCTTGGAGTAACATGTCTTAAGGACTTAAATATCCAAATAAACTTTCTAATCCGCGTAGATAATTGCTCAATATGAGGATGCCAAGATAATCTTTGATCGATTACTATGCCTAGATATTTCGTTTGACTAATTTTGTTTATTGTAGGACAACTGCAGTTATTACGATAATTGTTGTTGTTACATCCATGAATTGTTATACTAAAATTTTGACTAGGCTGCAGATTATTATAAATGCTAAAACAAATGTAGTTGGTTTTATTTGTATTTAGTGTTAAGAGATTTTACTTTAACCACTTAGCTATCAGAGCCATACCCTCCTCGGTGTTAGTTTTTACATTATCCCAGGATGACCCCGTAAAGACGATAGCTGTGTCATCTGCGTAAGAAAAAATGTCTGCATTTTTAAGTTGCATGTTACAGAGGTCATTAATGTAAATGAGAAAGAGTGTAGGCCCTAGCACACTCCCCTGAGGGACTCCGCATGAGACTATTATGTCATCACTTTGATATTGTTCCAGTTTAACCCTTTGTTCCCGATCAGTTAGATAATCCTTAAACAAAGCAAGTTGATTATCTCTTATGCCTATTTTTTCTAGTTTTTTAATAAGAATGGAGAGAGAGACGGTGTCAAAGGCTTTTTTGAGGTCTATAAATACTGATAAGCATTTGTTTCCTTTATCCAACTGCTCTGTGATTCGGGTGCTAAGTGATTTTATGGCGTCTTCCGTCGATATGCCTTGCCTAAAGCCAAATTGAGATGGAGATATTATTTTGTTCAATGTTAGATATTGTAATAGCCGGATGTTTAACAGTTTTTCTAAAATTTTTGACAGAACAGGTAAGACCGAGATGGGCCTATAGTTATTAACATCGTCTCTAGCTCCACCCTTATGTATAGGAGTTATTATGGACTTTTTTAATGAAGTAGGAAATATACCAGACTTGAAACAAAGGTTAGCTAAATGTGATATTACAGGGGAAACTTCATGTTTTATATATTTAAGATATCTAGTTGAGATAGTATCCCAACCGGGAGCACTGTCACTTTTTAAGTTGGTTATAATCCGAATAACTTCTTCAGGATCTGTGTCTAGAAGAACAAAAGATTGCGGTTTACTTGGTAAATTGCTTATGTATTCATTGATATCCCCTGGTAATACAGAAGATTGTATATCTCTGGCAAGGGTTTTACCTACGCTGGTAAAATAGGTATTTATATGATTCGCTGATTCTATAGGAGTTGATTTTATGTGAATGAGTTCTAAATTAGGTTCAATATTTTTACTTGTATAGGTTATGTTTTTTATGTTCTTCCAAAGTAATTTATTGTTATTGATTGTTTTTATTAGCATATCCCTATCATATTTTCTTTTCAGTTTCTTTATTAGGCCGTTGCAGAAATTTCTATATCGGGTATATATAATTTTTTTTATTTCATCATGCGGGTTGTCGCGACTCTGTTTTTGCAGTTTGTTGCGGTTTCTAATACATTTTAGTATACCAGTGGTGATCCATGGCTTTTTAATACGTTTACTTTTTGGTATGTGTGTAGTGATAGTGTTTTCTTTAACTGACTCAACAATTTCTTGTATTAACCAATCTGTTACTTTGTTAGGATCATTACAAAAAAGAAGTTCAGCTAATTTTTTTTCTTGTAAGTACTGCGACGCCCTTTCAAAGTTTATTTTAGTTGTGGTCCTCGGTGCCGTTAAGTTGTTTTTTGTTTTTGATAAACATAAAAATGTAGTCAGATGGTCGGTTATTGTAGTGTATATAATAGCGATAAAGGCCGATGATTTCCCATTATTTATTTTTATCATGAAGTGATCAAGGCAGCTTGGTCCTCTTGTTGGTAAAATATGTCCCGGTACAATGCCATAGAGAGCTAGGGAGGTAAGGTAATGTGTCCTATTTTTATACTCGTACGGTTGTTCCGAAAGCCTAGGTAAAATGTTGATGTTAATATCACCCGCTATTATGATATTTTTTTGTGAATTTAACGTAGCGATGTGGCTACATAATGAATTTGTAAAATTTTCCGCATTTGTATTTGATGGGGATCGGTATATACAGAGTACAATATTGTTTAGTTGCAAACAAGATGATTGCACTAGTTTTATTTCACTTACTTTTACTTTGAGGGTCCTTTTTATATACACTACAACGCCGTCATTTTGGTTAAGTTGATAAGAAGAAGCATAGGACATGTAATTCGTTAGTTTGGGTATTGGTTTATTGGGGTTAAGTCGGCACTCTGTTAAAATTATGACGTCAACCTCAAATGTGAAATTACTCAAATTTACAATGAAGTCGTCGAAGTTACAATATATACTCCTTATGTTTTGCGATACTAATGTAAAATCATTTTTATTAATCTTGCAATATTTAGTAAGCTCAGAAGTATCACATTGAATCGACTTTGCGCATTCCAATTGGTCTATGTCGCTTATAGCTTGTACCACGTTCAATTTGAATGCGCTTTTAAACTGAGTTCATTAATGCTACCGTGATTATTTATATCATAGCTATAAACTTTAATATGAGACATGAATATAAATAATTCTGTACTCTTTGGACTACTAAGTGTACATAGTGTAGTAAATAGGTAACAAGTCCATTTGTTGATTTGTATTACATCTATTTTATCAGTATACATATATTTTCGAGTAATTGTAAACAGTGAGTGTGTAGAACGTGTATTGATATGCAAGTAAAATAGTAATATATGTGCGTTTTTGTTATTATATATTATGTTACTTAGTATTATAACTTTTTTATTGTTACGTGTGAGTTTTTTGGTTATTGTGAAATGTGGGTATCTAGTTACATGTTTATATTTGTTGGTAAGTGTATTTCTTAGAATGTACAATTGTTTGTTTTCACGAATGTATGTATAAATTGTTGAGTAGTAGGAGCATGAGCTGTATGACTGATTGAGAGTATTTCTTTTACAAACTAACATGTTTAGTGTATAAGGCAAGAATTGCTTATGTTTTCGTACTATTTTTACAGTAGATTTGCTGAAATAAATAGAAAACCAGATAAGATCTAGTCACCCATTGTTACTTAATGTATGTATTTGTGTTTCACTTTTTATTTGAATAATTACCGAATTATCATCATTTCTTATGTATATTTTTCCGTATGCAGTCCAGCAATATTTGTAGCTTCCAGTCTTCGCAAGGTCTCGCGCTAAGAAATGTAGGCGAGCTGCTTTTGCCGTCAGGTGTTCCGAAATATATATAGGAATTACGCTATCTTCTGCCGGCTTCAGTCCTAGATGACCAGCACACAATTTTGATTTTTGTTTCAAGTTAAAATTCTTGCAGGACTTCACAAGTTCGTTTTTCAATATTGTGGAGGTGGTTTCTACTACAATTGGAGGGTTTTTTATTGTTTTTTTTTACCTATAATTCTGTACACATCCTTGATATCAGACTTGTTCATGGTACAACCTGCTGTGTTCGCTAGGCAGAGGGTCATGTTGATTAGATCATCCTTCGTTTCGTTTGACTTCTTAGGAACATTTTTTATTTCTATATTGGTTTTTCGTTGTTCTTGTTGCATGTTTTCTATTTTTTCCTCCAATATGGTAATATATTTTTTATCTTCTTTTACTTTTTCTTCGAGTGATTCCATTTTTTTCTTGAACATCTCATATTGTGCAGACAGGAAAGCAACAGAATTTTCTATCTTAAGGTTTGATTGCTGAATTTCTTTTAGCGTAGCAGCATTTTTTTTAAATTCTTGTTCTTGCGATTGCAATAACGTTGAGAACATAGTTTGCATCTCTGTTTTGAACTCAGACAGCTCATCAGAGAACTCATCTTCTCTCTTTCTTTTTGGTCGGCACGATATGTAATTTGGTGGAGTAGTACTATCCTGTCCTATGCGATGCATTTCCGTATCAGAGAGTGATTTGTTCTGGCTGTTTTCCATATTAAAAGTCATTGGTATAACGGTAGAAAATATAAATATATATATGTTTTCTTTACACTGTATTTACAGAGCAGCGTGTAGCGCTGCGGGGGTGAGACAGCGTGACAACTGTCTCTTTTTCTCACAGTTAGTGGGGGACGTACGTCGCGGACTAGCGCAAAGGGTCACCGTATTATGCACACTACAAAACACGCACTTATACTTTACTGAATAGATACTATTTTCGTTTGACTTGTTTTACTGAATTTATAGGAGCTACGTGTGGCACGTCTACACTCGATGCGATCTCGGACGAAAGAGGATATTATTATATTATATATTAAAGAAATATTAAAACGTGTTTAATGTTGAATATTTTTTGGTTTTGGTTTGTTAACAGGACCATTGGTTAAACAAAGGGTGTCTTTCTTTATTTATTTGTTTGGTTTACCAACATTTATTAACACTTATTAAACACAATTAAAATATCACATAGGTAATTAACAAACATGTTACAAACACTTAGAGGTAAACACCTATATTAAATGTGCGGAAGTCAACACTTAGCACTTACAACATAGGAAGTATATATAATAATTATAACTTATGAATTAATAACAACCATGAATGCTATCAGTCAGTCATCAGTTTTTTAATTAGTAGTAGTAGTTCTTTAAAGAATTATTTGCAAACCCTGATCTTTCTGTTTTCATTTTTAAAATAATGCGCACGAGATACAGTCCTCAAAACAAAACATCTCTGAGGGGTATTTATTTACTACAACATTCATCACTAAATATTTTTGATGTCTATGATCAGATAAGGCCCAGTAAGATTTAGGACTTTGGCTACACTTACAGTCTCCTGGTTTAGGTGCTTTGGGTGGCTGTATTTGTTTTTTTTTTATAGTTTTTGTAAATAGGGTAAACATTGTGACCGATATTGTTTTTGTGCATTTCTATTATTCATATATTTTTGGCATTTTAATTTCAGGCTTGCCATTATCATATTACTGTAAACATATTTTTGGTGCTAGTAGGTATTATCTTCAGGATATTTTTAAATTCGGATCAGTGACAGCGATCAGCAGATTCTATCATTAGTCACTAACTACTTTTTATTTATTTAAAAAAGGGTTAAACTATGTCATTGTCAAAAACAAAGGATCATTAAGAAACAACATTTAAAAATATGATAGAATTCAAAAAATTTACTGTTAGCCCAGTCAACATTAAAAAAAGGCTGGACAAGTGGGGCGTCATTTCTTTTTAAACAGTTTAACGAAAAATAAAGACTTCATTTCCCGTGATATCTCGTTTTCAGTACGTTTTTCGTAACATGTGCTTAAAATATTTTTATTTCCATTAAAAGTCGTCTAATTAAAATAGTAATGAAGGGATATTTTCAAAATATCTTAAAGAGTTCAATTTTGTTCCAGAAGCCCAAACCCTTTATTCTTTAAGTCCTTAATACAATATTATGATGCAAATGAACTTCAATATTCTTGAACGAGAAAAAACAAAGATAGGAACCCAGACATAACGTGAAAAAGTTTGTAAATTTTACAGCATTCCGTATTTTTTTTCTCAACCTTTAAATAACCGGTCTGTAGGTCAATTTTTTCCAGTAAAAGAATGTAATTTTAGCTTTGTTACACAAAAAGTACCTACCCTGAATCCAATTTTCCTAAGGACGAGTAGATTCTAACAGTTATTTGAATACTAAATTAACATTCCTGTTTAATGTACTAATTTACTTAAAACTTTATTTACCAAATCATACATAGATGTCACACTATTCTTCTCATTCTCAACTCATTTAACAGTAATTCACGTACTTTTAACTTAACACAGTCATAACGGTTTGCGAACATTATGATTTCAAAGATTCTATGTGAAAAATATATCAATTTGTTTACTATCCTAACTAATATTATAAAGTTGAAATGCAGTTTGTTTATTGGTCTGTTACGCTTTCACGCCTTATACTTAAACGATTACCATCCTATTAATATTATAAACCTGCAGATTTGTAAGGATGTATGAATGTTTGTTGCTCTTTCACGCAAAAACTACCGAACCGATTGCGATGAAACTTTGTATACAGATAGCTGGACACCTGTATCAACACATAGACACACAGCACATAGCAACACTTTTTATGCTGATATTCTTATGGTATCGGGACTTACGCGGGTGAAACCGCGGGGCGCAGCTAGTGTAATATGAACCAATAAAATAAAGCCGAAGAGTTTTTGGTTTCATTATTTGTTTTTTTAAACGCGCTAATCTCTGGAACTAACAGTTGTATGATAAAAATGTCTGAACTTGATGACATTGAAAATAGACACTAAATGAAGGAACATAACCTAATCGTCTAGGACTTAACCTCGCTGGCTTTAATATATACGAGTATATATAATAACTAGATGCACCCGGCATGTGTTGCAATGCCTTTTTTTTATAATTTTACATGAAAATTTATCGTACCCACAATTATTGTATTCGATTGCCATCTTGCAACCCTATTGCGGATCTGTGGATGGAACAGAATAATATAAAAATCGCAATAAAAAATAGGGGTTGATCATAAAGGGTTTAAAATTCAGGATTGTATGTATTTTCTAATGCTGTATCGTGAAAAAATAAAAAATAAATTATCTAAAAGTTAAAAAAAAAATTAGGGGTGGACTACCCTTAACATTTAGGGAGATGAAAAATAGATGTTGTCCGATTCTCAGACCTACCCAATATGCAGACAAAATTTCATGAGAATCGGTCAAGCCATTTCGGAGGAGTTTAACTACAAACACCGCGACACGAGAATTTTATATATTAGATTTGGAAAAACCATCATTCCCCCCCCGGGGGGATTGCATACTATACTGCTATGCTATCACTATATTCATTTTTTATTTTATTTTCACTTCTGCTACTATTGACACTTTAAAATGATGTGCATTTAAGCTAGTTTATAAATAGTAAATTTATTTCCTATTCATAAGATGTAATGTAACAGCAACTAGTTGTCATAAGTAAATCTATACTTATAATAAATCTGTAACGTGATAAATTCTGTACGTTGAATATACTTAAAAAAAGTTGACTGAGGTACCCCTCAATCCCCCTCCCCCCCCCCCCTCCTTAAGATATCGATACTGATGCCAAACAAGCGATTCAAAAAATTTTTGTCCATCTGTCTGTCTTTGTCTGTCTGTCTGTTTTTATGTTCACGATAAGCTCAAAAGTTACTGAAGGGATATGCTTAAAACTTAGTATGATAATAATCTGAGTGCCTGTTCAGGTTATAGGGTACTTTTTATCCCGGGTTAAATTTTGGTTTCCACAGGAAAGTCGATGAAAGTTGTAATAACATTTTAACATTAGTAGAATGTATATGCTTATTTCGAACAATAATACAACAAGCGTTTGGTATAACTGGTACAGTGTACGCTTTCTATTCCTCTGCATGCCGGATCGAATCCCACATTGACACTTATCTTTTTTAGCACTTTTTTATATTTGCTTTAATACTTTTAAAAAAAAGTGTTAAACTTTTTTTAATTAGGTGTGATTTTCGCAAAAGTGGCCATACTGCCTAACTTACAACTAATATATTTACTTTTTTTATGGTTTAGGGGGCAAACAAGCAGACAGGTCGCCTGATGGTAAATATTTACCGCCGCCCACGGGCACCTGCAACTCTAGAGTCACAAGTGCTTTGCAGGCCTTTAAGGTGGGAGTAGACGAAGGGTGGAAGGGGGAGGGGTGGAGGAAAGGGTGGAAGAGAGGAAGGAGGGGAGGGAAGGGCGGAAGAGGGTAAGGAAGAGTGAGGGCCTCCGGTAACCTCACTCACTTGGCGAAAAGTTTCTGTGAGGCCGTGGTATCACTCCAGTCGAGCCGGCCCATACGTGCCGAAGCATAGCTCTCCCACGATATTTACTACTTTACTATTTTTGTTTTACTTTACTAAAACAAACGTTTTATTTAAATAAATTTTGCTATGATTGCCTTGGTGGCTGTGTATTTCTGTGTATGGAATGCCTCGCAGAGGTCTCAGATTTAATCCCCGGGTCAGGTAAATCAGTGATAATGGGTTTTTATTCTAAGAAATACAAGCCTACAGTATAAAACCACTCAATTTAATTAATTAATAAATATTAAGAGTATCCATAATATCGATTTTCACCTGTTATTTAAAGAAATATTATTAGTTATTTACCTACAGAGTCAAGTCAGTTTGAACGATTTCGAGTGAATGTTTATTTTCAATCGTAGGATATCATAGGAGAACGTAGAGCGCCGATATCTGCTGACCGTGTGCGTCACGCACTGTCACGTGAGTTCGAAACTTACGGAAAGGAAGCCACACCTAAGTATTTACATAAAGTATTCGGACAATGACTTTGCGCTCTCAAAAAAGTGTTGAGTGGGTGAGAATTGAACTCACGACCTCTGGCTCAGCGGTCAGGTGTACTAACCACTAAACCATCGGGCCAGTCAAGGAAATATCCATACATTTATAAATACGGTTATAGAACAAAAAGATCTAAACTTTTAAACTTTTGTGTTCCATGATAACATAATTATGTTGACGTGAATTAACGCAATCACGTATTTAAAAAGTATTACAGTACTTACAGGCCAGTGACCACGGCCAGTGCAACCTGGTGGAAACATTAGGCAAAGCAAAGATATGTAATACGTTATCGCGTTAATTCCGTCAACATAATAATATTAGAATAGAATAGAATATTTATATGACTCGGTTGTTAGTATAACTTAACACTATGTTAGTATTACAGTATTTTACTATATGAAAGATATAGCAGACACTATCACCAAAAAAATTACATCTAAGCTGAAATATTGACAGGTAACCGGTGAAGTGTTTTTTCATTTTCAGAAGATTTATTTTCCGTTCAGTTACATTAGTGTGAACTCTTATGTTACACCGTGACTAATCAAAGCTCAGAACCAAACATTTATTTGTTGCGGGGGTAGAACTTAGTATTGACTGGGAGTAATCTGTTAGGTAGACCGAGGGGGCCGATACTTTCTAGGAAGCCGCACTGACTGACTGACTACAGCAAGAATCTCTCAATTGGTCGAACGGGTCGAGACGTTAGGTCGTCACAGTTGTTTTATCGCGATTTTCTGCGAGGAGAACATCTCGCGCAAGGAGGAGGTGACGATGTGGATACGTTAGAAAAACTTCCTGGCGAAACTGTTTCGCGAATTGCTGTTTTCCGAAAAAAACGGTAACGGTTGGTATTATTGTTGGACACTCCACGTGGATTTTCCCACACTCATTACCACTTCTTTTTGTTCTTAAGTAGCAGCTAATAAGTTCAGAAAAAAATCAAAATTAATTAAAAACCATTATCCGGTTTGCGTAGATTCACTGGACACTGTCAGAAGTCAGACAATGAGGAATAAAACATGTTTTTAAATAAAATCTCAATAGTCTTTTTTTTTAACTGTTTTTTGTTTTTATATGTGCTACTGACTTCTCTGACTGACTGGCTTCTCAGACATCAGACTTATAGCCGGAAGACGAGGTATACACAACGCGGTGATTAAACTGCTTAATCCCGGGAATTTCGTGTTACTATAAATTATTACCATTTTAGTTCAGCTAGTTGTGTTTTTTATTTGTGAGACGTAAATAAAAGGCGGGAATTGCAACAGACTGACGTTTATTAGGTCATTGCCCCTAACTACAAGTTTTGCCACAGCTGGCGCCACTACATCGTACCACCTCTCCCCACTTAATCTACTAAAACAGGGCTCTAAATACTACTCCAACCTAGAATACAAATTATTATTCAATGAAACTTAAGAAAATATAAAATTAAGACGGGAACGTCTCTCTCGGTTGTATGCACGCAGTGCCCGAGCAGATGCACCTGGTGGCGGGGGCGTCGGCTCCAGTGCCTCACACTCTACGTCCGCGGATTCTGAACCCATCTCAGCTACTGGCTGTGAGGGAGCAACTTCGGTCCAACCACCAGTCGCGTCTTCCTAACTTTCGCTTGTTTGTTCCTCCTCTAATGGCGAATTATTACATGTATCATTAGGGGTACTGTTCGATCCAGATCCATTTTTCTTATCGGCTGAAACAATTTGATCTACGTGTCTACGCCATTCTATTTCATTACCTACAGCCACCGTATAAGAAACCGGTCCTGTCACTTTAGAAACGCTACCTTCTACCCATTTCCCTCCCCTTAACGAGTAGTCGCGAGCTAGTACCTTACCCCCCACTTCGAACTGACGTTGAGTACCGGTATCACGTGCAGCACGCCGCTCCTGGGCTGTGCGCACCACTGCGGCTACGTCAGGCTGTAAAGCATCTAACCGGCTCTGCAGCCGCCGCCCTTGCAGCGCGACCGCCGGCGATACTCCTGTAGTCGCGTGTTCACAATTGCGATATTGAAAAAGTAATTTACTAAGTGCTGATGGTACATCTTCGCCCTCATGTAACGCCCTTTTAATAGTCTTTTTAACAGTCTTTACAGCATTTTCTGCCGCGCCATTGCCTTGTGGTCTATAAGGAGCCGAAGTTACGTGTTTGATTACATTTTTACTTTAGAAATTTTTTAAATCAACTGATGAAAATGGGGGTCCATTGTCCGTTACCAGTAACGATGGTAAGCCGAATTGCTTCTCAGCGTCTGAATTGTTGATTTAGCATCCGTTCCACGCATAGCTACAGCCTCGATCCATTTAGAGTGCGCGTCGACTAGGATAAGATACCTAGTCCCCGCACAGTCAGCGAAATCCACATGAACGCGTTGCCACGGATACATCGGAAACTCCCACGCATGCAGCTGCACCCGCGGTGGTGCATCACGTACCGCCTGACACGCGGCACACGCCCTACACACTTCTTCGATGTCGTTATCCAAACTTGGCCAGTAAATGTAGCTACGCGATAAGTTTTTCATTTTATTCATTCCTAAGTGTCCTTCATGTATCTCTTTTAATATTTTCTCACGCAAAGAAGATGGAATCACTAGTCTGTATTTGTAGATAAGGCACCCTTGATCGAATACTAAATCCTGCTTCCTGTCGAAGTAGGGCTTTTCTATATCATTACTGGGACCCGTACTTGGCCAACCTAAAAGGACATAGCCTGCGATCTTACATAACAGCTGGTCCCGGTTAGTTTCCTTTGCGATATCTTTAAAGTTTACCGGTAAAAACTCGTCAACCAAGTTCAAATAGTCAACGTCTTCCTGAACAGCGTCTTTGTTGCGATTTACTCGAGTTAATGGCAGTCGTGACAATGCGTCAGCAGGACCATTGTCCGCCGATCGAACAAATTGTATCGAGAAATCATACGCGGCCAATCGCGCCGCCCATCGCTGCAGACGGCTTGCAGCTATCTGTGGAATGCCTCCTTTATCTCCGAATATGTGTGACAGGGGTTTGTGATCGGTGCGTAACGTGAAATGTCTGCCGAACAGATATTGATGGTGCTTACTTACCCCGAATAAGATCGCGAGAGTTTCCTTGTCTAGCTGGCTGTAGTTTCGTTCGGATGCGCTTAGCGTGCGCGACACACAGCTAACGGGGTGCTCACTGCCATCCGCGTACCGATGAGCAAGCACTGCGCCTAGCCCGTATGCGCTGCTATCCACCGACAGTAGCAGGTCGCGGCCCTCCTCATAGTGAGCCAATACTCGCTCGCTCAATAGAGCATTCTTCGCTTCCACGAATGCCTGATTGGTGCCCATGTGCGTAGTAATCGCCGTGTACGGTTGAGAATCTGGAGATAATACGCATTGTTCATAAGCGTGTTTGAGATCGATTTTTGAGCATTTTTCCCCCCCACTTAAATTGGCGAACAACTCATATATGCGGTAACGGATAATAATCACGTTTTAATTTAGGACTTATTGTAACTTTACAGTCGCCGCATATTCTTATATCTCCGTTACGTTTAATAACTGGGACTATAGGGGTTCCGTAATCTGAATAATCTACGCGAAAGATGGTTCCGTCGCTCTCGAGCCGCGCCAGCTCTTACTCAACCCGCGTGCGTAGTGCTAGTGGCACGGGTCGCGCTCGGACATACACCGGTTCCTTATCCGTCAGCTGCAGTTGAATCTTTTGTTTACAAGTACCTAGCTTATTACAAAACACTTCAGGAAATTCTTTTATTAACTGGTCCACGAATGCGTCCCCTGTAATTATATTGAGGTTAATTTGTTTCATGTTTAATGCGTTCATCTATTCTCTTCCCAGTAACGGCCTCGCGCCACCCTAAATGATGTATAAACGTAAAGATCTTTTATTAATATCGCCTAATCGTACGCTTACCTCAATATAGCCCTATGAGACGATTCGTGAACCCAAGTAACTTCTTAAAATCAAATTATCAGGTTGTTTCTTTTTATGTGAAAACATAGATTGGTACAGTTGTTAACTGATAGCCGACATACGGCTGCCCGTGTCCACTTCACACTTAACAATCTTATTGTCTATAGTTAAATTAACATAAAATGGTTTATTGTTACCTTGTGCTACTGCTTCGATATTGTAAATACCATCATCAGAATCATCACTTACGTAGTTTTGTCACCCCGCACTAGAGCTGAATTTCTTACACATCACTTTAAGATGCCCTTTTTTGTTGCACTCATCACAACTATAGTTTTTGAACCCGACACCGGTCCGCGGCGTGAGCCCTGCCGCAACACCAATAGGGTGTCTCTTCAGCCGGTGCTGGGCCCTTGCTGAGCGGTGCCCCCATGGCGCCCGCTCCCATTCGCCGTGGTGTCCGCCATGCCCGCGGGCCGGCTCGGCCTCCGCGCGTAAAATGCAAGCCCTCGCTAGCCTCGCCGCTACCGACGCCGCCTATCGATGAGTCTGCTGCCATAGTTTTCCCGCTCGCGCTCATCTCTGCGTGTTTTTCTGCAGCCTCCAGCGCTAAAGCAAGCTCAACTGCCTCTTTGAATACAATGTTTTTCTCTGCGAAAATTCTAGATCTCATGGCGTCATTTGCCAGACCAGAGACAAACTGTTCGCGAAGATTTTCTTCGAGCGTACCACACTGTTTACATTTGCCGAAGTTACACGTGGAGGCGAGATGTTTTAAAGCTTGTAGGTATTCGGTCAGAGTTTCGCCGGGGCGCTGTCTGCGTAGTCGGAAAATATGACGTTCGGCTATCTCCGAACGTTGTGGTTCCAAATGATTTTCCACTAGCTTCACAAGCTCCTCATACGTTTTATTTTCGGGAAAATCCGGCGAACATAAATCGCACATAAGTGCATAAGTACTTTCACCAACCACTGTAATTAACATCGACACTTTCAGATTTTCTTCGACTTTGTTTAGCAAAATAAACTGGTTTACTCGACGTATATACGCGGGCCATTATTGCGAACTTAAGTTAAACGGCTCTAATTTTAAAATAGGCATGTTTATAATGCTGTACACACGTGAAAAATTTGTCAAAAAACCAACTCGTCGCCAATGAGACGTAAATAAAAGGCGGGAATTGCAACAGACTGACGTTTATTAGGTCATTGCCCCTAACTACAAGTTTTGCCACAGATGGCGCCACTACATCGTACCAATTTGTAGTTTGTTTTATTTATTAGTAGCTGTACCAGCGATTTCTTTTGCATTTATGTAGGAAAACAGCTGTATGTTGCTTATAATAGGCGATGCACTTCTTCCTAAAAGGGGGATTTTTTTAAGGCAGGATTTACATACTGTACTGTGTTGGCGGTGAAACAACCTGTGAAACCGGTGAAACCACATAGTGTGCTTTACAGCGCATGAAATGTGTGAACCGTCGGTACTGCGACATTTTGCCTCCAATGGTCCAACCTTTTACACCGGTAGCCTTTGGTCCAACCATACCCAAAAAGCAGCCAATACTTTGCGTATACAGTATAATAATACTTTCAGGATGCTGTTGAGGCTTACACTTTACTGTCAGGAAAGTTCGCTGATGCACACAAGGACGATTTTTATGCAATAATGCGCAAGAACGTTGCCTCCTTACTACGCAGGGTTAGGGGGAGCACCAACAGCATTTTGAAAGTGTTTGCGGAGAGGCTAGATGGGCCTACCTTTGGTAGATTCATCAAGCTACACGTAGCTTGTTGAATTTGCCAAATTACTAGTACTCATTCTAATTTTAATTTTCTGTCAATGTAACTAACATAGTTTTAAGATGCTCAATACTAACAAGAAATGGGCCTTGTTGTCTAAAATAAAAAGATTTTATTATTTATTATTATTTATAATACAATTGGATGCCTCTTAGCGTATTCGCATGCTGAATCTTGGATGCGCCCTCCAACTCTGATCAGATTCTGCTCGTCTAAGAACGGGTTAAGTGGTAAAACTTTAGATTTACGATGCACTGGCTTATTCATTTTAAGGCAGTGTAATTCTTCCGCGAACGAATCCCGTTGGCAGGCTCTAATCCTCTGATTATTTGACTCATACTCTTATGAGTCGAATGATCTATCTCGTCAGTGGATAATATGCCGCTTCGGCACATGTTTTTTGTTTGTTTACAATTATGAACGAATCTTAAAATATATGCTACAACTCGAATCATTTGATTGTAACTAGAAAACCTATCAAAGTCAAATGATGGTTGCGTATATTGTATAAGGCAAGTATGTGCCTTTAGTTGTGGTAATTTGACATTAACAATTTGAGCACTTGGCCAGTCAGTTTCAGTCTTCATTGAATATAATGGACTATTAAACCACATCGTTGCATTGGGTAACTGACCAGGATTGAGCCCCCGCGACACAATGTCTGCTGGGTTCATGTCGGTAGGTACATGATTCCATGAAGATTTGTCTGTCATCTCGTTTATCTCGTTTACTCTGTTATACACAAATTGTTTAAAATTGTGTATAGCATAGCAATAAAATTATGTATAACATAGGGAATTGTTGGCCATCTATGAAGGTATCAAATACTTCCATCACTGGTTGGAAGCAAAAGACTTCATAGTATATACCGACCATAAACCACACAGTTATGCTTTCAATGAAAAGATTCCCCTCGGCAGTTCCGATATTTCGATTACATCTCGCAGTTCATAACCGACATTAGACATATATCAGGTAAAATTAATATAGTTGCAGATACATTGTTTCGTGTTGACGAACTGCAGATGCCCATCGATCATACCTTGCTCGCCTCATCCCAAGCTGCTGTTCATCACAGTTGTCACAACTCCTTACCGGAGACTTCTCACTTCGTTTACAAAACATGAAGGTAGCCGACAGTCAGACAGACCTTTATTGTGACATGAGCACCCCCTCCCCTAGGCCTTTCACCACAAAGCTTTTGAGAAGGCAAGTATTTGGAAGCCTTCACAGTCTTAGTCATCCAGGTGCTAATGTGACCGCTAAACTTGTCGCTGAGCGATTCATTTGGCCTGGAGTACGCAAAGACTGTCGAGAATGGTCGCGTCAGTGCCTAGCCTTTCAACGCTCAAAGGTACATCACTCATTGGCATGGGCCTGCTTGGTGCGTAACTTCTGGTGCTGGCGCTTCCACAAGCCCGCGTGAATTCTTCGGGGGTACATTACTCCATCCTCCATACAGCCCAGATTTAGCTCCATGCCATTTTTTTTATATAGAAAATAAGAATAGCCCACGTATGTATAATTTAGCTTTATGCAGAACTTTAATAGTATTTGTTATTTTTATATGTTTTACATAGTATAAAAAATTATTTCGTATTATACGTACAAAGTATAAAAAATTACTAATTATTCAATCAAAATGAAATGTTGTAAAAATTTTTTAAATGTTCTTGTAAACACTGAAAATAGGACTAATGTTTGTATCGAGTTCAGAATAATCAATAGATTGTACCGTTGAATGATGTATGTGCTCGTATTTATTTAGAGAACACAGCCTCCATAAATCACCATAGGCTTCTTGTAATGAAACAAACCTCTTTGTGAGTAAAAATGACTGTTGTATTTTTGTTGTACTTCATACACATTCTATATTTGTTTTATTAACAAAATCTTAGTCAGTCAGGCGATCAAATATCTTTTTGTCATGAAGTAGCTTGAAACCTTTTTTTTTAACAAGAAACTATAGATAAATACAATGTCAGCGCAATAATAGGTTGCTTTGTCAAAAATAAAATTAAAATAACTATAAATAACAAATAATACCTGACTGGCCTGTGGTCTAGTGGTTAGTGCTAGGCCATAGGTCGTGGGTTCGATTCCCACCCGAGTCTGGGTGTTCTTTGTGTCCGTTGTTTGTATGTTTGTAAAGTCCCCCGCGACAAAAAAGTAATTCCTAATGCGGGAGTTGTCTTTAAAAAAAAAAATACTGTCTTGCTAAAAATTAAGCCTTAGATCGCAATCTGCCGGTGTCGATCTAATAGTCCATAATTTTTTAATATCTGCGTCCCACTGAAGCTTAGAATCAAGAACACTGCCTAAGCATTTCGTGGTATCCACTAGTTCCATCTAACTGTGTTTCTTAATCATAATAATGGTTTTCACCTTTTTCACGTTTGGAGTAATGAAACGTTGAACCACTGCCGAAATAATCCTGCATGTATCGTCAAAGTTTATAATCTTACGTCTTATTTAAAATAAAAGTGAAGTATCATGTGTAAACATCACTATCTTGTGATTGTCATAAATTAAGATGTTGTGATAAATTAAGAACTATATACACAAATAATTAAAAATGGGCTGTGGAACCTGTGGGACTCCCATCTTTACTTCAGACTCGCTACATGGCTACTACAATTAATTTTGAATCCTGTTAATTAGATTAGAAGTAATAAGATCCAACACCGTGTTCTTGATACCGCAGTTATGTAATTTTCTGATTAGAGTTTCATGAACAACGATTAGAGTTTTAATGCCGAGTCGTAATGCCGTCAGCCATGGATTTACTAAATTATTATGATTTAAATTTTACCCATACCAGAAATTAAAAGAATTTTATTAGCGGTGAGCATATGTTTAATAGTATTAACATTAACACTTCAAAAAGAGTTAAACGAACTGCAAAAAATACTAAGAAAGTGCACGGCAAAGTAAAAAATATTATAAGCTTATCTGAAAAGACTATACATATAACAATTTTAATATAAAGCTTAACATTATCAAGGCACGTGGTACGAAGGTACCTAGTTCTAGCAGACCACTAGTGGTCTGTTTGTAGTCAATGCCGAGGCGAAAAGATACTTGATAGGTAGGTTAGACTTCAACACAGCATGAGGCTGCGCAGCAAGAAGCTCACGGTGAGTGGCGGCTGCCCCGCTGACAGGAAAAGTCCATGGTTCTAGCAGCTGTGTGAGCGAGTGCGTTATCTTGTTAAAAATAATGCCACGGACACCGCCCCTTAGTCGCTTCTCGCTTCCAAAATCTTGAGGCAGACAACCACTAGTAACTGTTCTACGGTCTTCGGAATAACTGCTACTGGTCCACTGCATCGAAAAAAAACCGCTATCATTTTTTATTAACGCTCCGACCGCGAACAACTTTTGTGGGTAACTCGTCTTCTTCAAACACCCATTGCGTGGATTTTTGCTTCGTGAGAGGATCGTAGCTGTAGATCCAAGTTTCGTCAGTTGTCAAGATACATGTTGTGAAATTCCTCTTTCGAACTTTTACTCTAGCATAAATTTGCACCAATCAACACACATAAGAGAATGAGATATCCATTGCGAAGCAAACTTTCTAACTCCTGCATGCCTGTGATCCAATCTTCAGTTCAGCCTGAATCTGTCGATGTGTAATGTGTCTATTCTCCCGCAATAGCCGAATGGCTATGGCGGGAGAATAGAATATAAAGCGAATAGCTCATGAAAATGTCATCAGGGTAGAATTACCCTGATGACATTTTCATGAGTTACTGCAGTTGTAGGTCGGCCGGGTCTGGGGTCATCGATTAGGTTCTCTCGACCACGTCTAAATTCACGAAACCAATAAGTAACTGTTGCTAAAGCAGGAGTAGACTCCCGAAATGCAGCTTGTAAATTTTCGTGAGATTCCTTGAAATCCTTGAAATATGTATTTAGAAATATATGAAAATGTGAACACCACACAATTCGAATTCAGTTTTCAAATTCAAAATGGCAAAGCCAAGCTGGCAGCGGTACTTCATTCCAGGGCAAAGACTTTTATTATACAAGTCACAAGCTCGTCTCGTCGCTGGCCAGATTATATCTATTCGAAACATATTTGTAGGTTTTTTTGTTTTATTTTTGAAGCCATAAAATCAAAAGAAAGGAAATTAGTGAGTACAGGGGATTATTTAAGGGGATGGCAGTTAAGCAATCTTAGTTTGATCATCCAAAAAACTTGTGTAACTTACAAGAAGAATCGTAATCGGAACATGTAAATTCTGGCAGCGTTATTGAAGAGATAGCTTCTTAATCTCTTCGTCATCATCTTAATTAAAAAAAAAAAAATTCTGTGCATATGAAACCAGTTGGTTTTATAATATACTAGCAACCCACCCCGGCTTTGCACGGGTGCAAATTATACACCTAAACTTTCCTCATGAATCACTCTGTCCATTAGTGAAAACCGCATGAAAATCCATTGAGTTGTTTTTCAGTTTATCGCGAACAGACAGACAGACGCGGCGGGGGACTTTGTTTTATAATATGTAGTGATATATAGTGATGAAACTTTATTGCAACCACCTTAATAAAACCTCGGTTTTTGTACGCGCTATGATGTCACGCCACAAACCGGTCAATTACGAGAACGACTCGCGGCCTGAAGGTTCCCTACAAAATTAGTTGTGTGAGTAGTTAATGGTTCATTCATCCCGGAAATTGTGAACCCAATTCATTATTTGTAGATAAGATTAGATAGATAGACACACTCTACTGCACACCAAACTTTACATAAGTCAGTAGGGTACAAAAAAATTACGATTACAATGGGTGGTCTTATCGCTGGCTGCGATCTATTCCAGGCATTTTTGGATGGATTAGACTATAATTATATTGTGGCATTGGACCTTCGTCAGTACAGAGCGATTCTGGCTGGTAGCACAAAGTTCAAATAATGTCGATTTTTCTATGATTTGTTTTTGTAAAGTTTGGAATTAGGACAGAAGACTCTCGCTGCAGCCAGCAGTCAGGGCAGACAACTGTCCAGCGGCTCTAGTTCAATGAAGCTATCATAAAGTTTATGAATTTATTGTAAAGCCTTCTACTTTAAAAATAAAAAGTAATAGTGTTTGGTGATCGTCTCTTCATTCATCTTTCCAACACCTTGACGCGACGAGCTCATTTCCCTCTCCGCCAAGCAAGGTCTTACAATATGTAGTTAGTGGGCACATATACTTAAGTTACAAGATTAGCACTAAACAAATTTAAGGGAGGAAAATATTTTTTTACATATCGACGTATGGCACGTTTAGTTCACCAGCGGCAAATAACTTATATTTGCAGTTGGAGAATAGACTTAACCATATTAATGTATTGAAGAATGGTCTTGCGTGATGTTGTCCAAAATCATCAAATTCTGTTTAATATTTATATTCAAAAGGTTAGTTTTTGATTAAGTGACTTTATTTTTTACTGCGCTCGCTTAACTTAGTATTTGATATTAATTTAAACTTACCTGCCACCTGCAGGTAAGTTTAAATTAATGCTGCTAAAAAAAGGATGACACAAATAGACAAGGAAATGATAATAAATGGTTCCGCTTTTCCTTTTGTGGTACGGTATTCTAAAAACACAATAAGAGAGAAAAGAAGTGACAATTAATGTTGAATTTTGTAAATATCTAATTAGATGCAGTTTAATTTGGCTTGCTTAATACATGACGAACCATTGTCAGTCAGTTTTGTTGTATTAACTGTGATGTAATGTTGAATTAAGTAGATTTGTTAAAAAGTTCTGCCAAGCCAGAAGTATTCTTTAACTGTATTTTTTGTAAACGTTTTTAAACTGATTGTGAATTTATAAACAATTAAGGCTTAAATATGTTTAAAAGAAAATGTGAAACAATATTGTCATCTTCTTATAATTACCAGATAAGGTATAAATTTATTGACTATTTATTTATTTATTAATAAGATTCGAAAAGAAGAAGATAACAGGGTAGCTGAGAATACAATCATAGGTTAATTTATTTAAATTTGATTGTTATTTGCACAGTTGGAAATTAATCATGCAAATATTGTGTAGCTAACAATTATCTAATGTCAATCGTATATATCAGGTATAACCAAAAAGAAAAAATGTTTTGTTTTAGAAAAGTCAGTTCCTCCTTTGGTTCTGTAGAAAACAAGAAAAATACAGTTGATTTAAAATCATGGAAGAAAATTCCTGGACCATCATCTTTGCCGGTTTTGGGGCAAATTCATCATTTCCTTTTCCCTGGAGGTACGTGGATATACTTTAATACTAAATTCATTAAAGAAATTAATATTAAATGAATAATCAATTTTATTTTAGGTGTATTTAGATCTTTTGATGGCGGCCACAAGCTATGGGATCATTTGTATAAAACATACGGTCCATTAGTAAGAATAAACACAATTTTCGTGCCAAACGTTATAGTCGTATTTGATGCAGATTTAGCAGAAGAGGTAAGTTTGATACTCCAAGTACTCGTAATACTTGAATTACGCTTGAGAGCAATGATTCCGGGTCACATAAAAATACCTGAAAATCTAGGCAACTAATAACGCTTATGTTTAGTGAAATGTATTGTGTTTAATAGATAATTAAATACTCCTTAAATGAAAGTAATAAAACGTTTTGGTTGTTGTAAGGTTATGCTATCAAAAAAGACAAAAATTAAACAAAAAAAAGTTTTGTTAATACTAGAGTGCACGCGCGGGCTACATTTATTTATTTGTTAGGTCAACCAACAATTGTTTACACTAATACATTGATCAGAATATACTGACTAAGGAAACATAATTTAGTGTAACAATGAATTACAGGTTAACGCCACATGCATTTGATATATATTGTTACATTATAAATAATGACAATGAATTGGTACTTGAATAAGCATATTAAAAAAATATAAACTGAATCAAATAAAAAAAAACACGACCAAAACAAAATTGAATTAAAATAACATGTTAAATAATTAAATCAATATAATATAATTAAAAAATTGACAATGAAACCTCTGCATATTTTGCTAAAACTGTCTAGGTGAATATCGACTACATCACTAAATTCGTTCCGAGTTTTACACATTCTGCATATAGGTGAGTTAGCTCCGAGCACCGTTCTCCTTAGGAGTCTAAAGAGGCTAAGCAGCTTAGGACAGTCTATTTTGATTTTTAAAAGTTTGCAAGCAAGCATACTTATTTTTCTCCGCCTTGACAGAGGTTGCATCCTGAAATATTGCAGACGTGTATTATAGGAGGGCAGATGTTTGGTCTTATTTTCCGTTAATGCAAGGTGCCATAGGAAACGTTTTTGCACACTTTCTAGACGTAATGTATGAGCTGTTTTAGTTTATATTTAATTCTGTGGTAAATTAACAAAGTTATATAAATTTGCATGCCAAATTTCTTGGCGAAATGTGTACCATGCCTATATTTTATGTAACACCTTGTACCTTGTACACATTTTAAGCAAATAAATTTTATTATTATTATTATTGTATACACAGTATTTAATTGTCTATTAAAGACAACTTATTTCAGTTAGCTAGCATTCTTAGTTTCCGAAATTTTCAGATATCTTTATATGACCCAGAATCGTATCTTCTGTTTACCCTGGATTCATTGCTCTCGAGTGTATAGGAAATTTAAAATTTCTATGAATGAAGATGAACTTTTAAGCAACCTTTATAGTATTTTATCTGGCAGTAGTAATAGTTACAACCCTTGGCATGAGTTTTTAAGACGTTATTTTATTTTTTGATATAGATATATCGCCGTGAAGATATGCTACCTACACGGCCAGCATTTTTTTCTTTCGAGTACTTTAGAAAATATTACAACAGACCAAAAGGTCACCATCTTAAACCATCTGGATTAGTGACAGAGTAAGTTTGATTTTTTGATCATTGATTTTGACAGATAAATGAAATTGCATTAATCTTGCGAAGGATACATTTGTGACATGGATATTTTTTTTATAATTTTAGAAATGGAGACAATTGGAGACGATTTCGATCCAAAGTCAATTCAACTATGCTTGATCCAAAAAACGTGCAAAGATATTCCACTCAAATTGATGTAGTGGCCATTGATATGATAGAAAGGTAGTAACTTTTTGCTTATTTCACATTAGTACTGTCTAAGACTTCAATTCTCTAATAAAATTAATATTACATAGCGCTTACAAAAGTAAAAATATTTTTCAGAATAAGAAGCTTGCGAGATCGTAACAACGTATTTTGTGGAGAATTCGATAAGGAACTTAAATTGTGGGCCTTGGAATCCATTGCTGTAACAGCGCTTGGCTGTCGTATCAACTGTTTGAAACCTAAAACAGACGATGTTTTAGTAACAAGGTTGATAAAGCGTACTCACGAACTATTCGAAATTGCAAGTAACTTAGATTACAAACCTAGCATTTGGAAATATTATGCTACAAAGAATTTTAAAAATGCCATGCAGGTGTATGCGGACCTAGAATAGTATGTATATTTGTTTTGCTTAATAATAATAATTAACTTTTATTTTATTAGTAATTATACTATATTATATAAACTAGCTTTTGCCCGCGACTTCGTCCGCGCGGTGGCGGTCATCAGATCCTACATCGGATCCTACATTGGCGGACATCGTAGAGTGTAGGTGAACTAATTTAGGGTGCCAGAGGCTCCGGCCATAAGACCCGGTGACGGAACACTGTGTGGTTCGAGTCTGACATAACACCTTGTAGTTTGGCTCTGGTGAGGTTAGATAGTAATTGAGGAGGGAAAACCCACCAGTCACCTTCGGTTTATAGACCAAAACGATGTCCACAGCCGAGGATAAATCTCAACGAATTGCCATAGACATATTTTACATTGCTGCCGAATATTCCCGGCGATGCCCAGCGGCCCCGTTTAGAGGCGAAACACTGGTCGAAATATTATTACATACCAATGGCAGATTGCAATTTAAGGCTTAAGGCTTTGGAAGTACTTGCAAAACCTGGTAAATATATCTCACTGTAGAAGGTGTTCGGTGTGGATACCAGGTGTAAAAACTTGAGTAAAAGAAAACTTAAAAAGGAAAATTTATAATGTAACAATAGGTATAATAATTTACTCAAAAGTTGTACGTGAAGTGATTGAAATTAAAAAACACAAAACTTTCAATCGGGAAGATGATTTCAAATTATCTACAGCGTGGAATCCAATGATAAAAAACATGCCCTAGTGCAGATTTTGCGACATTCTTTATCATGTGCCAATCATGTCTAAATGTTATCAAGGCTGTATCATCAGCATTATGTGGGTAGAGGATAAGTTGAGGTTACAGAGATAATTGACATAGATGGAGAAGAGAAGAGGACTGAGTAAACTTCCTTGCGGCACTTCGTATTCTATTTGTACTTCGGTGATAATGTAGTTTCCCACCTTAACACATTGCGTCCTTTCGGGAAGAAAACTTTTAAATAAAGTATGAGTTTAACCACGTACTCCTATTGCTTCAAGTTTATTTAGAATAATAGGAACAGAGACAGTGTCAAAGGCCTTAAAAAGGTCTAAAAAGATACCTAGGCACAAGCATAGCAGACACAGCGTTTTCTGTGGATACACTCTTTCTAAAACCAAATTGATTTTTAGAGATTAATTTATATTTGTTTACGTGGTTGTTAAGATTTTTGTAAAGAATTCTCTCTAAAAGTTTTGATATCATTGGTAGGACCGATATGGGTCGATATTTATTAATACTGGCTCTGGCACCTGATTTGTAAATAGGAAGTACGATGGCTTTTTTAAGGCTTTAAGGAAAATACCTGTAGATAATGCGGGATTGCAGATGTGTGTTATTGTGTGGTGGTGCTAATACATGACTTGTAGTTTTTAGGAGTTTAGGGGAGATACCGTCCCATCCCGCGGCACTGTCAATCTGTAATATTATTTACATCCTATTACAGACAGATAAATTGATAGGTCGCTAGGTACAACAGATAAATATGACTACACCTTTCTGGTTTTATATACTAATGTGAGATTTATATTTCATTTCCCTTGCGAAAATAAAGATAAAATAATTTTATTTCAGTATTACTAAACATTATATCAACATGACACTAGAAAACCTTAAAATAAACGCCAAGAACTCTAACGAGGAAAAAAGTATTCTTGAAAAACTACTTGAAATTGATGAAAATGTTGCTCATATTATGTCAATGGATATGTTAGTTGCTGGAATAGATACGGTAAGTACAGAATAAAATAAAATCCTGATGCAACAGACATTTATGTATGTTGTTGTAATCATGAAGTTGTTTTATTTTCTTTTAGACATCAAATTCTCTTTCGGCGACGTTGTATCTCCTTGCTACGCATCCAAAGATACAGCAAACATTAAGGGACAATATACTGTCAGATCCGAAAACTCCGTATTTATCAGCATGTATCAAGGAATCTATGCGCATGCTTCCAGTTGTAGGACTTAATCTAAGGAAAATTTCTAAAGACTATGAAGTCATGGGATACAATATTCCTAAAGGGGTTAGTAGAAATACACAATTTTATAATTTCATTATATTTTTGAAAGCCAATACACAGTTATAAATTTATTTTCAGACTTCATTTTTATTTTGTCATCAATATATGTCAACATTGGAGAAGTATTTTCCAAAGGCAAATGAGTACATACCAGAGAGGTGGTTGGGCAGTGAGAATAATGCAATGTATCCTGGCGCTGGTCATAAATTTTCTTCTCTGCCATTTGGTTTTGGTTCTCGTAGCTGTATAGGTACGCCTTTAAAATTATGTTATACCTACTTAGGCAACTTGCAGCATTTGAAATCTTTAAGATTTCACAAGAGCTTGTCCTTAATGAATATTTCATGTGTTAATTTAATTTAATTAACCTATGAACTACTTACAAGCACTTTGAATTTAAATTTCAGGTCAACGCATTGCTGATTTAGAACTGAAAACCTTTTTATTGAGACTTATAGAAAATTTTGAAATTAGTTGGTTCGGCGAACCTCCTAAAATTCATCGTAATCATATCAACCAAGTTATAAGTCCTAACAATTTTATATTTAAAGATATTAAGTAATATGAATAGTATTCACAGCTTTCATCGCCATGAACAAGCAAAGCATAGAACAGGAATAACAGTACTACAAGCATCGTGAATTTTACCCAAGGGTACCGACTCCTTTATTAGATTGGTTTGATAGTGAACTAATCGCTGGGTGATTAGTTATTTACGTCAATTGTATAGTAATCGTCGTAGATATTGAAGAGTCAGTGTATCTGGTATCAATATAACAGGCAATATCTTAACAATATAATAACGAAAATATTATAATGTTCGTTTTGGTATTAAATATAATATCCTTAGTCGATATGAGCCTTGTTTCAACCCACTAAACGCAGAAAATATTTAGTAGGTAGGAGCATTTTTTTTAATAGAATTACGCTATGTATAAGGGTTGTAGTCACACCTGTAAATAACTGGAAATATTGTTATTTACTCTTAGGGTTAGCTGTCGTGAAGAGATTTTTTTTAAAAATTTAGGCAATATTGAGCATCTAGGTGTTTTGATGTAAGTAGTTTTTCTTTATTCATCATTACAAATAGTAAATTTCAATACAATACGTGGAATAGATTATATCTAAATACACAACTTACACATTAAAACTAATAAAAAAAGAAAAAGAAATGTATATGGGCTATTTACATGCATGCGTCATAAAATTCCTCCACATCGTCGCCTATTGGCAGTGTTCCCAGAAGGCTGGCAGCATTGCCACGTTGAATGGCAATGCTAATTCTCTGTGCAAGAAAAATGCCCGCCTTCTGATCACGAGAAGTGTCGATCAGTCGCTTAGCTAATTCCTTATAAACGGAACGAGCACTCGGACCCCATGACCCAAGCGTTTCGACCACAAACGGCTCAAAAACATAGTTACCAACTAAATTATTGTATTTACGCCGTTTGAGGCTTTCTGCTGATACAGCAGCAGCGCCAGCACAACCAGCTGTACTTGGAAGATGTGATGGCGCGAGGGTGTCAACGCAGGTTGCGTCCCACACCAAAGGCCTACCCATCTTCCATGGCAGCAACGACATACCATCTGGTCTCTTCCCATCGTCTCGTACCAGACCACTAGGTTCACGTACGGCTGGCACGCCGGTGGTGACAAGAGCACGACGGATTATGTCATTAAGATTGGCATGTCGAGATATACGGCCTGCGCTTCTGCTACAAGAAAGGCCATGGTGTCCGAGACTGTCGACAGCTTCTCCACAGTGACAAAGATGCGGAGAAACACAAGGAGCTCCTAAACGAAGGCAAGTGGCAAGGCGGAATGTGTTATCGTCCAACAAGGTGCCTATTTTGGGCGATGGAATTGCCTGATTTCCATTCTCCCACAGCCAACAAACGAGCGCGCTCTACAACATTGGATGCGGTGTCAATTAAATAATTCCTTCTTAAGGTGCATAACGGCGCGTCCCATTGCCTCTGAGAGAATGGATTAACAGGTAAAAGAGTATTGGGACAAGCTATCTGCCAAGCATTTATGGCATCGGTCTTGCAGGATACTTCAGAATTAACCAGTGTGTTTGTTAGAATTTTCCTGGTTAACTCTTCTGTGCCATGGACCGAAGACAAAAATGCTGGAAGGCTGACATCTGAAATTTTGCGAACGCCAAGACCACCTAAACGAACCGGTAAGGATGCTTGGAGCCAGCCTCGGTCGTTCAAAGCCACATTTAAAATTTTTGCAAAGATCGAAGGGCAGGAGTAAAGTTTGGTACGAAAAGACAAAAACAGAGTATAGTAAAAGCCGAATGGACATTAATTTTAAGTAAACGATCCGAAAAATCACCAAAATTTTTAGTTTTGTCTTCTATGAAAGATTGAAAACCATCTTCCAAGACCGGGGACCCAAGAAGGCGGAGAGACGTTTTTTCTAAAACTTTAATGTTAGGTGCCAATGAATTGAATTTCTGTACAGTCGAGTGTCTGTCTGTTTTGTCACAAATAAAAATTTCGCATTTGTCAGAGTTTAGTTCTAAGCCTATGGATTTAAATTTATTTTTTATGAAAGTTAAATCTTGTAAAACTGTCTCTACTTCCCCTCCTAGGGTTCCGTCATCAAGGTACCAAATGTTGAATTTTGACTTTATCTCCTTAATAAATCGCTAAACTGAAGATAACTGGTCAACAGAGTGTCCCTATTAGCAGAATTGAAGGCATTTCTCAGGTCAACCTTCAAGATTACCTCCCCTTCGTTACTGCCAAGGTACGTGGAAAGGGCGTGTATGGCAGCCTCACAACCACCTTTTGAACCAAAGCCAAGTTGCACTGGCTGGAATTTTGCTGCAAGTTCAGCGCTGTAATATTTGCAGCAAATTTTGGTTACCATACGCCGCCAGGTATACCCTACGGCAATCGGACGAATGCCACCATCGTTCTTAGAGCACATAAGTTGGCTCCATATAAGACGTCAATGATGCCATCATCCACATTGCCGGAGAGCATAAGATTTACTAAAGCCGTCAGCTCCTTCAAGAGAGCATCACCAGCCTCCCCGGCGCTTGAACTCACTAAATCTTTAAGATGTTGCGGTGTCAAGCCGTCGAGGCCGCCGGCAGATCCTCTCTGAAAGGAACAGACGGCTGTAAACACGTCCTTGGTAGTAATATTTAGATATTCAGTGTCGGTGGTCGGTGCATCAGGGAAAGAGAGGTCATCCTGAGGCGTGGGATGTTTACTCTTCAAACCCGTGATTGTATCGGGCGAGTAAGGTGCTACAACATCGCTGCTAAAAAGCAACCTAGTTGCCCCTCTTATGTCACCTTCCCTCAGTTTTGTTTCCACTAAAGTAAAATTGTTGCTTTTATAATTACAAGAAAATGATAATTTTGGATCGAAATAAGTCGTAGTATTAAGGCAATTCTCTTTAATTTGGGTTGTCAAAGATTTTTGGGTACTATTATGTTTTTTTATGTATAAAACTCTATAAGGGAAGGTAAGTTTTTCTTTTGGTTTTGACTTAGAAAGTTGCAAATAAAAAAACTATATTTTTTACTATAATGTTCTTTATAAGATTAAATTTGTTCCTACTTACTTAGTGAATACAATATTAGTTTTATATTTTCGCTTTATCAAATACAAGAAGTTGCAGAGATAAGCGTGTTTAAACAATGAAACAAAAAATCTCATCAACTTTATTATTTTAGTACACATATCAAGTAACAACCATTAGTTAACAGGGGCATTGTTACCGTCAGAGTCTGACAACATGTTGGATACTACAAGAAAGACTTTCTTCCTACAAACGTGGCTTGAGAGTGCTAGAGTTGTATTAAAACTAATACAACTCTTTGCACTTTCTTACAGTCATGTATGGGGCAATGGTGAACGATACTAAGCTATCCAGGATGTTGGTATATTGTCACAAACGATGTATCAAATAAAGATCGATAGGTATATTTCAAGGCGACAGCCTGAGTTGTTGTGGTTTTGTCTGGCTTTGAACCTTCTCAGTACTCTGTTAAAGAGTTCAGGGCTAGGCTAATCAATTTGCCGCCCTCAATATTAAAATTGGTTAATAATTGTGGTAAATAATCGATTTAAAAAATCGAAAAATTCGTTGTTTTTCTGTCAAAAACATTCCTGGTTCTTTGAAACTTAGTGAAAATATGTCTCGTGTAACCTAATGAAGCTACAAAAAAAAAATCATCAAAAAATAGTAATAATTTTCCCAGAAAATGTATTTATTTATTAAAAAGGTCTCGAATGTACAAATTAATCTGAGTCAGTTGCCGCCATAAAAAAATGACTTTTCCAGTGCTGATTTTGTTTGTTGTTACCTCTATTTTATCACCTCGATTTTGATGTAATGATTTTTTTAAATTTTCATAAACAAAATGGCGTTTCAAAAAGTTCGACTTATGTAAATAGTGTTTTATGCAAATAACTACATAATACATGTATACAAGTTTCTGGGAGCTGGTTTTTTTACGTAAATTAAAAAAAATGTTGTAAGTTGTTTAGAAGTCGAGGTAATGTTTCGTCGAGGCTTTCAACGCTTACTTTTCATATTCTAACAATTTTCATATTATTTTTTTTTTATTTCATACTCTGACAATTTTGTAAAAGCGTTTAATAAATAATTAATTTTGCATAAATATTTTATTTATTATTCCATAATTTAGGTGAATATCAATTATGCACATGCCTTCCCATTTCGTAAGCCAGCAGAAATCTATGAAAAGGTACGTACTATGACAATAAAATATTAAAATTTGTTTGGTTGTTTTGTTGACTGGCCTGTAGGTCTAGTGGTTAATGACCCTGACTGCTGACCCAGAGGTCGTGGGTTCAATTCCCACCCAGGACAAATCCATTGACACTCTTCTGCTCTAGCTATTGCTTCCACTCCTCGATCCATCCTTATAAGCAATATCCCTTTCGTACCATTGCCTTCCCTTCTTACCTATCTTTCTCTTTCAATGTACTCTAATCGTTCCATCACCGCCACTCTCAATTTTCCCACCTGATTCCCAAAATTCCCGGTTGACGTAATAGGGGGCAATAGACTGCCCCCTATTACGTAAGTGGGACTAAAATATAGTCGCAGAAAAGTGTGAGTTTAATACGCCTCTGCCTACGGATATCGGCGTGAGTGATATTTATATATGTTTAAAAGCAATAGTCTAAAGTATATATATTGATAAGACCAGGTGATCTTGTCAACAAGACTTTTCCATATCGACTGACATAAATATTAAATAGAGCTAGACACAGTAAAACTTAACTTTACTTTCTAGGAATGACTAATTTATATTCCTGAACTACATTCAACTTCATTTCAACACCTAGCTTCCACCGGTTCGTTGAACAATACACAACGTGACTGTAATTCTGCAAAAACCTCGGATTAACATTTTCAATCCAAACATTCTGCGTCGAAGGGATTTAATATTTCAATACTTTTGAGCATTTACGCCATTAAAGTTTATTTGTATCATTTGTTCGTCTATCGGTAACTTACACAAATTAAAAAAAAATACAAAAGTTTGAAAGGTGTATCCAATATACATATTTAGTTGTCATAGACGTATATAGGCCGTCTACAACTAAATGTTGATATAATTATAATCATGTAATTATCTTGAATGCTAAGTTCACAACACGATAGGCTGATAAAAAATTAAAAGAAATGCATATATACACTCACGCCTGTATCCCTTAAGGAATATAGTGTAGGTAGGTAGGTAGGTGTTTAATAAAAAATCTGGCAACAAAACTTAAAAACATAGTTATTAAAAACCTACTAGAAGTTAAAATCGAGGTAGAAACGGATCTAGATCAGCTTAAAACAACAAGTCTCGTGGCGATGGCGGAATAATGACCGAGCTCTTAATAGCAGGCGGAACTCCAGTCCAAAAAGAGTTTGCAAGTCTCTTAAATTCAGCTATCAACCAGATACAACATGACCCGACGACATAACACTTTGACGTGGAGTAAGAGTACTGTAGTTTTGTTCTTTAACAAAAGCGATAAAACTTTAGTGAGTAACTACGAAACTATCTCACTGCTGAGTTATAACTACGAGTCAAGGTTTTGTGAAAAAACTGCCCCTAAAATAAGCCGAGTTTTGAATACTAAGAAATATATTCCTTCGCCACTCTTTTTGAAATCTCAACCTGTGCTATTTATTAATAGGTTACACAGACGCATATTATACTCAAACTTAGTAATTATTCGTTACATAAGGTGTGTAAATATAATCCTAAACCTGATTCCGTAATAGAATAGCTGTATACAAGTGACAATAAGTGAAAGCAACAGAGTTCTAAGCGATAAAAGGTTTTATATAGGAGGATAATTATAGTTGTCATTCTGTCTGATAGTAACGTCCTTATAGTGTATTTGCAATCGTAATGGATTTATTTAGGAAACATTTTGATTAGGTACAACATGTACTCGTAGTTCAAAATTAGTAATTGAGAAACGTACTAGAAAATTAACAATTGAAGTATAAAATTGAAACCGGTACAGTGGTACCGTTTTCCGTAATTTACATCCTTCCATAAAATACTCGTCTCAATTATAAGTGCTACTTTATTCTGCTACTATACATTTTAATGTTATGTGTGTACATAAACTTTAAACAAAAAACAGTGTCAGCTATAATAAAATACGGTTCTAAACACTGATCAAGACCAACAATTAAAATACCAAAAAGCTGCGACCTCTTGTTTTTCACTGTGATGTTCATATTGAAGTAAACCTGCTTTTTTCCTAATATCATGTTCGACAACAAAACTGAGACTGTTTTAAATAGTAAAACATGAATGATATTAATAGCTGTCCCGATGTGACGGATCATGTTGGAATCTAGAGTTTACTGTTTGTATCTTGCCTGCGACTTCATTCGCGTCTATGCCTCTTCCTGAAAGGGAAATCTTCTAGGCAAGATTTATAATGTATTGGCGATGGAACAACCTAGAGCTTACAAAAAATATTGTTTTGATTGCTGAGACGCTAAATAACGATATACCTAAAGTTGGCCCTGGGAAGAGCACCGTTTTTTTTTGCGTGTGGAAACTTACCTCACCTTTCTATGTGTGAGCAAACTTAAACTGACTAAAATCACACTGTATGCCTTACAGTGCCTATTATGAGTGGACCGTCGGTACTGCGACGTTATGCCTTCAATGGTCCACCCAGCGGCAGCCTGCGGGTGGCAAGCGAGCTACCTGCGGCCACTCTTAAGGTACGCATGTGAGAGCGAATGAAACGATTCAGCCTGAAGGTCTTTCTACCGGACCAACTCTCCTTAGGCAATACACCTCTTATCGCAGAAGCTCGCAATCGCGATGAAACAACTAGCGCGACCTAACGCCTCGATTCGTCCAACCAATCGGGAGACTCTCACTCTAATCAGTCAGTGCCGCTTCCTAGAAACTATGGAACTAGATATAACGAATACAATGGTCCATCCCCAATAAATGTTTTGTTCCTTACGTGAAATCTTATGTTACACCATGACTACCTACTACACAACTACACATGTATCCCAATGGAAAATTAATGGTCTGGCAAATTCAATATTTTAGCATAGATAGATGAAATTTTGTTGGAGATAATGTGTGGGATCTTCTTGTTCTACAGATCTTGATTTACAAATGTATGTATACTCCTTACAACCCTCTGAAACATATTTGTGAATTTATTGCTGGAGCTTAATGGCTGCAAGGGGTCAAAATAGTTCATTGGCATAACCAAAAACCGGAAACCGATTAGGAATCGCCAAATAATGAAAACAAAACTCTTGAAGTTTCCATAATCAACACAGAAAAGCACCACCGGTCGGTCACATTGTCCTGTGTACTATTGTACAATGGGTTCTAGACTCGTGTGGTGGTACGTGGTACTCTCAGTCACTTAACGTCAGTCATAAAACACTATAAAGCTAAAACTAAAAGCGCAAAGTCACTATCCGAATATTTCATGTATTTATTTATATGTGACTTCTTTTCCGTAAGTCTTGAATCGAACTTACGTGACAATGCGTGACGCTCACGGCTCAGCAGATAAATGAGTTTTACGTTCCCCTATTCTATCCTACCAATGAAAATCTGCCATACGGAACGAATTTATTCTATGATAGCACCATGCTTTAAAAAAATCACATACTCATCATAAAAATTATGGTTTCGTCTTCAGCTCCAAAAAAAAATATTCAAAATATCGTCAATGTACCGAATAGGACCTGTTACAGTTTTATTAGAAGTATAGATTATTCCCTACAATGCTTTAGTCTTATAAAAAGAACAAAGAAAAACAATGCTCAATTATATAAGAAGAAACCGAAAAATAACCGAGAAAGAAGAAAAAAATAAAACTAAAGATATAACTGGTCCATTTCAAAAGTTAAATTTAGCGTGTAATGACTAGGACTGCCACGACAGAAATAAAAGATGCTCTTCAAAATGCGACCTAAAAGACGTTAAAACAGGTAGTGGTTAAGATCTGTAATTATTCAAAATATACTAACTTTTAAATTTTCACGTTTCATGATTAATTTTGTATTCGGGCAATTCAGCGGTATATGTCTGTTGTACGATCACGAAATAGATATCTATTTCGTGATCGTACACCCATATACATATAAAATAATGTTCGAAATAAACTTATTATAAGAATCAATATAAAAAATAATAGGTTTGCCAGAATCTTAAGTTTCTCCAGACATACTATCTACGTCATGTTTGTTTACTTACGGAAGCCTCGGCATGCGAGTCAAACTCGCACTTGTCCGGTTTTTTTTTTGGTTCCCTTGGATCGATAAAAACAAATTTGGCCTCTCCCCCCTGGGGCGACAATGTCATTTACTGCCCGCCCTGGGCCAAAAGCTGGGTAGGCCCATGCGGCAGCGGCACTACTCTCAATTATATTTCTCTGACAGTAGAATAGAATACCTACTGCTGTTTACCGCTGTCATTTAGATATATGAAAATTTGTAAAATAATCCATCTCGGTGTAAACTGAGACTAATCCGTTTTCGTTTATTTTACGTGTATGAATGACTACTTTTACTATTTAGCTTTAAACTTTATGCCAAATCAAAATATATGAAGTCTAAGAAAGTCCAAGTAGTTTTAAATCCAGTATTAATAATCCAAATAGTGAAAACAGTCATAATAGTCAATACATACCTGTAAAATAAGACGGATACTAACTTTATAATATCTGTAAAATCTTGACTAATAACACAATGTTGCAAAGCTTTAATACAGGAGGACGTCCAAAGATTTTTCGACATTACCTGAAATGAAGAAGCGGCTTATGAAAGATTTAAGAGCGTTAATCCCTTTTTGATCGCTATTTTGTATGAATTTTGCTAGCTGAAGTTACAAAATCAATCTAATACATTTCATAAAATACGGATTATACTTTCTTGTGGTCAAATTCTTAAAACATATCACATTATTAAAAAGCATTAAATATGTAGAATCATTTGTTGTGCTTTGTGAGTCGTAGAAAGTATAACCCGTATTCCATAAAATCTATTAGGAGAGAAAAAACACTAAATGACGCCCAAAATGATGACACCACTAATAAAAAGTTTCAAGTTAATAACAGTAGCAGTGTTACTGGTCTTACGTAAACTTATGATACCGTACGATATCGATTTACTTGAAGTTGAAAAGATTCTCTATAATGGTCGCGAAACATGAGACAGGATAATTTGTAACGTTAATTTTTTACATTAACTACGCTAAGTATGCCGTAAATCTGGCTTGTTGTCTGATACGAGATTGAACAAAACAATTTTAATGGCGATATAGGTTCAAATTTCAACAATAAGTAATTCATGAGGCAAGTTCAGCATCAAATATGTTGGTGCGTAGAGAAAATTTATTACCTTCAAAGTCAGTTCTTACTGCCAACAATTTCCCAAAGAAATGTATTCGTTATTTTCAGCGTTACCTTTATGTTGCTTTCAGCTTTAACATTATAAGACTTTTATTCGACTGCGCATCAATAAAGAGTGCATCAAATTTTTTTTTTTACAAATTTCTGTGTATGTACAGATGAATATACATATACATATGTATGTTCATCTGTAAATGCCCAGATTTATATATGACCTCGAAGCATCTCAAGCGCTGGATGGATTTTAATCAATAAAATATAAATGCAATTCTTATATTATACATGTGCGATGGTTGTAGGTTTGATATTTTTTATATATGCTACTTGCATTTCAGTAAATAGTTCTTTCAAAATTAATATAATGCTTTCTGTCAGGACTTCAAGATGCGTTTTAGTAAATTAAAAAATAAACTAATCATTAACAAAATGGCTTTCGATAACAATATGTCATGTCAATCAAATTATTCACAAAACGAGTACCGTCTTTATATAGACTAGATTATTTTAAACTTATTAAATTATTAATTAGTGAACAACGCTGTCGTACAACACAATAGAGTATTATTGCAATTAGAATCGCTATTAAAACAAGATGCATACATGGAATTCGAAATTTCATCTAGTTACAAGTCATCATCCTAAATTAGAAAAAATCCCTTTAAAGAAATAAACTGGTTGCAATTACGACCTAATTTATTGCTTGATATCACGATAATTCACCAAAAACCAAAACATGATCTGTGACAGAACATGATCTGAAAATATATTAAGGAAATTAAATTTGTTTTGGAGACAGAAAATTTTAGACCGTCCAATTTAGACCTTGAGAAGTTTTCCAATATCACTGGGCCTCTAGTTCTATGAACATTATTACGAATAGTAAAGCTTGTTTGCGCTTTGCATGTAAATAAGTTATTTATTTGCATGCGAGATTAACAAGTAAAAGGTCTTACTCGTTGCTGCTGCCACGTTTGCATAATTAAGCCCTAAGGTTGATTGGTAGATAAACTATATCTGAGGTATTAAGTTCTTTGATGAATTTTCTTTAAAGGGCACATGATGCCCTTTAAGTGTCCAAGAAAAAGTAAACTAAACAGCAGATAATTTTTTTTTAATAAAAATGTTTACACATGAACTGATGGCAAACGGCTACAACTCGTAAAACTTTTCATTTCGTTTTTGGAATTCCCTAACAAATATCACGAGAACATAAAACGCCCATTAAGCGGACGGATTTCTTAAAACTTCTGGAAGCCGAACATAATCCGGTTCTCCTTCATACATTGAAAAAAAAGGCTTAGTTTTGAAATAACAGAAGTGCTCGCGTAACTTTAACTAGCTATGTCCATTACTGGCTAAAAGCATTCCCTTTATTTCAGGCTCCATGAGTAAGAGTCTAGTAGTTTCCTTTTAAACTTTAATGGTGATTTTAGAGGGTGGACGACTATCTTTGATGTCTCCAGTGAAGCAATTAAAAAAGAAAGGCGGTTTTGGAGTCCGTCGTTCGTTGAATTTATATGATATCGCCAGTAAAAGTAATTAATTTTATAATTACCTTGTCACGGTATTTGTCGAGAATTTTATTCATCGGAGTGCTGGTGTCACGTTATATCAGTGGGTTTGAATGCATGCTGGTAGTATATTTCTAAAAAATCTTCTACAGGGCTATAATTTTAATATCTTATTTCACTACAGTTTGAAAACAAAAAAATCCAAACAATTTAAATTTTAGCAAGTTTTTTTTTATCAAATTCCACTTCAACCTGTTCAGATAAGTCATGAAAATATAACTATCTAGACTAATGCCCGGTTTCTATTATCAAGAAACGACTCGCTTTTTTTAACGGGCGGTAAAATTTTCGTTGATAATTCAACGAAATTTTACCGTCCAGTAGCAAAACGAATCGTTTCTTGATTATAGGAACCGGGCATGAGACTAGACTACGAGACTGAACTACTTTCTCATTTAGGATATTAACTATCTTTTGCTTACCTCAGACAGGCTTTCCTTACCTCAGACTCAGTCGTAGCAGACGCATCATAATAATTACATCAATACTACAAACGATAATCGTAACTCTTGACTTTGTTGACGTGACTAAAGTCAAAGTCGTTGTATGATCCCAGTTGCTTTAACCCATTTAAGCCCGCTGTGCCCAAATGAGGACACCTAAAGAAGTACCCTCAGCTTTTTTATGCTTCTGTTTTTTCTTTTTTCTATTGTAGATATTTGTTGGTTAAAAAACTATGGATTCGTTATTAGACAAAATAGTGATTAAAAACAGATAAAAGAGATTTTGCCGAGCATCTTGCGGAGCTGTTTCAGGCTTCGATGATCACAATGATTAAGGAATTTTTATTTGTAACTTTTTCCTCTAAATCTGTTAGTTTTCTTAGGTAAAATACATAAATATATTCCGGACAATAGAGTAAAATTTAATTATAGTAAAATAGTTGAATATTCTTTGTATTATGAGCGGTTTACAATAGTGTCCACAATTGGGGCCAATGGACACATCAGAGGCAAAATATTCGTATAATTGTCACCATGTAATTTTTGAAAAACAATGTCTAAACTGACATATAACAGGTATTGTGATTACTTTGAGTTTCAAGAAGCACTTGATGCTGTAATGCTTGAAGAAGACGATGTTACAGAAATAGATTTAGTAGATACTAGTCGCGCCCCGCGGTTTCATTCAGATCATTTCATCATTCGTTCGATCGTTTCATCGGGATAAAAAGTAGCCTATGCGTTAATCCAGGTCTTCAGCTCTTTATATACCAAGTTTCACCGCAATCGGTTTAGTGGTTTTTGCGTGAAAGAGTAACAAACATCTATCCATCGAAACTTTCACATTCACAATATTAGTGAGATTCCTGCTGAACCAAGTGTGTTTACCTATTAAGAAGATGGCGATGTAGACCATATACAAAGCATAGCTATTCCACAAGACATACCAAGTAAGATTTGAAGTATTCACGAATCGAAATGAAGAGGACTGGAAAAGTAGCAATGACGAACTGTTCGCTGGAACTAAGAGATAAAACTAATTTTGCGGAACCTTGCGGAATCCCGCTGATGTAAAACAGAGACGTTCAGTGAAATTATAAGCTTTTAGTTTCACTAACGGTAATGTGCAAATACAGCATCTTGATAAATTGATAGATGTGCTGAAAAAACAAAATAGTTGCAGTGAAAGATATGAAGAAGAAAACCTGACCAAAATTTATTCGTACGTTGGATGGGCAACAATCTCTGCCTCATGGGGTCAAACTAATCTAACAGTGACAAACTCATGCCGCCTTTACCTTGTAACTTATGATATCAAGTTAGAGCAGCTTTAATTTCAGTGAAAATTTGCATCCAACAGCTGCTGTGGTGGCAATTTTGCAGAATGGTGGAGTAGGTCACTACCCTCAAAAATTTTCGAAACAACTTCGATGTACCGTGTGTTATAAAAATGCATGTTGGAAATGCAAAAAGCGTGTGAAAACTTTATGCATTGAAAGAAAAAGTTTTAAAATTTACACACCACTTTAGCCCATTGTCCCCATTTGAGGACGGCTTTTTTTTTCAATGAAGGAAAATATTTTTTATTAGTTTCTTTAGGTTTTTGTTATAATAATATTATCAGTTTCTACCAATTAATAAAAAAAAAGTTATTTCCACTGTAAATTTGTATTTGGGTCCAAATGGGTTAAAGAAAAGTCTTCACAAATGACTTGACAACTTTATTGAATCCCAAATGATTATTAGTACCTAAAAATATTTCATTAGCCTATATTCTTGAAAAGAATATAATGCTACATCATGAAAAAATATTAATGATATTTTGGGAATGATAGTTTCGAAACAGGATAAAATCCACACTACACAACGACGCTACAAATTTACTGTGTCTCGCGTTAGTAATCTTGAAATGTTACAATTAGCTTGAACTATGTGTCTGAGATTATCCCAGCTCTTATGTACCATTAAAAGTCACAACAGTAAAACAGTCCAAATTTCTGACTCGAAATTGTGTCATAATACGGACTTATTTTTCGACATTGACCTCGAAACTCACTAACAACGTAACAAAAGTTAGCTTGTACTCGTAGCGTCAGAATTTTCTGATGTTATTACTGGGTACGCCTATAATATGATCATCCCGCAACAATGTCAACTGATAATACAAATTTTGAGACAGTTACATTAACTTAATACTTAATCTTAACTACTAGTACAATAGTTCCGATATTGTATGGTCACAGAAAATTTTTTGCAAGTGCCAAATATAATTGCTTTGCTTCATTGCAATTAATTCAAATAATTAAGGAATGCTTTTAATCCGATGAACATGCATTTATAAAAATATACCTTAGCTATTGATCATACGTTTACATGGTATATTGGTGACACGACCTCTTTCAAGTAAAACTAAAACTTTCTCGGAAGCTTTAGTTTATAATACACTAGCAACCCGCCCGGCTTCGCACGGGTAGTAGAGACATCTTTAACAATCATCATCATATTTCAACGAATTTACACAAAACGTTAACAAATTATACACCTAAACCTTCCTCATGAATCACTCTGTCTATTGGTGAAAACCGCATGAAAATCCGTTTAGTAGTTTTTCAGTTTATCGTGAAGAGACAGACAGACAGACGTGGCGGGGGACTTTGTTTTATACTATGTAGTGATATGTGTACATCAAGGGCATGGAAATATTTATTTTTATGGGTCCGTCTGATGAAATTGGATCACTTTCGTGCCTGTCTTCTGTCCGGCTGTCATAACCCCTAAATAGTGTATAGGGAGTAAACATTAAAAGGACCTTTTTGCTTTAGATAAAGTTATATTATTATATACCTTTACTGTTGGTGTTTAAAGATCTGATTATATTTGGATAATAAGTTTTTATTAGATTCATATTTGGTTTACGCAAGTATGATCACGTCACAGAATTTCGTCAAAAGCTCGAGTTGCTCATATTCTTCTTTGATTGTATAATATATTGTTATACACATACGAAATTCTTAAGATCATCAGAAAACCTAGTATTAAAAATGCCTTTACATTCCACAACGTTTCTTGACATATCCTTTACCGTTGTCGCAACACGTTTGTGGAATGCATTACCAATCAAAATAGAGAAACCTTAAACGATACACGCATCTAGGATTATAGTTCCACTAGCATATTATCTTATTGTCATTGTTGTAATACTATTTGCTAAATATTGATAAATGTTCTCTGTATGTGATTACTTATATTATTACTTATATATGTATGTATTTGATTAGCTATACATACGTATTTGATTAGTTATATGTATTATTCTATGTAGTACACCGTCAGCTACCATTCCTTCCTGTCACTAAATCAATCCAAAGGTTGTCTGGTAGAGATCGCTTTTAGTGAAAAGACCGCCCATTGTACCTATCTTTAGTAATAAAAAAATATAGATCCATTGTTATTATTTTTATATGGTGTACGTTAAAGCGCCTGCGCAATTAGTGTGCACAATAGTACGTATGTACTTTGGCATTTATTTCCCATTATAGGGCGCTTACGCTTGTCGGTACATTATAATTGTTCACTTCAATCGGTACTGTTCAGCCATTACAAGTTTTACCACATCGCTGCTTTTTATTTGAATCCATTAGCTGGATTACAGTCTGTACAGTGTACGATAAAGAATATTCTATTCTATAATAAAATTAGAAATATTATGGTCACGTTAATCTAACTATACATGCAGAAAATCCGCTTTGTATGTGTATGTATAGTTAGATATCGTAAGTGTACTGTGTACCTGTAGTTTAACTATCGTAGCCGTCTGTTACTTAAGTTACAACAGAGCGGTCAACATTACTTCGAACGATGTTTGCACAGTACTACAGTTGCTTTTATGAGCCCGTTTTGTGCTGTATGGTAGGTACTTAGCCATTCGCATCTACGAGGTACTTTACATTTTTGTGAACTTAAGAACTTAGTGTAAAAGATAGTGGTGGTTTAAAGTATTTGAAGTTTACAATGCACGATATTAAAATAAGGTGCCAGTATTTGACTTAGCTTGGAAGAAATAGGTGCAGACCATAGAATAAATGATTGTCATTACATCTTTGAAATAGATACACAAACTCAAAGAAAATATGAGAAAACATTTATTTATGAGTGACGAAAAAGTGTTGACAAATACAGTTAGTTGCCCTGCCTCTAGTAGCATTAGCGTGTGACTGAATCTAGGTCTAGCGTAATACTTCTTTACATTTTTTGTTGCATACAATCGTTGATTATCTTTAATCTATTTTTTTTTATACTTTGAGCATATAAATAGTACCAAATATTCGCGGTGTTGTAATTTTGGTTTGAAAACAAAAATTAAAATAACTTTGTGTTAAAACTGTTAACGAGATAAAATATATTACTTCAAGAATAGAACTAAGAAATATACTTAAATTTATTGCCACTTGCTTATAAAAAATAAAAATATGTTCAACGAAGATTAGCTTATACTAAATTGGATAGTGATGCAAAGTTAGTTTCAATCGAAAAAAACTTTGTACATGCTTCAAATTTCCCCTGGGATAGTCCCCGTTCTTCCAAATCGTTCCATATTTCTGTATGGTAATACGAAAATTCATTTCTCTACATTTCGTTATCCAGCATATCTAAGCTGTAAGTTTACATGGCCGATTGTTCCAGGAATATCTAGCCGTTACTGAAATCTTACAAATATTAATACCGGTACTTACAATGGTAATGGTGATAGTATGAGATATATCATAGTTCGACCTATTCAATCCTTTTTTTAGATATAAAGTTATAACAAGGTATTTAAACCTTTCTAAAATATTTGGTTCTTTGGATGTGATAAAATACCACAATTCTAAAAATTATGTTTTTATTTTTTTTAGAATTTACTTTTATTGCCCTACACATAAAAAGGACAAGATCTCACCGAATGAACATCTGTTTGAAGTTAATGAAGAATATTAAACAAGAGGATTGCTAAATAAATATGGAAGATGAAGATAATTTAAAATCATCATCATCTTCTAATCAAGGTATATCACAAAGTGTCGAACACTTTTTAAGTTTTTTTTTTAGTTATGTAATTTAAGTCAAAATACAAAACACATTATCGTTAGAAGTGGAAACGCCCACAGATTGTCGGAATCGAACCGATTCAAACCATGCGGTCTTCCGTCACAGGTATAACCTAAGAAGGAACTCCCGGGGTACCCTGACAGACCTGGTATGGTTGAAGGGCAGTACTTAGTACTCTATGAGGTGCCCCTCATAGAGTGCGATAACCTTTCCTCCCTCCCGTTTAGAGAGTTGCGCTAAACACGTCTTTCCAGCTTCTCTGACCTACTTCTGCTAGGATAACGGGCAGCCTTTCCAAATAACCCCAGGTCAGAACTCATAGAAATTGAAACTGAAATAATAGACGTATAATTAAGTTAGTAATTAATTTAATCATTAATTATCATCATTAATTTATTTACTTTTCAAAAGTAGGTCAACATTTAGCTGTGCGTATCATCTGGTTTCAATAATTTCTGTGTGTGTTCAGCTTTCAGTGAATGACAGCAGAATGCTCTAATATAATATCTACCAATATGAAAAGGCTACAAAGGAAATATGTAATGGAATGTCTTGTGTCAATATTTACACGATTTATATTAGCTTGACTTGTATTTATCAGTCTATGCAACAGAATCTTTCAACGAAGTTTTTACCAATGTCGAAACGTCCGATTAACTTGAAATTTTAGCACGTATCAAGGACAATTAAATACAATACTAAAAATAAGAAAATAAATTATGGTTTAAAAAGCTGAAAAAAACACGCTTTAATAGCAAACCGAACTAAAAAGTGAAAAATTATTTTTGATGGTAAAACACGTACATGGGGTGTCTGACAACAAACGTTAGAAATAGTTCATTAGGGTATTTATAAATGTAGAGTTATTATAAGAAAATAGTAAAAAGTATCAAACTATAAAACCTAAAAAAAAAAAACATTTTGGTTTAGAGTGTTTTCCTTTTGTTTGTCTTTTAACTTTTATTTATTATTTTGAATCCGAAATAAAAAGCGTAAAAAAGTCCAAAAAAACTATCACGCAAGAATCAACCACATTCTTTTAGTAGCTTTTTCAAATATGTAGATTTCGTATTCATAAAGTAAACAGTAAGTTGTGGCGTAGCAAATTTGGTCACTATATCTACGATTTAGTTATCGTAGTTGTAGGATCGTTGTAAGGCCCGAGTTTCAAAGCAGGAATAAAAACTATAAAAATGGGGTCTTCAAGATTTCTGGAACGTAGTGTTTGTTTACTTCTTGATGTCTGGCGGTTTCTAAAATTGCTTCCGGTCGAGGGAACTTCTAAAAACGTGGAGTAGTTCGTCATGCCTCGTGTGCTCTTTTTTTTAGATCCGGTAGCGTTTCAGCCTAGCCGTGGCGGAGGTGGATTTGGAATTTTTTTTTTTTTTTTTTAAAGACAACTCCCGCATTAGGCATTACTCCTGTGTCGCGGGGGACTTTACAAACATAGAAACAACGAACACAAAGAACACCCAGACTTAGGTGGGAATCGAACCCACGACCTATAAGCATAGCGGTCAGGGTCACTAACCACTAGACCAACAGGCCAGTCCATTGTCAATTGTGGGATTATTCTGTCCATGGTTTCATTATTTGTTTTCCACGCACGTGGTCTGATTGGTTTTTGTCTGAGACATTCCCCTGTTTCTATGTTTTAGATGGGTGAATTTGAACTGTTTTTGACCATTGATATATTTCAAATGGATTTTAACTGTATAATAAAACCAACAAAATACAGAAAATGGTTCGAAAAACACATTTAATAAATAGTATTTAAACGTTGCTCAAGCATTGGTCATTGGTACCAGAGGTTGGTGAGGACAGACCGGTATTTTCTTTATAATACATGAAAATAACTGAGCTATTGAATATTCCGTTATAAAGGCCATTTCCTCGTGGCCAAACTAGGTTGCCAAACTAGTTAGGCCCCGAGGAAACTTAATTCCTCGTAGCCATGCTACAAATAATATCACACTGTATAGTATTTTTTTTCCTCGGAGCCGAACTAGGTTGCCAAACCAGTTAGGTCACGAGGAAACTTAATCTCGTAGCCAAACTACAAATGATATCACACTGTATCTAGTCAAATATTAGGATGTATTCATTATTCAAAAAGTAAATATAAAGTAAAATATTAAGGATCAATTGGAACCCGAATCCCTTGTAGAATCTAAAAACTGCAAAAATTGTAGTATATTGTATTCTCAGAGTCGTGTCCCTGAGAATACAAATATTTTTTAAGTATCATGTATTCTACTTTTATTATTTATATAACATCTATCAAACTTGTGAAAGGACCCAATGGTTTGATTTGTGTGATGTCCTTTTAGTTAAGCAGGGCAAAGTGGTACACAGAACCATAACCACAAATCTTAAATAAATTGCTGTAAGCTGGGCTACCACCGAAAACCCTTTCTTACAAACTGAATTATAAATTTTAATCGGCTTGGCTGGTAAAGTAGCCTCCATGTCGCTAATATTATTCAGGCTATTCCCCGTAGATAAAAAAAAATTCTCCCACTTTTAAGTATTAACAATACAATTTTATGTGTAAGTTTAGAATGAACGCGTGCCGGCGCTTTCAATGAGCGAATTAATTATTGTTTCATACAAGACCTACCTTTGAAACTTTTAGTAAAATGTATCCATAAGTAACAGTAAAATTTTAAACTATATCTGAAAACTGGTAAACTTACTATTAATAACCTGGGGAAATAGAGCTTGCTCAAAATTACAGAAAGTTGGTGCCTGGTATTTCGAAATTCAGTTCACAACTGTCAGTGATCAGACATATCTATGAAACATACGTTAAGTGTAACTCCTTTTTTTAACAGAGTGGTCGAAGACCTTACGTCGATTTTAACACAGATGGGGAATGTTTATATAGCACACAAGGGCTTTTTTCTACTTGTTTTAGTAAAACTAGCGTTAAATCTTGAATTTTTATCCAGTTTATTAAAGCTAAACGTCATCATCCAATGCCAAATTTATTTGGGGTCGGCGCATTATGTTTTCTCCTTCTATTCTCCTCTATCATTCGTCAGTTCACTGCTTACTACCTTTCTAGCCATATCCTCTTTCACGCAGTCCATAAATCTTTTCTTTGGACATGCCCTACTCTTGTGTCTTTCCAGATCCATACACAAAACTCTCTTTAACACCTTTTGCTGATCCCTCCCCATCACATGTCGATACAACGGTAATCTCTGTTGCGACTTTTCATCTACTAGCGCTACCTAAAGGCTCCCTCTAATGTGTTCATTCCTAACCTTGCTCATTCTAGTCAAATCCGTCCTCTTTATTGGCCAATATTCAGATTCATGTACGATGGCACGTCTGATGATCGTTTTTAAATTTTACCGATAAGTTAATTTTACCATATTGTTCCTGTTGCCTGTTGAATCGATGCTGTACAGTCCGGTCTATTTCGTCATTACTTTGTAGAAGCGAGCCGAGGTACTTAAAATCTGTTCAGACTGGTATGGCAAATTCACGAAATGGTGTCAGGATTGGAAAGGCCACCGAAATCACAGAACATGTATTTGGATTTGGTCCTGCTGTTTTAAAAGCCAACGTCTTCACACACTTTATACGTACAGTAGCTTAGTAATAAATTCAAGTGAAGTACATAATAATATACAATGGTGACAATAGTGACGCAATTGTCGATTGTTGTTGGGAGCTTTAGCCAAAATCTCGTTGTAGAATTTGTAAGATTGATGAGAAACTAATTGAACTGAAGCGGTTGAATTTTGATATGTTCTATGTACGTGTACTTAAGCAAATTGGGTGGTATATACAACAAATATATTTTGGAAGTGTAGTTCTTGAAATAAATTAAACATTCTAAATATAAATTAATTTTTGAGGCAACGAGTGACGTGAAATGGAACCAGACAGAGGGCAGGCTTATTATTCAACGTAAGCGTCATTAAAATGCTAAAAAATGCATGTAGATTAAAATTAAACACTGTTTTTAAAGTACCCAAACGGTATCAAACTAACAGCAAATATTTATTACTAGCTTTCTTTTTTGTCTATCCCTCGGGAACTGTACTTTTTTGTGATTAAAAGGTACCCTATCTCCTTTACTGTACCCCTGGCCACATACTCGTATATAGAAAATTTCATTATGACCGTTTCAGTAGTTAAGACGTGAAAGCGTAACAAAGGAACAAACAAACTGACACCATATTATATTAGTTAAGGTGTCTTCATTATTTCCAAATTAAGAAAAATAATTAATGTGCAACAAATAATTTGGATCAACCTCTTTCAAGTCATGTGGCTGACGTAAACCCATGCCACAATAATCAAGCTCTTACTATTGTTTCTCGAAAACAATAAAGGATTTCAGAACGACATTGGGAACAACTAAAAATATTATAAAACCAGATGAAAAGAATTCTAAAGGTACTTTAGAATACCGTAAGTATGGTTACCATTTTTGACAATGGAATTGCATTCATTCAGGTAAAAACGCATTCGAATTTGGAGAATTACCATGACTTTACTTGTTCTTTCATGCTGCGCTTTACATTTAAAATATTATTTTACTGTAGCATACAGCAGGGAATTTATCCAACCGTGTATTGCTAAAATTAAATATTACTAATGTAAATAAGCACAAATCGTACTGGTTCTGTTAAAAATAAGTTTTGCTATGATTTATAAGGGATTGTCTTGACAGTTTTATTTATCACACACAACACGTAACTAAAGTCATCTAAAGTTTATGTAAGCTTTAGGCGACGTTTTGTACAAACAATGATGATTTTATTTGCGGCACAAACAAATATGACACAATATTTTAGACTTCCGAAGCTGTTTTTGTTGAATAAAATAATATGGAACAACAAGAAACAATAATAAGACTTAAAATTTATTTGTCATTTCATTCAACATACATTATGCTATATATTATATTTTAGTTTCGGGGAATATCTGCCGATATATCTGCAATGACATAAGTGAATGCTGCCCAAAATGCAGCACAATCAATAACGTCGGGCATATTCTGCACATTTAGGGTGTCTCCATCACTATGGTGAAACCAATAGTACCTATCTTCTTGAGTTACCAAAGATGCTCCTGGGATTCCTTTTTGTGTAAATATTACGATGTCTGAACCCGGATATCCACTATTCTCCATTTTATTTATTGGCTTAAACAAATTCAAAATTTCTCTGATAATACAACGTCCTTGTTTTGACGCCGATACATCTAGACCTAATGGTTTAAATGTTCCTTCATCAGATTCCATTATGAAGTTTATATTAGAAAGTTCTTTTTCATGTTTCTTTAGGTATGCCTGTGCACCAGTAAGACCATTTTCTTCACCAGTCCATAATATTGCCCTAATAGTGCGTCTGGGTTTCAAATGCCGTTGGTTTAGCATAACAGGAATGAACCAACCGATGAACATACCTCCACCATCATCAATTGCTCCTTGACCGACATCCCAGCTGTCTATATGTCCAGATACGATAACAGTTTTCTCGGGTGTCAAAGACCCTTTCAGATCAATAAGAGTATTACGAGATTTCTTTGTATCCAATGTATTAGACATTTTTATGGTCACTACTATTTTCTTTCCTTCGTTTTGAAGTCTTCTCATTAAATCAGCGTCTTCTAAAGTAATTGCGGCAGTTGGTATTTTTGTTACATTTTCAGCATATTGTTGATACCCCGTATGTGGAGTATAAATTGAAAAAGGAGTTACACTTCTAATAAGAGTTGCTACAGCACCTTTCTCAGCAGCTTTTGAAGCTCCTTGAGTTCTGTAGATAACAGTTTTACCATAAGAAATAAAATGGGCATCAAAAACTACTATTTTACCCGTGATGTCTTTTCGATTAGTTTTTTCAAGCTCGTCAAAATTATTTATAACTATAACTTCGGCAGTGATCCCTTCGGGTGGCGTACTGATGCTACTGCCGAGACCTAATAAAGCAATTTTTTTAGATTGGGGTTGCAACATTCTGGCAGATTCGTTTAAACGTACCCAGTGTGGAACCTGGAAAAAACGATTAAAGAATTTATTGTTTTCCTTAAACAAAGAAGACCCGTGCAATGGGAAATTATTCTTATATACATATGAGGGAACTTTAAAAGTGTTTTACGATAAAATTTAGACCCAAACTTGGACCAACTATTTGTAAATCACATAGTTAATGTCTCATGTGGCTAGTAGTGATCAACTTTGATTCGTGCTATTATTTAACAGTTTTTACCTAACATCCTAACCATAACACCAAATAAAATTTTCATATCAAAAAAAAATTTGCATGTGCATTGGCATTATGAATGTTGGCAGCTGGTGTTTTAATCTAACTAAAAATGAATTATCATCCCACCGAGCGACGAAGGAAAAACAGACCTTAGCTAGTTATGTTTACTCTTGTATAATATTTTGCTTCATTACAATTACTTTTAATAAAGGAGCAGTCAGCATGTTAGTGCCCGTTAATCTTATAAAATTAATAACAAAATTTCTGGAAACTAAAATATTTAATAAATGCATGGAATGAGGGAACTCCGAAGCTCCAGTATCCAAAGACAAAAAAGCTATTTATTAAAAATAAAAAAATAGAAAAATATTTACCTCTAATTCTTCAGTAGTGACGTCATACAGATCATTTTGTCTAGTAAGGTTTATCATATAATCTATTGCTCTCTCTAGATTTTCAGTTCCGGATGGTCGCGCGCCAAATTGGTCAATAAATTTGGTATATCTGCATCCAAATAAATGTTCTTTTGTTACAATTAAGATAATTTTATTTCAAAACGTTCTCAAATGTTGCAAATGGCCTAAAAATATAATACTTTGACATTATTAGGTTCGTTAAAAAAAACTTAATAAGGTAAATATATAACTCAAATTGCTAAAATCTAGAAATACGTCCCTAACCTGAATTTTTTAAATGTTTTAAAGAAATGAAATCAATTGCATTCAATAATATCTGTTATTTGTAAGGTGAGTATGTACTTCTTTTACTAAGGAGGGTAACCTGATGTTCGTCGGTCAGTTGATTTTTCAAAATGGTATATGATTAATGGTACGGTTAATACCTGCGAAATACGCGTATATGGAAAGATCAGTTATGTACCTACATAATGCATTTTTTAAGTGAACTTTTTCTTCTCGAAAACTAATTCAAGAACACCCTTACACCGTATCATGTGTAAAAGCTGCAGAACCTTAGCAATTATCCAAGGTACATAGTTAGCTCGCAATAAGTTCTTTTAGTATGTTTTATTAACACAGTTAAAATTTAAATTAGCTTCGAACATCTACAACATTTATTATCTACATGAACTGGTATTTGGGTGATAATAAAAAGTATTTCTTAAATGTATGTCTTGCTCAATAATTAAGCAATGAATAAAGTTCTAAAAACGTACTTTTGAGCCAGAAATAATGAAGTATTTATCTGCATTAATACCGTGCATGAAAATTAAAACTAACTTCACGTTAGAGTTAAAAAAAATATGCTTCAACTGCCGCCAATATTATTATTTTAAAACACAAGATTTTTTTAAACAATTGTCTTAGATATAACACTATCCAACGTACGATAGGTTCTCCTAATAACTTTTTTAAATGAAAGTCAAAAACAAGTTCACGTTAGAGTTAGCACATTTTACATTAACTGCGGAAGATAATATATTTTAAAGCGCAGCAATTAAAACAATACCCTTTCTTGAAAATTGATCCTAAGGCAGAACATTAAATTAAATTTAATAAAATTTTATTCAATCTATAAGTGGCATTAAAATGAATTTCAATTTTATATTTTAAATTTCTGCGCGTAAATTGAAGAAAAACATAGACGCCTTGTAGCTTATTCGTCATGACGTCATGATGGCAGTAAGTGTAAATAATTGTACATTTTGGCAAATTTAAAATGAATTACTATCTTTAAGTTTGATGATGAAGATAGATATCCATCCTACATTGATATTTAATCATTCGGTAATTTGGAAGAACAAAAATCGTCGTAAGAGCTTATTCTGGGTAGATTTGTACTTTCTGCCTTTACAAAAACCATGTTAATATTTGAAATTACTTATAAAATGTAATTCTTAAATTTATGAAACGAAACTAACATTTTTAGATTGCCTATTGCCTCAACCATCTTAATTATGTTTTGTGATATGTAAACATATATAGTAATATACTCTAACGTCTTAGGTACAACACTATCCAACGTACAACAGGTTACCCTATTTAGTTTATAGGAAGAAAAGCTCTACACAATTAGAATTATTATTCTTATAATATTTGATTCTCACTCTTGATACATCTTCTCACCCAATCCTCTTATTTTTATATCTTCCATAATATTTTTCGTCACATTTTTATAAGAAGCAATTTCTTCCACCAGTTTTATATCTAACATACACTCATCGTCATCATAACGGTTTATAATAATATTTGATTCCACTTTAATGTAAATTAATATTGAAACCACAGCAATTTTAATAAAAAAATCCATCATTGATGACTTGTCAAGCGCTGTCGCACTACTAACGAGAGTTCCTTATCACCGCTTGTTGGACTTTTGGTGTCAGCCATCAGACTGATGTTCTATTATTATTTATGTTCTGATAATGAATGCCACATAATTATGTATAATTATATATTGGTAAGTAGGGAAATAAATAAACAACGCTATTGAAATATTTTGAAGCGGTATAGGTACGTCCTAATGGTGTAGGTGTCGAACTTGTGAAACAGGGTCTCCACCTAGCACTTTACCGACGTGAGCCCACATAGCTGTATGCTCAGTTGCAGCAGTATGTATAAAATGCTAGTACTTAATACACTACTACGTAATACGTTACAAACGTTATAAAATGCTGTGCTACTCTTGCATGTGTCTTTATCTGTAGTTTTATTACCTTCCATCATCTTAGCATATCATCAGTTTAGCATGACAAGATACATGATAATGGAGACATTTAGAATAAGTGCTTCAAAAAAAAGTTTTCTAATAACGAAATTTGGTATACCTTTTTCTATATTTTTCTATTGTGTGAGGCAGTAAGTAGTAAGATATTCAGCGTCTATAAATATACAAAAAAAATCTGTTAGTATTTTTCTTCTTCTATTTACTCAACGATGTGCCACTAAAAAGAGTATTTAGTTTTAAATATCTTGGTCATATATTGACTACCGACCTCAATGACAAAGATGATATTGAGCGTGAACGGAGGGCGTTGTCGGTAAGAGCGAACGTGCTGGCTCGCAGGTTTGAACGGTGTTCACTTAATTTTAAACTTACTCTCTTTAGAGCCTACTGTACAACTTGAGTGCTGGTGGGGCTGCCCCGTTTCTGTAGTGCATCAGGAATGTTTGCATCCGCAATGTTGTGCAAACGTTTTTATGCAACTATGCGTAAAAGATGCGCATCTCTGCTGCGCAGAGTGCGGGACAGCTCCAACAATATTCTAAAGATGATCTCAAGCAGATTGGATTGCATGTATGTGAATCGCTGCAGTGCTATCTCGCACGGAGTGAGACTGTAGCGTGCCTTACAAGCAATCCAAAAATGTGTGTTACTTACTCAGTAATTATTGTGTTAAATTGAGATTTTTTTTTTACTAACATAGGTTTTAAGTGTGACTAACACATATGAGTCATTGTTACTTAAATAAAGAATATTTATTATTATATTATTATTATTAACCAACGAATTGTATAATCCAAGATTATGTGGATACTCGCAAATCATTTGTTTTAAATCATGGAACATATAATTATTAGATATGTAAATAATTACTAGGTACAATACCTTTTTTGGTTACCCGACGTTACGAACGAATTGCACAAATCGTCTGACCACGATCGGTAGAATGTATTCTGATATTTTTAATATTTTTGGTAAATTAAATTCGATATGGTAACTCCAAACAAACTTAACCGACGCTTTAATTTACGACTTGTTTTCTTCGAAGGAAATGGAGTTCAAAGTTCGTAAAATATACGAATTTGCTACCTCTACCCGCATCAAAAACACTTCATTAACTAGAAAACTTTGTTACACCGAATTTATCCTCATAAATTCACCTCTGAACAAATTATTTGTTTATATAAGAAATGTCTTAAACTGACACTAAAACGAAAAAAACTAATGAAAATATTCGAAATGGTTTAAATTGTACATTTCCTGGTCTAATCGGAAAGGAATGAATTATAAACAAATTTAAAATACCCTCCGACTCAAAAATCTCTTTAAAGATTACAAAGAGGTGATGATCTTAGTTTTGAGTTAGAAATGTCCAGTTCCCAGAGATCTTATGAAACGCACTAACAATAAATAAAGCACAAAGGCAAACTTTTAGAACTTTTAGAAAACTACATTAATATTTTCTATGTACACCCTCAATAGGTCTACTTCTAACATCGTGTACAGAGAATTTATGCCGTAAACCATAATAATAATTTTATTATTATATATAATATTTATTACTACCTACACTTTATTATTATTACGCCACTGGGTCCCCGCATTTACATCATCATTTAGCACCGGCAATAAGTTAACAGCAGTTCAAACTCCATTTTACATTTATTTGTCTTGTTACGTTTTGTCTTTTTGATATATTCTCACCTTGCGCTCTGTGGTACCTTATCAGAAGCACGCTGGAGACGGAGTTCCGCGCACGCGCCTCTCTAAACCGCAGGAGGCAAGGCCCACCGTACTCCACTGACGGTACTGACTAAAATGCGGCCAAGGTATGTATGGTCCCCGTAGGCTCCCTTCTCAGAGTATACCCGGGTCCCTTGGAATAGACCCACTTGTGACGGAACACCGTGTGGTTTTTACCACACTGCTGGTTCGATACCGACACACCACTTCACTGTTAGCTCCGGTGAAGTGATGACCCGTTTGGGTTTCCACAGAAAATTGCAAAAGTACTTATAGAAGACATATTCTCTATATGGCTATTTGTATATTTGTTTTGTATAAATATTGATTGATTATTCGAAACTTTTGTTTTAAGCACGCCATCCAAGTACGAACATTACCATGAAAACATTTAAAAAGGAATAAAAATAGACACAATAATAACACAGATGAAGTTGAAAGATATTATAATTTATTATAAGATCCTAACTTAACCCAGTCACGCTGTGACTCTTTTTGTGTGAATTTTCCATTTCCATTAAAACTTCGGAATAAAAAGTATACAAAAACACTGTCACTTCTGTTAAAATGCAATGTTGTGTAAAGATGCAAGTCAATCCATAAAATACTTTCGAAGCAAATACGAAGCCGAATCTTTATATTTATAGATTGAGTAGCAAGCTGTCACGAAACTATATTATATTAATAGCTCGTAAATATCAATTTTATAATATATTTTCTGGACTATTTGGCTGATATCTAATCTAAGATATATTATTGTTAATGAGTTAATTCATTCATTAAATGATAAGCAATAAAAATAAATAGGTATTACTAAGAACAACCTTTTTTACGCTTTGCGTGGCCAATTTTCAACTCATTAAATTTTCACCATTTTGTAAATAGTGGACTAACAGAAATATTCGTTAGTCAACTAACTATAAAATGGTGTAAGTTTCATAGAAATACATTTAATAGTTTTTGAACAATTACTATGTTTTTTTTTTTGTAAAAGAAATAACTTTAGTAACGCATTAGATACTATATATATATATATAATATATATATATATATATATATATTATTATAACGCTTTTATTATAACGTATTACATAAGTAGCTGTTACCCACGACTTCTTACGCTTAAAATGTGTACTAATATAAAACACTTCATTTTTTTTTATAATTAAATGTTAAATAGCATTTTGAATCAACACTCAACTTGCAGAGGGATAAAAATTGGTCCATTATTAGATACCGAAACAGCAAAAAATAAATGCAGCGACAAAAAAACACAAAGAAGGTTCCTACAGTATGTCTAAGGAAACATAGTTGTTTCACACTTTATCGGACCGGACTTAAAATGTTTATACAAACAGTTTTTGACCGAACCGGACTCCATATAAACTTGCGAGAGCCCTAAGTTCTCCGTAATCCGGCTTTGTCTCACGATCCGTTCTGAGTTGAGGTGTCCTATTTATAAATTACCTCCGTGCTAAATTTGAGGTCTCTGGTACAAAAAACTAGGGACTATCATACAAACTTGTGAGGGCCCTTAGACCCCCTAAATCCCAAACTACTTCCCTGCCAAATTTCATCTTCATAGATCAAGTGGTTTTTCAGATTTCGTGATTAGACAGTAGATGAGTGAGGAAGCATCCTTTCGCTTTTATATATTATATCGATTGTTACAAAGATATCAAGATATTTAGGTTACGCATATTGACACATAAGCAGGTTACTTTATGTCTTTAAATGTAAAGTAGAAAGGACCCTTAATGTGTAAAACAGACGTCTGAACTAGCTTCGGTGGAGGACCAAACCATTCCACTTTGAAGTTCTCGATCATTCGTGCTAGAAACGTTTCGATCTCCAACTCAGCTATACGACGACCTGAAAATTTTTATAACTACTAATTCGCTATACATACATAATAATGAATAATAATATTATTTTTTTAAATTAAGTAAGATTTTAGATAATAAAGTTATACTTCATTAAAAGTTTTACTTAAACCAACAACTTGATATATTATAATAGTCATTACATGGAAACAATGTCCATGACATACGAATATCTAATGACGTTTTCTAAGATCTAGCTTCTGTTAGCACTAAAATTGACTTCTTATTAAAGGACTGTTTAAACTATTTTATATGTGTAAGGTGATTTAGGGGATTGGAGATAAGAATACTGGTTTTGATGTTACTAATTAAATTTTAAATAAAGTTTGACCTGTAAAATAATGACTTGATAGATTAAAAGATTCAATCCAAACATCAATCTATATATTAATACGGGAAGAGACTTATTTGTAGCTTGTTCACCAAGCGATTTCAAGTAGGTATTATTAGTCTTATCAAAACTATACCTACTGAGTACAGAATTAACGACATTAATCTAAACTGCAAAATTTATGATAGTGCAAACCAACCTTTGTAACTTATGTAGGTATGTGTGTGGTTGGCATTAAAAAAACAAATAAAATAAGGAAACATTATTAGAACATCACGTGTGATCGTTTTTCTGCTTAATCTTTTACGACAAGCATGATTAAACCATATAATTCTAATTAGAAACTTTATATACTTACCTATACAACTTCGAGTCCCGAACCCAAATGGGCCATACGCAAACGGATGGGCCTTCCCGTAGTAAAGTGGATCATTTTTCTCGGCAGTCCAACGCTCGGGAAGATACTCCCGGGCCCGCGGGTAATGATGTTCCATTAATGACATTTCACGATTGCTAAATACAAGGTTCATCTAAAAAATGCTTCATACTCTATAATATTGATTAAATACTTAAATTACTCTTTAGAATAAAGCGTTGTTGATGAGAAGTTTTATTAGGATATAAAACTTTTAAGAAAATTACATTAAAAATGCTAAAACTCGAGAGATAGCATTTTTTACAGCCTCACACAAAACAAATATAGTGCAGCAAAAAAAAAAAAAAAATTAAAAATAAAGACTAGCTGCATAGGAACAAGAAAAAGTTAATAGAGGCGTACGCTTGCGTCATGGAAAAAGCTTTTTAAATTTTATTTTTTAGTAGTAAACAAAGGGTACCTACGTCCTTAGGTATTCTGTAACCCACTATATTATATTCCTTAGTAGATCTTCTAAAGTTTCCAACGACTATCGGTATTAATCTTAGTCCTTCTTTGATGCACGCTTTTAGGTACGGTCTGCGGTCTGACTTTGATACTATTTCTTCTCTCAACTTATTCTGTTTATCTTGGTGAATCGCCAGAAGATATAGTAAAGCAGTCATCGTGTTGGCAGTCTGTTAGTAAGTTGTTTTTAATGTTTAAATTAAGGTAAGAATAACAATAAAGTAACTGTATGGGATCTATGATTCTATTATATTATTACCATCATTATAAAAGAACTCGTAGTAATCATAATAAAAATTAGTATACATTTTGTATAAGTAAGACATTTTCGTTAGTAATCATTTTTTTTTATTGTTTTTGAGATGCTTTGATAAAAAGGAAATTTATTTCAAATAGGAAATAAGAGAGGTTCTTGGTTTACTAGATTTTTGACGCAGATGTCAAGTTTTCTTTGGCTGGTCACTTACTGTGTCGATTCCTGCAAATAACATGTCACTGGCCATGATATAAGCATATTCTTCGTTAATATCAAGTAATTTTTCTAAAACACTTTTCTCGTGTGTTGCTTTTTGACGTGTAGTCAACTTCAACTGCTCCTTACCTTTTTTGAGGAAGTGTTTCGTAAGACTACAAAACATTAAGGTTAAATTTTAGAACAACAAAATTGACCTTTCCACTCTTGTATTCAATTTTGATATCGTGTATAGGTTACTAGGCGTAAAAAATTACCTTTGATCTCAATGCTATACGAAAAGAAACCACTTTAAAATCTAGTTTATATGATCACCATATTAAAAACTTATTCCAAAACAAATGTGGCTTATAGGACTATCTCCTGTGGACGCTTTTATTTACCAAAGTAAAGTTAATACACAAAACTTACATAATTAAGTTCTGTGTTTCAAAATATAAAAAATATATATCAGGGTTTAATAAGATGTAATAATTTTTTTTATTTATTTTAACATTGTACGACTTTTTATTTATTTTAACAAATCACACTAAGGACTTTTTATATAGTTGTAACTTGGGTCACACTCATTACTAGTAATTTTGTTAAGTATTACAAAATATTAAATAATTGAATCTTACTTTTCATGTTGTTCATATAGTTTCATAGCCCTTTTGAACAGTGGAGTCGAAACATATCGCCAAACACTTGGCTTGAAATCCAATTGTACAACAACGTCGAACAAATCATAGATGCATTGAATCAGTTGTTTTTCAGGCGAGTCGTCGGGTAATGTGGAATCTAAACAGTTCAGTCGGCAGCCAAGAGCTACCGTCGCAATAGATTCTAGAGCCCAGAGGTTCATTTCACTGTCGAATTTATATTGAATCATGTGCTTTTCGTCTCGAGCAGCCTTTAGTCTAAAAAGTGAAATGAATGAATGATTTTTTTTACTTATCCATATATACTACATTGTTATTAAATGAAAAATGTAGTTGGTCTTTATAAGAATCTGACAGTAAATATGTATCAAACAAAGATCATATTGAACCCTGTCTGCGTGTAATTAAAAGTTTTTTTTTTATTTACCTTGATAGATTGCGTCAGTTTATTCTATAATCCACTTATATTGCAAATCGGGTATGTTCAGCAGTAGTAGCGTACTCTCTAGTACGCTACTACAAATGAAAAAACTCTTGTAATAATTATATCTCTTCGAGAAACGTGGATGTTATGTGGAAAATCATCCTCGTTTCTTGTATAATGATATTCCACTCTTTGCACACAAGACGATAGAAGGAGCAAAAGACATTGCACACTATCGCAAATAGTAATCAATCAATTGCGCATGGTTTGGTTAAAGTAGATTTTGTCAATCTGTTTAGAGTGAATGCCTAAAAGTAATTTTTTTATCCCTCTTTTCTGTGTTTCACATTTATAACACCTATTAGTTAGGATGCTTTAAAATATTTTTATTATGAGATAAAGGCATTAAGGAATGCAGGCTGAAATTCTTTATGCCTACCTTTTAATCATATCTTGAGCCACTTCGTCAAGTACATTGCAGTAAAGTTTAATAGTATTCGGTTGTAACATTACAGGATTGATTGTTGATCTAAACTCTTTCCATGTATCGCCATGACTGTAAATAAACTTTTTTAAGTAGAAAATTTCAAACACTTAGCCCTTTGTTATTTTGCAAGCTCAAAAATACGAGTTGCATCTTAATTAGGTCTGAACTTCAGGACCAATAATATAGTCTAATGGTGAGTAATATCTAGTTTTTTTTTAGGAAAGTAAACCCCCAAATATCTACAGTTACTTTAAACGACATTGAACTGACAAGGTGGGATACATTTATATTTTATTTTTCAAGATTTTTCCTTTCCATATTATGTTTTTTTTTAATTAATAAATCGCTATGATATTCAAAATTACGCTTGCAATATGTAAGTAAAGAGTATAATTTAAATCTTAATAAAAAAAATTGAAGAATTTCCGTACTCGGTCATAAGGCCAGTTGTGCCAACCACATAACCCTCGCTTCTCTTGTATTCTTTTCTGTAATATTCTAGCGAAACAAAACCTGGGCGCTTTGGTGATAAGTTTTCGCTCCTTAATATCTGCAAACATACATTAGTAATGAATATAATTTAGTAAAGTAAAATAAATTACGCTTTAATGGTGAATCGTAAAAAGTAAAAAATAATTCCACTGTCCACCTCCTCCCTTCATCATCAGACCTCCAAGGTGCCAAATGATAATGTCATTTAAACTACATAACCATACAAAGTTCTATTTCAAATCTTAACATTTACTTCTAAGATTTGTTTACATAATTAGTTATAAATGAAGCTAAAACATTTATAGAATTACTAGCAACCCGGCCCGGCTTTGCACGGGTCCAAATTATACACCAAAACCTTCCTCATGAATCATTCTGTCCATTAGTGAAAACCGCATAAAAATTGGTTCAGTAGTTTTTCAGTTTATCGCGAACAGACAGACAGACGCGGCGGGGGACTTTGTTTTATAATATACTAGCAACCCGTCCCGGCTTCGCACGGGTACAAATTATACACTAAAACCTTCCTCAGTAATCACTCTGTCTATTAGTGAAAACTGCATGAAAATCCGTTCAGTAGCTATTCAGTTTATCGCGAACAGACAGACAGACAGACAGACGCAGCGGGGGACTTTGTTTTATAATATGTAGGTAGTGATAGTGAATAGTGATAGTGATAAATGACAAAATATAAAAACAACAAAGAATAATTTTCACAGTGCAATGGAGTAAGCAAAAGAAAGTGAGCCGTGTACAAAAAACCTTATAAGTTGTAAGACCAATGTCTATGCATCTTCAAGTAACAAATAGAAAGACATACATAAGCCGTTATTTCAGGATCGCCTATCATAATCATGCTCTCCATGCCAAACATGCCGTCAAATCTTATTATGGGACCATATTTATCGTACAACTTTTGCATTGCGCCAGGTTCTTCGAAATTCCTTAGTTCACCTGTCATGGAAAATAATAAAAGGTTTAACTGTCAAAATATCCACCTTTTAATACAAACTACATGTATAATTTTCGTGTCTCAGTGAAAACTGGATCTATCTCGAAAACATTTTCGCGCGATGATCTTAGCGATAAGGCCGCCTATGTACATTAACATATCCACCTTGTGTATTTTTTTTAGCAATATGTCGTTGGTGTACAATAAAGACTATTCTATTCTTTTCTATTCTACGATTTCTAATGTGACCTAAAACAGGAAAAATCGTTTGTTAGACTTCCAATTGCATTTGTAGACGAAAGCCCATCTAAGGCAAGTGTGTAAAGCTTTTCAGCCAATTATAGCGAGATCGGCTACCTGGCCTATGAACAGTTGTTACGGAAGGAAACGTTTCAGCAATTAAAAATGTCATCGAAGTTAATAGGCGAATCGCGTGTGAAAGATATTCAGCACATATTGAAAATTGGTTCAGGATTTTCAAAATGTGAAAAGCAGGATAAGTAAAATACATTTTTCTAAAATGTGTACATAGCACTCTCTTGCGTACTCGCAAGGCTTTATCAAATATGCTTTCTCTCGGGATTGTGGTTAATCTTACAGGAGATGACAAATTAAATTCTGGAAATAATGATAATATTTTGGCGCAGAGAACTTTTATAAAATACTTGCAGCGCCCCGCGGTTTCACCTGCGTAAGTCCCAATCCCGTAGGAATATCGGGATAAAATGGAATATCGGGATAGCCTATGCGTTAATTTATGTCTTCAGCTATCTACATACCAAGTTTCATCGCAATAGGTTCAGTGGTTTTTTCGTGAAAGAGTAACAAACATCCATCCATACATCCATCCATACATCCATCCATCCATCCATCCAAACTTTCACATTTATAATATTAGTGAGATTAGAAGCTCAATATATCTTTTCTGGTAGCTTTTCTTATCTGGTAAGACACGTAATAAAAGATGATTTACTAAAACACGCTATCTAATGTTAATCTATAAAAAAGAACGTAAGTGTTCACCAATAAAAAACCTATTTAGCATTATGCCTTTAAATATGTTATTTAACTCACCTCCAGGTAAAAAGTGATGTAGTTGTCTAATGATTGGAAATGATTGTGGTCCGGGAACATTTCTCCATGATTTCAAAATCTCATCTGACTTTATATCACTCGTAACAGTTAGTGTTCTAGATGCAAAGTATAAAATTATTAACTAATTAGCAAAAAACATTTCTCCTGCAATTTCTCTCAATAACATTAATTGTATGATCTTTTTCTTGACACTCTTGTGTTGTGTGTACTGTAGTTATAAAAATCACTATCTTCTCTCAAAATATCACTTAATATCATTGCATCAAAATGCAAACGATTATTATCACTAATGTATATGTTTAAAATTAGATACCTGATGTGCCTGGCGATGTACCTATATACAATCTGACCAGAATTAAGTAGAGTCCAGACACGTAAACATTAGGCTTATAAAGGTAAACAAACATCAGCAAATCTTAAAAGAACTTAATAAAAAGAAATACAGTTTTTTTAAACTGTATATGAATTGCTAAAAAAAAAAATTACCTTATAATACTATGTTTAAGGGAAGCTATCCTAAAAAAGGGTTTCAGTTGAGACGACATGATGTTCACCTTATATTATCAACTTATTTTTAAATGCCGCAATAATTCTTGATAACGTTATCTTTATCACCAATGAAAACAATTTAGATTTTAAATCAAATTATGTATTCGTATAAGTTAACCCGATCTCAACTGAAGCACAAATGTTTTTATACGCAACAACAATCGTTTCTAACTACTGATGACCTTCGCCGATTGCCAGTCAACAAAGATACAGAGGCTTGGTCAGTATTTACAAATTTAAACTTTATTATTTGAAAGGTAGAGTTCAAAATGTTATTTGTATCAATTGTAATTTAACTAGTGACTATTGACCGTTTGAGTCATATTGTTTTTGTGGAATGTTGAATATTATTTAAAAATTAATCAAGGAATGTAATATATAATGAAAAACGTGTATATTGTATTCATTTAATGATGTTGATTTACTTGACTTATTGTGTAAATACACATTCTATAACTACTACTACTAAACGCAAGTATGAAATACCGCACAGATATTTATGATTAAAAGTAAAAAAATATTTATTTAATAAAATGTCAATGAGTACATAAAAGTAAGCTTAATCTAATGAACTTTATTAAAAAGTTATGTGTCCTCCTTAAAGGACATGTCTCGTTCCAGTTTCGTTCTTAAAAATATTTCCGACATAAAAAAAATACGAGAAAAAGTTAGGATCTTTGTTTAAAAAGTTTGCGATGAGTTATTATCTTTAGCTGGTCGGGATTTAATAAATTGCGTACATTTTTTTTTTGTTTTGAGTATGGCTTATTACTATTATACCTATGCTAAGTTACATTTGACAGACCATAAGGCTCAACTCACACTGGCGCAGAGTCGAAGCGCCGCGTCGCGTCCTGTTTTTCAACTACAAAGCATGGGGACGCTCGTAATATTATACATTTGTTTAAATAAAAGTTGCCAATCAGTAATTTAACGAATCTAACGATTATACATCGACAATTTTGGTCAAAGTTTAAATACAAAATATAGTTCAAACGAATAACCTTCATTTTAGAATTCATAATAACGTTTATGAAAAAGTTTCAATGAACGAGGTGCTTGAAGAATCTCACTTCCAATATTTAAATTTATTTAACGCTTTCCACTTCTCTTCTTTCACACTTTCTACTTCAACTGCATCATCATCATCATCTTTCTGCCCTTTTCCCAATTTTATTTGGGGTCGGCGCAATGTGTACGAAATACAGTTAATATTGTTTTGAATATTTTTTAGTGAAAAAAATTTATAGGGAATCGGGATTGAGACTGCAGTAGCTTGAGGAGGCCGGGCTCACGTACCCGTATTTCCGTCCTGTGATTAGAGAGGCTACTAGGACAGTACCTACTAAATCCTTACTATAAGCATATATTATAATTTTTTTAAACATTTTAGAGTAGTAATAGATGGTAATAAAACATATCAAAATAAATTATTTTATATCTTTAAATGTAAAGTTAAAGGGTCCCTTCATGTAGATGAGTGACATCGAAACTAGCTTCGGAGGAGGACCAAACCATTCCACTTTGAAGTTCTCTACGATTCGCGACAAAAATATTTCGATTTCCAGTTCAGCTATCTTTCGACCTGGAAATGCACATACTACATTTATTTATATATATATGATATAGATAAACACTTCTACTGGACTAAATGTTAGTATATTACCTTTTCATAGTGTCATAAAATATATTATATTACATTGTTCTACTGTACAGAGGAGATTTTAAAGTAAAAACTTTATTAATGACTACGAACAACTTTTAATTCGGTAAACATCAGTGATAACATAATGTTCTTTTTTACACGCTTTATATTAGCTTAACTTGTATGTTTGTTAGTTTGTTTGTAACCGACTCCTTAGGACACGATTTTGACCCACTTTAAACGGCCAGATTTCAAATTTTGCACACCTGTCAAAGACCGATGACAGTCCAATAATTTCGATTAAAATATGAATTTTCTATAAAAGCGTTTTTTTAGTTTTTTAAACTATAATTATTAAATATCAGATCTACATATATCTAAATAGGTATGAACAAAACACTCCCGTAGCTTTTTATATATGTTTCATAATCGCTTTTCATCAATAATTTTATAAATACCGGTAACATTAAATAAATATTGACATAAGATCCACACTTCTACTTTTAGCTATAAACTATTTAGCACAGTGTTTTATTAGCTTTTATTTAGCGTTCATTTTTCTAGAGACTACACTCCCAAAGGATATTTTGTTTACATGTACTTAGAGCTTGAGCACTGATAGCAATACATCGCTATACACAGAAAGCCCTCTTAAATAAGAGGGTTTTATAAGATATCGAATCTGCTCTTGTGGCGCAGTATTGTTTTGTAATTATCTTTGATTATATACCTGTCTAGATAGAGTAACTCAAACAAATAGCGCACTGAAAATGGGATACAATTATGCACTATGTGTGAGTACGCACGTGTAGTTATTCTCAACAAATTGTCACTGTGTGCGTGTTTAGGGATGCTTGCTCTAAATTATTTATTTACCTTCTTTTTTATTATAGTAAGGAGATGAATGGTAAATAAAATAATGATTTAAAAGAAAAATAATTTATTACAAAAAATATTAATCAACAAAAACATAATAAAAAAATAAACGTCGTAGGACTGCACGTCAGAAGTGAAAACACACACATATATGTACATATACACACACACACATCTATATCACGCGAGTTCAGTGCTTTTTCCCAAGCCAAAAGTGCCCAACGTGCCTAAAGAAGTTTTCACTTTAAATGAAAAGTGTTTTTAAATATAGAGGTGTGTTAATGTTCTTCATCTGTTAGAAACGAAAAATGACCGGCCTAATTCAAATTACAAAGGTACCAATGTAAAGTGAAAATAAGTGATTAAAAAATTTGCCCCGACTTCTACATACAGTAAAAACATACTCCAACAACATCTAGCGAAGACGAGCTGAACTACGAAGTAACTACTAGTCCTGCATAGCGCTATGAGAGGTTCTCGCGCCGATTAGTGTATATACAACTTCCCAACATCAACCATGATGACCTCGCTTGGTCGGAGGATCCTTTCTTTGTGTTGGAGGGATAACACCCGTCCCTCCACAAATTCAATTAAAATCCGTCTCTTTGTGTCTCTCACCAAACACTGTAAAACATAAGATGAGATTAATAAACTTAGTCAAAATTTTGGTGAAATAAACTGTAGTGTGGATTTTATGAATTTATAAAATGTTTTTAAAAAGCTATATGTTTAAAATATCCCTCCACTTTGTGACTTAACATTAAACCCACGTCGGGCATTTTTATGTAAGAAATAAATAGTAATAAGTTACATATCTTGCTTGGTATGGATCCACTCTTCAACCGTCGCCGCGTCGTAACCCCTTCTTTGTAAAATATAAATCATCAGCAGAAAAATGTTCAGAACACACAACGGAAGGCGTGTGAAGAATCCACTGGTCCTCATTTCTGGTCTGCAATATAATTTCTTTCCATCGATTTGCCAGTACGGGATCCGTAGGAAATCTAAAACCCAAAAGATCTTAAGGACCAACAATCTAATGCCAGAGGTTACGTGTAGGAGGTTAACTAGAATAAGGTATCATTTTCTTAAGCGATAAACTTTTTTAATAATATAAAACAGCAGCAGCGACATCGTTTTACAATTACCCATAGTTTTTGTAAAATTACCCCGTAATAAACTGACAACACCGGCTAATCTGTCATACATACAAATATTGAAATATTTATTCGTATTTTCTAAGAAAATAATGTAAATTAAAACAAAACTTACCGATGAAAAGTAATCTTAGTGTTATTACACTTATTACAAGTTTTTCCAAGATAGTTTCAACACAATTTAATAGCACAAACCGGCATGATTAATTGTTTTTCGTAAGCTCGCCACCGATAACAGTTCCAAATGACAATGATGTCTATGACACTCGACTCTACGAAATGTAGTGGTCTTTTTTAGCGAAGTTCTGTGCGGCCGAATATGTCATCTAGACATGTATATAATCAAAGGTAATTATATACTGGACTGGCCTGTTGGCCTAGTGGTTAGTGACCCTGACTGTTAAGCCAGAGGTCGTGGGTTCCATTCCCACCCAGGTCAAATAATTGTGTGATGAGCACGATCATTTCTTCTGTGTCTGGGTGTAATTTATCTATAATGTGTATGTATTTAGTAATATATAAGTATGTTTACCAGCAGTTTGGTTACCATAGTACAGGCTCTGCCTAGTTTGGAATCAGACGGCCGTGTGTAAGATGTGTGAAGTTATTATTATTATTTTGTGTCTATTGCATAAAACAAATAAATTTACTTCCAAAGACAATATAACAATGTTACCTATACAGCTGCGAGTTCCAAATCCAAACGGAGCATAAACAAATGGATGCGTATTTCCATAGTAAAGAGGATCATTCTTCTCAGCGATCCATCGTTCTGGAATATATTCCTTAGCCCGAGGATAGTGTTGGTTCATTAGCGACAGTTCTCGGTGGCTGAATGCAATATACATCTGAAAATTGACCACTTTTTAAAACAGATTCAGGGTTAGTCGTTTACATCACGTAAGGTGCTTTTAATCATAGAGCAAGGGACAGCAATGATACCTATATATTTTGCAAAGATGAATTCCTATTCTCCTTAGTTGGTTGGGCCTAGAATGGACACTGAAAAATGGTAAAGTCGTTTTGTGTTTCAGAATTTTAAATTTCTCAGAAATCTAAAAAATATATAATACAAAGTACTGTTATAGTACATTTATTGTTTTGTAAAGAGCAGAAAAATTAAAAAACGCTAAACGGATTGATTTATTCTTTTTACGTTATTTTTAACTAATAAAACACTGTAGTGTTAAGCAACCTTTTTAAGAAAACTGCATAGCTTAAGTAGTCTTATACGTATTTGTTATATTTATATTTTATTATTATTGCAATTAATTTAAATGGATAGTAAAATCGAGGACTAAGTCCTGGTGACATTTAGCTATAGTTACATTGTGATTACTCTTAATAAAATACTTTTAATAACTAAAATACAATTAATAATAAAAAAAAATACAGTGTCTCTCATTTGAATGTAGGTAAAATTCTTAATTTTTATATTACCAAATTAAAGGCAATAGTCACATTACGCAAAAGTCGTGTCCACAGTGGGCTCAAAATGGACATTGCACTTTCGACACTGTTGCACACACGTCACACAAATGTTTAATATTTATAAATACTAAAATCTAGTATAGCATCTCAAGTAACCAAAACAGAAAGTGGTAATTAGGTTAACTAAGACATTTATTTAACTCGTAGTATAGATACTACGAGTTAATTTGAAATGGGACTAATATTAGAATATTAGTCCCATTTCAAATAAATGTTTATGCTATTTCTTTACTCTCGTCACAAATACCTAAATTTTATTTGTTTAAATTTCAGTTACGGAAAGTGCTTAAATTTTCGGATCGGTTTTTACATAATCTAGGCTATTGTTAGTTGTTATGTCAACCTGGTAACACCGTTCACCTGAACCCTGGTGTGTTCAATTTTGTGATATTATAACAGCACTATTACGTGGGTCACTGAAAGTTTTTAGAATAGAATTTCATAACTCATTTGTTTTTACAAATTGGCGGCAATTTGAAAAGTGTCTGTCGTGCATCGAAATGGATTTGACTAGAGAAAATTTCGCTCAAGGATTTATTACGACATTCGTTGCGGTTTTACTCAACAACAGTGTCATGATAGACTTCAATTGGCAATTCATTACGAAGTTCCATCTCGTACCATGTTTACAACTGGTTTAATGAGTTTAAACGTGGTCAAAACAAACTCACTGATGATTCGTGAGAAGGACGCCCTTCTACGGCGACTACTGAAAATATCGTGAGTGCTGTGCGGCTATTGATATAAGCTGATAGAGGGGTGACATATCAACAGATTGTATGTTTCAAGTACAAAAAGTCTTACATGAACATTTAGGCGTCAGAAAGCTTTGTACTAGATGGATACCTCATAATTTGACGGAAGATCAAAAACGCCGTCGTTTGGATTGGTGCCGTTCAATGCTTGAAAAGTAAGACGTAGATGACTCGAATGCACATCGACCCAAATGATGAAAGCTGGATATATTGTTCTTCCCCGTACGCATGCAAAAAAATTCAATCTGCAGAATCATAATAAAGATATAGCAATTACATCTTTAGGAATTCTATAACCCATCAAATTGTATTCCCTAGTAGACTGTCTGAAGCTCACTGAGACTACTGGCATTAATCTCAGTCCTTCTTTGAGGCACGCCTTCAGATATGATGTGCGGTCAGAATTTGATAATATTTCTTCTCTTAATTTGTCTTGCTTTTCTTGGTTAGCGGCAAGAAGATAAAGTGTGGCCATCAAAGTGTTTGCAACCTGGGGAAAAATTAAATGTTAAGTAAATAAATATTAAATTTTAAACACGAGGTAATTTAATGTCGGAAATGATTAACTACGCTAAAGATTGAGATGATTAAGAAAGTTTTGGTATTCATAGCATATTGGGTTGTAAGATAATGCGATAAGTCAGGGAATTAACAATAAGTTTCTTTTGTATAAACCATCTCTTTAATATTTTTTTTTTCTTGTTTTAGTAATTCGCCCCATGGGAAGGGTAGATTCGTTACCTATCTCTGAATTCGTTACAAATCTCTGAATTCGTTACAAAGTAGGGATCACTGCCTGTCATCAACATCGGCTAAGAAGTGCCTCTGTTTTGCACCTTACAAGAATTTTTGGGGAATGCGATGAAAAAAACGGCTACCCCTTTATGCAAATCTTTTTATAAGGATCTCTAAGGCAATGCGATGGTACATTCGTACCTTTAATACAACGTGCATTAAAAAGTCATCGAGAACAATAAACAGCATTGTAACAAAACTTTTATTCTTCTTAGTAGTAACTATCTTAAAGGCTTAAAGGATTAATTTTCCTGAATTTTATGTCCCTCCTACACAAAGGGAGGAACCACCGACCAGGCTAAGTGACCATATACATTAAAGTTATGGACCAAGTGATTATTAAACATTTCACTATTTAAAATGCCCGGATAATATCAACTTATCCGAAATATGTCCTGTCTGCAAAACAGCTAAGCGTCAGGACAGTTAGTTAAAGTTATAAACACATGTAGTATAGAAGCTAAGGAACTTGGGATTTCAAACTTTTAGTATGTTGTTGTTTGAATTAGTCTCCTTCTATAACCATTAAACTAAATTTTCATACGTCTTTTATTTTGCGAGATTATTTTATTTTATAAGACGGAATTATTGTAGTCTTTAGTAAATATGAGTTAATTTACGGAAAAAAACTAAATTATTCTATTAATATCGTACGTTTTGGAGCGATCGTAACTATGTCTTTATACTTACTACTATAACTTGTGTTATTTGAGTAGGCCCGTTGGTGTATCCTACTAATATTACAAACGTGAAAGTTTGTGAGTATGGATGGATGGACGGATGTTTGTTACTCTTTCACGCAAAAACTACTGAAACGATTGCGATGAAACTTGGTATGTAGATAGCTGGAGACCTGGATTAACATATAAGCTTTTTATCCCGATATTCCCACGGGATCGTGATATGTAAGGGTAACTTATTTATAAAATGTGGTACAATGTAAACTAGTTTTATTTTTAAATAAAGGTTGTTATAATGAGGTATAAGTAATTTAGGTTTCAGCATGTGTCGTGTTGTGGTTATTGTCTGAGAGAAGTCGGGTTTACGTTTAATGTTATCGTCGATGAAATACTGGGTAAGTATTGTTTGTTTAACTTTTTCATGTATTGGCAGAATATTACAGAATTTAAATACTTTATGGCAGTCTTTTCCAAAAAAATATTTAATAGAATATGGTACAATTTGTACTTTATAGCCTTTATTGGTTTAGAAATATACCAATACATTTATTTTGTATGTATTTAGATTATGAAATTTAATAATTAAAAAGTTGATATTTCCTTAATCATTAACTTACAAAACGCAACGTTATTCGATGGCACGAAATGTTTTACTTGATAGCACTTTTTGCTTACATTCGCACGTCACGGTATACGAAAATATACGTTATCACGTGCAGTTTCAATCATATTTTAACAAATAGGAACAATACAATATTTAAAATAAGCTTTTCTGTTCTTTGAATAATAACACCTAAATAAGTTTTATAACTTTTATTTTCTATCAGTAAAGAATCAAACACGCTGAAATGCCGGTGTTTAATTTACAGAAAACCGACTGTAGTTTTAATTTATTTTTTACTGTAGTAATTGTTATTACGTGTTATATTTTGCCGGTAATATAATAACATATGAAATCGTTTAAAAGAATTAAAAAAAAATACTTCCTATTGTTTTAATGATACCATACGTTATGTTATCAACAATCTCATCACTATTGCAATAAACTATCAAAATCACTAAATAACAGTAACTGGTATGTTGTTCGTACCTTAATCCGCACTGAAGTGATTGTTATCAACTTATAATGCATGCCTAGCTTTTTATAACCCCACCATAGTCAACCAACCTATGGCGGTATTACTAGTCATAATAATGTCTATTAACAATTTTTATTAAATAGTGAACCTTTTATCTTCTTTTATAGCTTGCCCTATTTAAAAAAAAATACGGTTTTTGATGTGGCGACCACATTGATTATTATAAAATCAAAATGGGCTTATGCATTATTGGAGTTGCGTACATTTTTCCTATTGAATAAGATACAAATTTCACTGTCCAGAGGGTCATAATACGCAGATCACGAATAACATACACGCAAAAAATAGAATCCAGTTGCCAACCCTTCTGCTTTTAAAATTAATGTTCTACTAAGTTTAAGTTTACTCTTTTGACTTACCGTATCAATTCCAGCAAATAACATGTCACTGGCCATAATGTACGCATACTCTTCTTTGATTCCAAGTAATTTCTCTAATATGCTCTTTTCATGATCTAATTTACTTGCATTCATATTTAAATTTTCCATACTTTTCTTTATAAAATACTTTGTGAGACTGTAAAATACATACAATATCTTATAATTGTTTTATTTGTAATCCTTAGTTCAACCAAATCTCATTCAGAGCAGTTTGTAAGGTATTTATCATCGTACTTACTTTTCATGGCGCTCATACAGTTTCATAGCCTTTCTGTACGTCGGGGTTGAAAAGTATCGCCATAAACTTGGTTTAAAGTCAAGTTCACCAGCTGTCACAAATAGGTCACGGATGCATTGAATTAGCTGTTTCTGGGGAGAATCTTTGCTTAGATTACAATCTAGACAATTTAATCGGCAGCCAAGAGCCACAGTACCGATGGATTCCAGGGCCCATAGGTTTATCTCAGTATCAAAGTTACTTTGAAGCATATTGTTTTCTTCTCTATCAGCTTTTATCCTAAAATAAATATTAGAAATCGGGTGTAAAACAGTTGCAAACAAAAAATAAATAAAGAAGGTGATAAGAATTATATAATTTAGAGAGTACATTACAAAACGGATTAAAGTATTATTTAAATTAGGTTTTAATGAACAAATAAATACAAGAAAAAGTATAACTGTCACAATCGCAAAAACCAAGGTTCCAAACGGACTAACCTAAAAAAACTGAGTGTCACCTACCTTTTAATCATGTCTTGGGCCACTTCGTCTAGTACATTGCAGTAAAGTTTAACAGTCTTTGGTTGTACCATTATTGGATTGACTAAGGATCTAAACTCTTTCCAAGCGTCACCGTGTCTGAAACAAAATTCTTTTGTAAAACATGTTTTAGAGGTAAAATTTTGGTTAGGCTACGTTTTAACGGGCAATACTTTTACCATAATACAGTTGCAGACTATGCAACATACAACAATATTTCGAGTGTGGCACGGCCTTGTACCCACACATTTTTAATGTGGCCAATTAATTTTTATATGTTACCGGCATATTGCAGGACGATTTATCGCATGGGAGTTGATAACGCTGAGATATTGCCCCGCCAGCTGTTTTGTTGTTTCTTCATGTGGCATAGTGCATCCCTTTCTGAGAAACATGAAGGTTGCCGTGAGTGAGACGCTGCGATTTGTTGCTATATTCTCTCTATTCTTCGCGGATATCTTGTAGCCCATATACAAGATAATCATATGAGCCATACTGGTTCAGACATGTCGTCGCCACATCAAAAACTCTTATTTATTTTATTAAAATTAGGGACAAACTATAATAGATGATAACACAGTTCACTATTTAATAAGAATAAGTTAATAGACATTATTTTGACTGGTTATACCGGTAACGCAATGGTATTGGTCGATTGATAAATATTAATGAATAGTGGGGTTATAAAAAGGCTAAACATGGTCTTGAGTGCGAAGAGTGGTACGAACAACTTGGCAGTTACTGTAGTTAGTGATTTTTATATTTTATATCAGTGGTTGTGAGAATGTTTCTTACAGACATATTGTCGAGATATATATTTTTCAGACATAATCTGCATTCAAAGGTTTTTGTGTACGGTTAAGATTAGGTGTGATTTCATTTGTTTTAATATTTGTTTAAGAAAACTATTGTATATTTCTGGAGCACGACAACGTCTCCGCCGAGTCGAGCATACACTTTAACGATTACAATTAATGACGTAAGTAAAGTAAAAAATGAAGTAAGCATTTTAATATCAAATTTAATTAGGTGCTATTTATTAATTTGCAAAAGTTTTCATACTCAGTCGCAAGGCCTGTGATGCGAACATCGTGCCCTTTGCTTTTCTTGTATTTTTTTCTGTAATGTTCAAGTGAAATCATCCCAGGGCGTACCGGGGACAGATTTTCACTTCTCAATACCTGCAAAAAACATATTTAATTTTTCATTACACCGATATTATTTGTTTGTGCTTTGATTAATCATTCAAAAATGCATTTGCTTTGCTTATAACGTTAGCTTTTGTATCTGTTTAATAGAAATGCTGATGGCAAAAATCTTGACCATTAGCATTTCTTTTGCTTATGAAAGAAAAAGAACACCTACGTGTGCTGCAATATCAGGATCAGCTACCGCAATCATAGGCTTCATGCCAAACATACCATCAAATCTTATCATTGGACCATATTTATCATAAAGGCTCTGTAGTGTACCTACACCGAAGTTTGAAAGTTCTCCTGTTAATAAATATTATACATATATAATTCTTTCTAACTAACTAACCTGTATAAATCCTATTTTTTATACACAGGATCTTAAATTACTTACTAGCACTATTCAGTCACGACTAATTTTATTTACTGTTTTAATTAAAAAAAATACTGACAGTTGCAAACTGCAGAATAACAACATGCTCAAAAAAATATTAAGGCGATATAACTTCATAGAATAAATTGGATGACTTTATCATCCAATTTATTTCGGACAAGTTATTAGAATTAATAACTATTTTACTTACAACTATACTATACTATTTTCCATAAACAAGACCTACGTAGTGCTCAATATTTTTAATCACAATTTTTCAAACTTGACCAATACTTAAAATCACAAAATAGATGCTTTAATTTCATAAATATTAAAAAAAAAAGTGATAGTAATTTAAAATTAACAAAGGTAAGTATGCTTATATTAAGCTGGAACTTCTTTTGTGTAACTTATTTTAAAAGTTATACAACAAGCGTCAGTGCTCTTTCTTAATTAAATCGTTTCTTGTACTTTCAGGGTATAGGTGAGAAACTGGACGTTTATCTATTGGGAGATAATAAGAAATATTTAGAAAAGGCCAATGTTTAGCACTGGACTTCCCATAACTGAGATTTTGAGAATTATGAATTAATTTAGCTTACCTCCAGGTCGAAAGTGATGCAATTGCCCTATAATTGGCAATGATTTTGGTCCAGGAATCTCTCGCCATGACTTTAAATTAGTATCCAACTTGACATCACTGCCATTACTCCTAACAGCTACCTTTCTGTAAATGCGATAAAATAATATAAATTTCTAAATATTCTTCGCTAGTTCGTCCGTCTTTCTTGTGATCCATTGGTGTCCTTACATACACGACTATAAGAATTTAGGAATTTTAGAAGGAACCGTCAATTATGAATATAAATTTACATAAATAGGTTGACGTTCCTTTAAATGATAGAGCAGAAAAACATTTTTTTAAATTAGCCCATAAGTGAACATCTTACCCTATTAAAAATTTAAACAAAGGTGATTTAACAATCGATTTCATGGTAGACATCAGCGGGTATAAAACTGTGTGTACATAATAACATATTACATCAAACGGAACTCAGTATTTTTGAATTGTTTAACACACAAGAAAATAACACATGCCTGTTGATTAGTTATCACAAATATCACCAATTATACGACAACCTGGACCTAGTAAGTTAACGTAGAATAATAATTTCTATTAGAATTCGTGAACAACAAGTTGTGAGTTCTTGAACTGATCAGTCTGAACTCAACCACAGCTAAAATGTTTATATCAATTGTCAGTATAGGTAACCGTCCTCGCCTAATTTAAAGAACCTTCAAATTTAATAGGTATCTACATGAATCAGAATTTATTAATTTTATACTCTATTCCATTGCAATAGGACTTGAAGTTTTAGTTGCATGGGTTGTTTAGATTTGTGTTCATTCATATTGAACTACATGTTAACACATATATTACACACATAAATAGTACTACACTTCCTGCTTTGGGAGTAGTCTGGAATAAACCTGGGATAAGTCGCTCCGATAGATAAGATTCTTTTAGATTGAAAGCAATTGCAAGTATCATTATATGAATATACTGGACTTCTAACTATGTATGAAATAAGCAAAAAGACGTGATGTTAAATATTAGAATATACGATGTTTAGTCTCTGATAGTATATGTATATGTATTTTTCAAGTGAGTTTTACTTTTCTAGACTGCTTTCGTAATCTTAAAGGTTGTGAAGGAACAGGTCTCCTCATATCTCCCAAAATAAACCTAAGATACTGGTTGGCTGATACCTACTAAATTAACAGGTATTTTATTATCATTATTCTGCGACCAATCTAGATGATCGCGATTTCTAACGACAGTTTATACGGTTTGGATACTTTAGAAAATTCTTTTAAAGTTGTGGTGCGGCAGTATTTTTAGTGATGTAGTAAATTTTAATGTAGTGTATTTTATTAATCTTTTGTAATTTTTGTGTCAATAATAAGCAAACTATTATTCAAATGTATGTATACAAATATAGGTCATACTTAGATTTAGACCATAAGACCTGTCTGAACACTATTCACATTGAATAGCGTAACAAAACGAAAATCGAATAATGTTACAATACCATACCATCATGCCATCCACTATCCGTGACATTACGACCGTGGTATTATGTCTGATCTGATAAGATTGATTATTGATCATCCTGACTATGTTTTAATCGGACGTAATATGTCACAAAGCGGTGATATTACGACGGTGGTATTATGTCAGATAAGATACCAGGCAGGTGCTATAAGGAATTAATTTGCATCATCAATTAGTTTCATCTATAAAGGGCTAACACTCATGAATGTGTTTTGTTGAATGTGTACATATATTGTGTACGTAAGGTATGTCGTTACTATCAACACGTGTGATGTACAAATAATTAATTTTTCAATAAAGGGGAGGGAAAGTAAAAAATTACTTTAATTTCATTTCACTGACTAGGCAAGTCGGTGAATTTAAATTTGAAAGCAAGTCGAGAAACCAGTAAATAAAAGCGTTAGAGTTAAAGGTGGATAACATAATCATCTTTAATTAAAAATCAAACATAGTGACGAAGAAATACGCTGATTTGAAATTGCCGAAACAGACTGCGACATATATACATGTTTTTAGATAGGTATAACTATATATAGGGATAACTGTGGCTGGCGAACTGACGATGATGGCGAGCACGACGTTTTATATACGACGGTTAAACTTTTAAAGAACAAAAATTACCGCCAAAAAGAACTAAAAAGCAAAAACTAATAAACTAAATAGTCTTGAGTTTATTTACATAAACTATCAAATTTTATAAAAACTAATTTTGAGTCGGCGCTAAATAACAAACTGTGTAATTATCTAAATTTTATATGAAGGTCTACGTAGGGTACCTAAACGCAAATACACAGACAGAAACACTATTAGTGCCCATATTTTTTGAGGGTTTGTCTCAATTTTATCAGGATACCATCATCAGATCCTGACGTCCTTGAAAGGTGCCACCCTTGAGGTACCATATCATATCTAACCAAAAATCATCTAAATCACGTGAATTAAAAAAAATATATTCTATCGAGATCGATTTTTTTGACCCATCATCAAAGGTACTAATCATTAATACTGTCGTCTATCTTCGTTATCGCGAGCGTTTCACTAACATCCTGTATAAAAGGAAGTCCAAAGTCCACATAAAAAGTACAAAAACGTTGTACCGACTGCAATCTCAACTATTCCAATTCCAATTATTTTTTCATAAGTACGTGTTTAGTTAAATTCATCAAAATTTCAACTCTATGGTAAAACTGTTAATGTATAGATTCCTATGAACGTGGGCCAGACCATCTCACGTTTGTAGATTGTTTAATAATAGGTAGCCAGTAAGGTCACCGATGATAAAAACATTTGAAGCGAGCTGTGAGCGAGATCGGTCTATCTTTCTGATGAAGATATGAATATTATCGTTTTATATAACACCAAAACGTAAACACGCCTGCGTATCAACTAACTACACGTGACAATAACATGCTGTAATAAGTGAGAGTGATAATATTATCAGCAAATATTAGTTTATATTGTGTTTTGTGTGGTGTTGTCAAGATGCAGACGTCTAAATTGAGGCCAGTTCTCAGATTAACTTCATTCAGTAAGGAGATTTTGCGGTAAGTCATTGCTGTTAGCTTAATTTATGGCTAAAGCTCCGTTTAAAAAAAATATACAAGTCGTACACATTTTACATAAAAATAAATTGGTCTTGGTCTAAAATATTAGACTCTGTAGATACTGTTTGTTTGTTAAGCATTTAATCTAAACTTATAATAATCGTACCGATATTTTATAATAATGTATCGATGTTAGACAGAGCATTCGGTTGAATATTAGTTACGTGAAATCTAAATTAACACCAATTTTGTAATCAAGCGAGTTGGCTAAAGTGAATCGATGCAATTATTTTTATCTAAAAAAGAGTGAAGAGAATTATTTGTACGCATATTTAAGAAAATTTCCTGAACTGAGGAACATAAAATTTGCCATACTTAAAGTTTATATATAGAAAAAGTAAAATTAAAAAATGTGTTTCAAATTGTTATCTATTGTGTTTCCTATTTTATATTTTATCACCTATATTTTAATTCTTTACGTGTCAGTTTTTTCGCAACTGGAGTGCAATACATTTTAAATATAAAAATACCTAAATATAATAATACCTAGTAATCATTTTATAAAAATATGACGCTGACGCACGTACAAGGTCATACTGGACTGAGAATAAAATAGAGATGTGACAATCGATAAACGTAAATCGATAACGGATCCTTATTAAATCATCACTACATATTATAAAAAAAGTCCCCCGCTGCGTCTGTCTGTCCGTCTGTCTGTCTGTTCGCGATAAACTGAAAAACTACTGAACGGATTTTTATGCGGTTTTTACTGATAGACAGAGTGATTCATTCAGGAAGGTTTAGGTGTATAATTTGTACCCGTGCGAAGGTGGGGCGGGTTGCTAGTTATTTATATAAGAAGTAAAACCAATGCAGTATCTATATAAAACTTTAAATATTTTTTTACAATTACAACACACAGTTATGTTATAAAATACATAAATTGAGTTAATTTCTCAGAGTCGTAAGTCTCAGAGTAAATAATAATTCTATTTACTCATTATTGTCAATAAAATAAACATGTTCATTGTATCATTATACCAAAGAGGGCAAGAAAGATGTGAGTTTGTGGTTCGCTTACGGGAATATTTTGAGCGCGAGAACCAAAATGGCGGACCGCTGTTACCGTTGTCGCAAGTGTGAGATCGAGTTGCTAACGCTTTTGGCATTGGCTACAGTCGTTCGCATCAGTAAAGAAAAATATGTAGAAAAATCATGTGAGGTTGTAGAGGAAGATGCTGACAAGATATTATCAACATCAAATAAAAAAAGCTTCCCCGGTCACGGATATCGACGATTTCGACGCCGCTGCCATTTGTAACCTTATTTATGCATCTTATACCCGTGGCGAATCTCTAACCCTTAAAAACTGAGTGCGTCTCTCAAAGACGCAGATTTGTTCAAATGAAGCTAGCCAAGTCTGTTTAAAGTACTGAAAAATATAGGATTTGAATATAAAAAAGTAATAAAAGGAAAATTGTAATGGAGAGAACGGACATTGCTTTTGCCCGTGATTTTTTTCGGAAGATTAAAGAGATTATTGACTGGGACAAGATAGTTTTTCTCTATGAGACGTGGCTGAATGCAAACCACATACTCTCCAAGTCATGGACAGATGACGAAGCCGAATCCACCATGATGGTTCCTGAAGGCGAGGGACAAAGACTGATAATTGTACATGCTGGAACATCATCCGGTTTTATACCAAATTCTTTAGGCGTTTAAATCCATGAAAACCACAGAATATACGAAGAAATGAATTTCGAAAAAAATTGGGAGTGGTTCCTAACCCTTTTAAATAACCTAAAAGAACCACACACAATCATAATGGACAAGGCGCCTTATCATTCGGTGAAAAAAGATAAAGATCCAACAACCAACAATTGCAAAAGTGAAATTATTTCCTGGCTGCAAAACAAAGGAGTGGAGGCCAATGAGTCACTGCTAAACAAAGAATTGCTGCGATTGGTGCATATTTACAAACCTCGCACTCCTGTACACATTTTGAGTGAGATTGCAAAAGAAATGGGATATACAGTTATCCGATTACCACCATACCACTGCCAATATAATACGATTGAATTGATCTGGGCTCAAGTCAAATGCCTTAATGCTATTTTAAAATTTATTGTTTTCTTTTTTAATAATATAAGTAATTTCGATGTAGATGTAGCAAAAATTCATTAAGTCGATGACCTTCGATGTACTCCTTTCGAATAATAAAAACAGTCAATTAACAGTTTTTGTTTGATTTAATCAATTTTGATTTAAATTCAATAAGACTTTCATAGATTGTTTTCCAATTATAATCGAAAATCACCATTTAAAAAATAAAGAATTTTATCGACAAAAAATATGGACTACGTCGTAAGCATCACAGGTCTAGTGACAACTGTCACAGAGATCAGGCTTTATTTTAAGGACTGTAAATATGAATTATGCTTAAAATTCGACCACCAGGTGATCTCTAGTTATAATTAAAACGCCCAATAACCACATTAGATTTATCAATGATGTATAATTTGTTTGCATGTTATATAGGTAGATAATATGATGGCCTAATTGGTCCCGTATAAGATTGCGCTTGTTTGTGTGCCATTCTGTTCCATGTTCAATTTTCAAATCGGGCTAATTGTTATTAGTTTTTCTGTTAGGAAATTGACCCTTCTGGAAAAGTGGCCGGTAAGTGGCAATAGGTTCGGCCGTTATAACTTGGCATCAAATAGATTGCCAGCAGAGTTAAAAATTTAGATTTGCTTATCCATTCGAGGATGTAGAGATGTTAGTAGAAAGTATATATATATAACAAACATACATACAAACATACATGCATTTCTGCCTTTAGGATAAGCAGAGATAACAGGCTTTTATTTGCATTTTCTGAGATGGTAGCACGTCGTATTCTAAACGTGCATTTCACGGGAAGCCTTGTCAGTTATTTATTAAAAAAATGTAAATATACTTACGTTTTTTCTTATCTTTTCAGAACAGTAGCAGTAACAAGCAACGGTAGTGATGTCAACATAGATGCTAACCTGAAATCATGGAGAGAAATTCCAGGGCCAACATCATTGCCAATTATTGGTCAACTGCATCACTTTCTACCTGGAGGTAGGAACCTTAATAAGACAGTATTTAAAAAAGTATTTATAAAGATAACTAAATTTAGCCCAAAATTAACAGTAAAAACTTTTCAACCATGTTGCTTATATGCACATATGCTCGTTAATGGTGTGATGAAACGTTAAAAAGCATTCTCAAGGATTTTGATGTCAAAATTATTGCTGGCCTCATCAAGCGTTATTGGTTTAGACTAACTTATAACTGGAACTATCTATTAAAATATATTTTAAAAACAATATAAAGAAATTTTACAAATCAAATTCCTTTTATCTGTAGCTTCGAGCTCGTAACTTCTGTTCGCGGGTTCGTGTAAATGTAGGTCTTCTCAATTAATTCGGGTATATCTCGGGGAACAGTACTTTTTTCTGGATGAAAACCCTATGCCCTTTTCTGCATCCTTGAAAACATGTGCAAAATTTCATGATGATCGGTTGAATAATTAAAACGTAACAAACCAACAAAATAAATAAAAAAGCAACTTACTTTCATATTTATAACTAGCTGCGCTCCGCGTAAGTCCCGGTATCGTGGGAATATCGGGATAAAAAGTAGCTTATCTGTTAATCCAGGTATCCAGCTACCTACGTACCAATTTTCATTGCAATCGGTTCAGATGTTTTTGCGCGAAATAGTAACAAACATCCATACATACTCACAAACATTCACGTTTATAATATTAGTAGGATATTAGTAAGGATTTGTAGGAATGAAAGAGGGCACTTCTTTAAAAAATATACATTTATTGACAGGCGAACTCCAACACTTCGGAGTGCCCGGTGCAATACAAAAGCTATTTGACAAATATGGTCCCATGATAAGATTTGACGGCGTGCTCGGTATGGGGGTCATGATTATATTAGGCGACCCTGAAGCTACAGCTCATGTAAGTTTTATTTGTCATGAAAGAGATTTGAGGAATTAACTGCACATAAGCAAATTTTATTGCAAATCGTTTTGACTAAAACCCACTTCAGAATTAAGGCAACTGTAGAAACAAGGTAAGATTTGCCATACTTTTACATCTATGTGTACGTATGGTGTCTTACTAGATCGTTCAATTAGTCCCGAAACTAACTTGGAGATGACGCATATTTATTTTTTTTGATTTTTAAAAAGTTGGCCATGAAAAAGCTTTTTTCAAAATGGGTGCCGCGTTTGCTAGCAATTGCTCAAAAGTAACAGCGTACCAATGATTCAGAGCGCTGTACTGGTACTGTTTTGGCACTGTTCAATAAAAATGAATAGGATTTTTTACGTCGGTATGTCACAATGGCATGTGATTCCAATCGGCAGTCAGCAGAGTGAATAATTTAACTTATTTTGAAGCCAAAGATTAATCGTTCTACACACATGGAATAGAAAAGTTATAAAAACGTTGGAGAGACTGTATCGCAGTTGAAGGAGAGTACGTTGATGAATAAAAAAGAATTTTATCCACGTGTTAAGTTAATCGAATTTTAAATTGAAGACATATTTTAAATTGACCCATATTTTATCAAATTGTTTCCTCGTTTATTTAGAGCTATTTTTCAAGTGTGTTAAAGCTATTTGTGGAAAATACAGCTGTGATTGAAAATTCGAAATCAAACAACCAAATAGTTCTTGTTCATAGAACGCATATTAAAAAAAACGCATTGTACTAATTGTTACGACAAATTACGACTACGGCTTAATTGCAATTGCCAAAAAGAAAGTGAAATGAAGTGCCAAAATGTTTTAATCAAAATCCCATTCAGTAGTTTAGAACTGTATTGATTTAATTTAATTTTAATTTAAAACACTTCCTGCAGATACAATGCATAAGGCGAACTTAATGCCCACACACATTTCTGTATCAACCTTTGGGTGATACAGAAATGTGTGTGGCAGAAATGTGGATTTACATGCAGTATAATTATTTATGTAACATAATATATAGATAAATAAATGAATAAATATGAAATCGATGTTTTCTTTCACATCACATTTTTGTCCATATGATTACCAAACAGTGCGGATATCGGGAATTAAATGCATACAAATTAAATGTGTAATTTAGCTATGTTAGATGCATTAAATTCCGGTACGACCTAAATCGTAGCTCAATCAACACTTAAAAATATACCGTAATTGTCAACATAAACCCAAATGTTTATTTGCTTTACAAAAACAATCTTGAAGTAAATTTTACGAACAGTACTTTCGATCTTTTTTTTTCTTTATTGGAACAAAAAACCGTTACATAATATACGAAGTAGTAAACACATAACTCATACCATTGTTCGCAGTCTCAAAGGCCATATACGGCCATATGACAAGTGAGTATATTTGGTCACCGCAGTTAACGCGTTAAGAAATATTAAATATTAAGCTAATGAACTATATAATGTAAAAAAGATTGATAAGTCTGTTTTAAGGCTATATAATGTAATGTTATAAGCATATAAATGCTACGATGACAACTACTCGATAAAATTAAGTATCACCTCGATGAATTATGGAAAATAGAAAATAGATATTTAAAAGCCAATGATTGGTTGAAGCCAAACTCAAAAACAAAGTACTGAAACACTTACTATCGATTGTACATAACACGTTTTACGATGACTGTCATTATCTATATTCTTATCTTTATTATATTTTATCAAATTAAAAATAACTCAATTATTTATACATAGCAATGAAATGGCAAAGGAAGGTTATTTGCTATATAAATAGTCCATATATAGCTTACCTTAAACAGGTCACCCGAAAATTTTAATGTCATAATTTCTTTGGTAGTTTTTCCGTTGCAACTCATCTATCTAGTCAAGAAATAAGAATGAAATGAAATAAAAAGAATTAACTTTTTTCAGGTATTAAGAAGCGAAAACTGGTTACCAGTGCGGCCTGGGTTCTTTTCACTTGAACATTATAGAAAAGAATTCAAGGTTAGCAAGGGACATAGTATCCATACTACAGGCCTTATTACTGAGTACGTAGACGACATAATCCGATTATAGTTATAAACATAAATAATAATCAAAGTGACTTTTACAACACTAAAATTTGATGAAAATGAAAGAAATTTAAAAACACCCTTTAGTCTGCCTACCTTTAATCTTCATTAAAGTTAATAATACAGTGTATCCTAATACACGCAATTATTAAATTTAACTCTTTTAAAAAAAATGAGAATTCCTCTAATTTCCCATCAATTACTTACGAACTCTGAAAAATAACGTTTTTATTAAATATTTCCCTCTTTACACAGCCACAGTTCTAATCGGCTCAAAAATATGGCTCTTCGAAGCTGTGTAATTGCTCAAATTAAACACAGCTTTGAAAGATAATGAGGGCTTTAAAAATAAATGTTTTGATTAGTCTCTAAGTATTAGTTTTTTTAATTGCAGTCACGGTGATGTATGGAAGGATTTTAGATCCACAGTTAATCCTGTTATGTTACAACCAAGGAATATTAAACTTTACTGTAGCATACTTGATGAAGTGGCTCAAGATATGATCAAAAGGTAAGAAAGGTATTCATATACAAGCATTAGGTACATTTAATTTATCCAGATCAACCAAGACGTTAAATTTATTCAGTTCCCTTTAGGTGATGTATTGCAAATATTGAGTTTCCATGATAAGAGCTAATTATGATGTGTTATTTAACAAAAAAAATATGCAGACTCAGCTAATAATTTCGATACTAAAACTCGTAACTTAGATCAGTGATACTTTTACGATTTAGAGATTTTCTTACTACTTATTAAGTTATTAAAATGAATCATGTTTTAGAATGAAAGTGAACCGGGATGAGAAGAACATGATTCGAAACAAATTTGATACTGAGATGAATTTATGGGCCTTAGAATCTATAGGAACGGTAGCTCTTGGCTGTCGCTTAAACTGCCTTGATACCTCTTTACCTGAAGATTCCCCGGAAAGGCAGCTTATTCAGTGTGTTCATGATCTTTTCGTAACAGCCGATCAAATGGATTTTAAGCCAAGTCTATGGCGATATATTTCAACGCCTAGTTATAAAAAAGCTATGAAACTGTATGAACATCAAGAAAAGTAAGTAATTGTACTAAATAAGTATTAAAACTCTTGCTCGTTATCACTGAGTGACTGCCCAGAACCAAATTCCACCTATTAACGCCCGCTGTACTATAAATTGTACACAACTTTAGGTAAGATAAAAAGTGTATAATGAGTTTTGACATTCTAGTAAATTTAAGTTTACGCATTAAACATGTGGAGGAACGGGTGTTATGTCCCTCCAACATAAAGGGAGGATCCTCCAATCAGGTGAGGTGATCATGCCTGGCGGGCCGCGGCCCAACGGTTGATGTTGGGAAGTTGTATATATACTAATCGGCGCGAGAACTCTCATAGCGCGATGTAGGATTAGTAGTTACTCCGTAGTTCAGCTTATCTTCGATAGATGATGTTCGAGTATGTTTTTGCTGTATGTGGAAGTCGCCACAAAATAATCACCATTTTCACCATCTGGAGGTGAATTCGTAATCATTTTATTATACAATGATTAAGCTTTCAAAGTCGATTAGAAGTTTTACTATTTACTTTTTAATATCATCCTCTGACATAAAAAAAAATATACAAAGCTGTTTTTGCTATAACACATAATGTGCTGTTGTATTAAGTTAGTACAATGGGCTCCTAATATATTGCTGTTGTTAATTAGAAGACATTTTACGTGACTTGTTGTTGTGAGTTGTTTACGTTTATTGATAGTTTTACTCGTATTATTTGTTTCTATTTTGTCTTCAATCAGTGCCCTTTTTACTTACGATATTTTCGGGCGTCAAGAAAATAACAATGTGTTATAAAAAAAAACAAGGAGAAGAGATTCATTGAAAAACGCGCATTATGAAAATCTTAAAATATTTGATTCCTGTGAAAGTCTGAGTATCTTTTTGATGTAGAGTTTTAAAACTTAAAACTTTTTTTGCCAATTACGACCTGGTAGTCGATCTAAAAGGCCTTGATTACAGAACTACTGTAACCCGACCTGGAAACAGAATGAAACCGTGTCCTTTGATTTCGTCGAAGGATCTGCGACAAAGCCTACGCCTGAATGCGATCACAAACTTTATAACATTAACGTATACTGGTACTGCTACGTAGGGAAAACTATGTTTGTACTATCGGAACTAAATTTGATACTATAGAACTATTACAGAAAGTCAAAAAGTGTTTTTTTATGGTATAGGGGGCAAACGAGCAGACGGGTCACCTAATGGTAAATGGTTTTTTAGGCCGTGGTATCACTCCGGTCGAGCCCATACATGCCGAAGCATGGCTCGATCACCACCAGACAGCAAAACTTGCGTAGACTTACCTTACGTGCTCCAATGTTATAACGGGATAGATAGCGTAGATAAAATAGATCAAACAAAAAAAAATTAAAAAAACCCCGACACAAAATATTAAAAAATAGTATGAACGGTCATCTTGGATTTGAAATTTTTCGTAGTGCATTCTACTAGTCAAGCCTTTTTATTTGAGACCTATAGGTACGTATTTTTTCACAACTCCCTCAGAGTTGTGAAAAAATATGTACATAATCCGTTTTGTGGCGGCGGCCATCTTGGACCGATTTTCATCAAATATAGCTAAGAACACTAGACTAATTCACCTTTCAAACAAAAAAAAACAAAATCAAAATCGGTTCATACGTTCGAGAGCTAATGCCACAGACAGACACACACACACAAACACGTTAAACTTATAACACCCCGTCGTTTTGCGTCGGGGGTTTTTAAACGCCAACGCAAAACGACGGGTGACAAGACATTCCATAATTCAAAAAATACCACCCTAGCTTAGATGTGTTTTTAAATTTTTGTTTTTCTTTTGTTTTAATGTCATAATTAATGTGCTTTTCTAATCATGTCACTAATCGGTTAAGTAAAATATTCTCTGGTTTTCATTTGGATGTTAATATGTTAGAAGAGATAGGTTTAGTATGATTACATCATTACCCTTAATTTTTTTAGTCTCACAAAGCATTTTGTCAAGAAAGGTGTGGAACAACTAAAACTGAACGATAGTCAGAAATCAGATCATGAGAAGGGAGTACTGGAGAAATTACTTGAAATCAACGAAGAATACGCATACATTATGGCTAGTGACATGTTGTTCGCAGGAGTTGACACAGTGAGTGACAAATTCTTATACAGTCAGGAACACAAATATATACATTTTATATATGGTGTTCAAACCATAGATCAAAGATCAAAGTATATAACAATAATATTACCATTAATAAGTATGCACTCCCTGGATGTATATACAGGTTGCAGCGGGCCAAATAGAAGTAAGCGTGTGGCCAACAAAACACCAAACCCATGAGGCGACCAATACAGCTGGAGTTAATCTTTACCTTTTTGTATCAAGTGATCGTTTTACATTTGCAGTCTGAAAAATTTAATGTACACTGTTTTCTGGGTACACGTGTTTACCTTCACGAACTGCAGTCTGCCAAAAATATTTTACCTTCAATTCAAAAACTAATAAGTTTTAGTAATTAATTGCTTAATAACTTTTTATGCATAATTTAGGAAAATAAAATTCATTTCCTCAAAACAGTTTAGTATAACAACAATGAACTGACGTCATGTTCAATTGACATCAAACATTTTACATTTTGAAAGAGATTGTGATTGACTAGATATTAAATACTAAAATATTCCCTAGTACTCATATTTCGGGATGTCTGTCTTGCATAAATAATATGTTTGGTCTATGAGGGTCTAGATAGTTTTGAAATATTAGTACTCTAACATATTTAGGTAACATAGTATATAACATTAGGTTAATAGATATATTAGGTCCTGCTGTCAACTGTCAACAACACAACATCAGTTATGACCCATCTCAAATTACAAACAAATTGTAGGAAATCTCAAAGTATTTTGTTTGACTGATATGATAGACTATCCCGAATTGTTGCAGATTTCTGCCATGCATGCGCTGCGATCGCTTCATATACCCCCACCATGCACTTCGCACGTAGCGAATTCACACGCCTATAACATAAAGATGACTGGCCTGTTGGCCTAGTGGTTAGTGACCCTGACTGCTACGCCATAGGTCGTGGGTTCCGAGTCCGGGTGTTCTTTGTTTGTATGTTTGTAAAGTCCCCAGTGATACAGGAGTCATTCCTAATGCGGGAGTTGTCGTTACAAAAAAAAAAAAGATTTAACAAATCGGTACTTGCGACGGTCATTTGACGATGGCCGTCGCAAGTATCGATCTGATTCTACTTACATGGGCGGGCTCTAGTAAACAATCACTGGCTATCAATGATCCTTTACCGACCAATTATTAACTGGTGTAAGATACACTGAAACAGCGAAGTAAGAACTCCCTCAACTTTTTTCTAACCGTTTCTCAATGCTCTGGTTCTTTGTCTGGTTTTTAATTCATTGAAAATCTTGATTACAATCATTCTATGTTTAAAAATTATTTTTGAAATTTCAGGCTGCTAATTCAATGATAACTGTACTCTATCTTCTGGCAACAAACCAGGACAAACAGGACAAATTGAGAGAAGAAATCCTATCCAAATCAAACAAAAGACCTTATCTCAAAGCATGTATTAAAGAGGGGATGAGAGTTATGCCAGTTGTGTCAGGTAATATCCGGCAAGCAACAAAAGACTACAACTTGAACGGCTACAGGATACCCAAAGGAGTAAGTTAACTATATTTTTAAATTATTATTTATGGAATGTAGTGTTAGGGTCCTGTAGAACTTCCACTAAAATGGAGTCGCCAAAAGGGGAAAGAACCTCCATAATACAGCTGCCCGCTGCCAAAAATAAAAGAAGTTGTAATGAATTTCTAACAATCACATAATCTTTGAAAAGTCAAGAGTGGTGTCAGATCGAATCAGTTGTTTTAAGGCTTTCAAATCATCTAAGTATACTTATAGCCCAGTCAAGGAACTAAAATACCTAAATTTTGCAAAACTAGTCAGACCAGCTTAGAAAATAACCCATTTTGCAATTAAGGCAAAAAAAAAATTATCGTTAATAATTTAAAAAGTTTAAAACCGATCTTGCTGAAACTTATAGTACTTTTTAATATCATCACAAGCTACAATATCAGAAAGCTTGAGATTTCTACGTACATTCCTTTCAAAGTTATGAAATGTTGAAAAATAAGCTCTTCTTAACTTTGACCGTCATTTGCTGTTAAACAAAAGTACTTAGCGACTTTGAAAAAATTTCATTTCATATTCATTTTTTTGGTTAAATTGTTAAAAAAATGACGCCGTACTTGTCCATACTGCGGGTTCGACACCCGTAGTATGGACAAGTGGGGCGTCATTTTTTTCATTCTTAATCAGCGTATTTTTTTTTACTATTTATCCAAAAATAAAAATGCGTGGTAATCGAAATGTCCATTTTTGATCATAAAACAGCTAGGTCGACTTGGCTACTACGAATCTGAAGATCTCGTAATGAGTTTTTTGTTCCTACGCATTAATCTCAGTATGAATTATTCCACTAATATAGACGTTTATTGGTAGTGTAGGCTATTTAACTTTACTCTATGATCTATTGGAGCGGATAAGGAAACATAAACGGCAACAATCTCTGTATACATACTTTACTTCATAAAAACATCTACTTAAATTATATCCATGTAATTACTTTGATAAAACAATCGCACGTACGTACGTAATGCCATAAGTATATGAAACATTTCAGAAATGATTAACTACTGATTGTATATCATCGAATAGGTGGTAATGATAGTGACAGTGATGATGAATTTATTTTTGTAAATAGAAATTTTTTAATAGTGGCACACGTCATAAAGTTATTTCAAAACTAAATGGAGCCGACATTTATGACAATGACCTTTGACAAGCCTCGACATCAGCCAGTAATTACGGAACTCAACCACATCTTATGGAACGACCATGACCACGACAGTAGATAGGCCAATGAAAACATTAAAACATGAAAAACTGTCTGATTGTTGTTCAAGTTTACGCTTTTACTCAATTACTATAGCAAATAGCACTTTTATTCACAACAAAATGATTATGAAAAGTAACAAGGTGACAAATAGTACATACGTTATTAGAACATATGTAGTATGTGACTGTCGATTTACTGTATCTATTTCTTTTATTTCAGATGAACATTGTGTTCAGCCACCGCGAAATGTCATTAATGGAGCATAATTACCCGCGGGCGCAGGAATACATTCCCGAGCGGTGGACTGCCGAGAAAAATGACCCACTTTACTATGGGAACACGAATCCATTTGCACATGCCCCATTTGGCTTTGGTGTCCGCAGCTGTATAGGTAGGTTATGAATTTCTTTACCATGGAATAAAAACTTCCGTCAGGGGTAGTCATACTTATTAAAGAGTACCTGGGTGAATAAACTTCGCTCTACGTTTTTAATTTTTTGAGAATCCCATTTTGTCAGAAAGTACACCCATACGGAGGAATCGAGCCATTAGCTTGTTTGTCGGAAATTGAGTCGCAATGGATCGGTTCATGCGGCCGCAGCGCTTTTTGCGTAAAGCAATTTTATTTGAAGAATAATTCGCTTATTACTGTGAGGGACTTGTTTCGTTTCGAATACAATTTGCACGAGTTCGAGTTCAGTTTTAACAAAAAAATGGGTGAAAAAGTTTAAGAAGACGGAGTTGAAATTAAATGTAGAGCAAATCATCAGACGACGAACTTCACGGTCTGAAGAGAACGTGCAGAAAGTTTAAACTTCAGTATGTCATGAACCAGATTTATCGACGCGCAAACGTTAAACTAAATTATAAATATCGCGCACACCGTATTTAGAAGTTGGATCTGAAATGATTTCTATATAAGATCCAGTTGGTACAAGAATAGGAGCCTAACGAAACAGTGTTGGATGGAGTTTCGCAACTTTGACATCTTGTTATCCTACGAAACCCATTTCTACCTCAACAGGCATGTTAATATACAGAATTGCAGATATTGTAGTAGCACGAGAATCCAAAAGCTAAACATGAAGGATCTCTTCATTCGTCTAAGGTGACTGTATTGGCAGCAATTTCAGCTATAAGAATCATTGGGCCCTATTTCTTTGAAAATTCTCGCGGCCTCACAGTCACTGTTAACTCTACTGAGTATGTGATAATGTTACGAGAGTTTCTGGCAAGACAACTACAGGAATTTGATGGCTACAATAGGAATACGCAATATGGAGCCACCTGCCACAACGTGAACATGTTTGCACACCTATAATGTTCATGTTCCCGAAAAAGCTAATTTCTAAGTAGGACGTTGTTTCATGCCCATTTAAGAGACCCCAATTGACGCCAGCCGACATTTTTTATGGGAATATTTGAAGAATTGTGTGTACACAAAGAAACTAAAGAAACGGTTTCAACTAAAAACAGGAATTAGGGAAGAGATTTCTGCAATCCCACAAGGTTTTTGGCGAAGTCTTCGAAAATTTCCGTGCGCGCTTAGAAGAATGCTGAAATCACGACGATGGTGGTTTAGATGTTATTTTTAAAAAGTATTGTTACGAGTAACCCACGGGCGCAATCTTTTGTCGAGTATAGTAAGTTATAGAAGGTAACGATTACCTAAATTGAGATGCACGCCATCTTTTCATAGAATATGCTACGAGGTATTAGAAAATCCCAGAGTAGTTTCAAGTTTTCGAAAAATGTCGCGATCTCTCTACAAAATAACGTTCGGGTATAAAAGTGCAGTTGCATTGTGGAATTCGATAGAGTTCTAGTTGAGCGATCTGCGAGTAATAGTGAGAAAACAAGTGTGATAAGTGCCGAAGTACAATTGATTAGAGAAGTGGAATAAGTTGTATTGTGTTATTTGTGAATTATTGAAGTAAATAGTTTCTATTTTGGTAATAAATTGGCTTACATTTCTAATCCCGAACCTCAGCTCGTAACATTATATTCCAGTCGATAGACTATGCTATAAATAAACATTTTTTACAAAGAATCATATGTTTTTACTTTCTTAAATATATACAAATTCCTGGCCTACCCTGTACTATTTAAACTTAAAACACAAACTTATCAAAATGAAAATAAAATATTCAAATCGTTAGCGCCGTTTCCAATTTTAAACGTTTCAACGTTTGAAGTTATTATACAGCGTATAAGTCTCACCACCGTGAATAACTTACAAAAACAACTTTCTTTGGATACTTATCACAATGCAAAAGTCAGGATTTACAGTCATTAGTTTGATTTTGCGCTACGCAACGTAAACGCAACACGCGTACACTGCGGTACGGAGAATAACGTTCGGCGCCGTCGAAGCCGCTGAATGCAAAAATATCGTTTAATTGATTACATTGCATTGGTTGGTTGATTTTTTTCGGTAAAATGTTCTGTTTACTCATTGTGATATCACTTTTAACCAAAAAATTAAAAAATTTAAAAAAAAAGAACTTTCCGGCAAAAAATTCCAATGATTTTCCACTTAGGATGATGATCTGAAACTACTATTTCAAGATTCAGCAGGCCGTTTTTTACACCAATTATGTTTAGATTGAACCCACGTGTGTTTTTTTTTTGTCTTTTGTACATTATATACTAGTAACGTCGGTAGTGCACTGGGTGGGGTTCGAACCTGCAACCACTTGATCGCAAGTCCGACGCCTTAGTCATTACGCTACCGCCGCTTATTTCGGGGAAACATATTTCGGGTATACCATAACTTAATTTAAATAAAACTTACTATACAAAAAGGGACCTGTTCAGATAAAAAACATGTTCGCTAGCTACAGCTTACGATAGAGAGGCAGCAGGTTCAAATCTTGTCCAGTGAACGAATACTTAACACTGTTATGGCGTAGTGGTTGTCACGTTATAAGTAATTACTTATCTAATTGCTACTGTATCAAGTGTTGTGGGTTCCATCCCCACATCAAACAATTGTTTGTATAGGTACTTTAAGCTTGGTTGGTTTCAGTCTTGATGTAATTTTATTATCCGTTAATTGTATTTATGCACATACATTAAAGTCCCGTCCCTAATCCCGATTGGAGTGGTTACAGCTGAGCACACAGGTCGTCAGTCGAGTTTTTACATATTGTGGAGTAGATATTTCCAACAGTTCCTATTTAATTTCTTTGCGAATATGCGACACAGCAGTGAGTTTGGGTAGAATAAGTAAAAAATATCTAATCTCTGAAGAAATTTAATAGAAACTTGATATGCAGAACATTGCATTAAACTACTGGTAGCCAATTATTACTGTGAAGCATATTCGCCAGGAAATGAAAAAGAATAATCTCATATAATTATTAGATCCTACCAGTGCAAGCTTACATCCAGAACAGCCACCAGTTGTTACCTACTATTTGATGTGACATAAGTCAAATATTCAATTAAACGTAAAGATTAAGGCTTAGGAGTTACGATCAAGTGATTTTAGGTTCGAACCCCACCCATCGACGTACCGGAGGACCTAACGAGAGTATCACTCTATCTATACTTATAATAATATATTAGATCAGCCAATTCAGAGGTATGTAATACCTTTTCGTGATCGCGTTAATTCCCGTAAATACATAATTATATGATATACGAGTATTAGGTCGGAAAAAAAGTCGTTTCGTATTTTTAAAATTTAAGAAAACTCTCTTTGGCTGTACTGTTTATATAGACATTAAGAAAAAGAAAAATATAAAGTAAAAAAGACTTTCCCGCCATTTTTCAATTGTTTTTCTATCCGCCAAAATGAGTAAATCTAATTAAAAAACTCGATACATTCTGAAGTTTTATTACAAAAAAGAGAAAAATGCGACTCTAGCCGCGAAAAAAAATTGTGACGTTTATGGACCTAATGCAGTGTCAGTAAGAGTAGCACACAGTTGGTTCAAGAGTTTTCAGTCCGGGTATTTTGATGTCAAAGATGCAGCTCGCACTGGTCGCCTTCATATGGAAAAAGGTGATGCCATTTTTTGAAAAAGTGGAGCAAGATTGACATATTAGTAGTTACGACATAGCCGAGGATCTGAGGATTGACCATAGAACAGTTTTGATCCATTTGAAAAACCCTGCTTGTACAAAAAAATCTCGATGGCACTCAGCAAAAATTGAGAGAGCTTGGTTGGGAAGTGTTAATTCATCCACCAAATGGTCCTGACCTTGCACCCTCAGATTTTCACCTGTTTCGGTCTCTTTAGAATTCTTATGGTAGTGTTAGGTTAACATCAAGAGGTCCTCTCTTGATGTTAACCAATGTCAAAATACTTGTCGCAGTTTTTTGATAAAAAATCCCAAGATTTCTACAACAACGGGATTATGTCACCTACCTACAAGATGGCAACAAGTTATCGAACAAAATGGCACATATATATTATAATTAAATGTTTTAAAACTTTGAAAATAATAATAGTATAACTTTACACATATCACACACGGCTGTCTGATCCCAAACTAGGCAGAGCCTGTACTATGGTAACCAGACTGCTGATAAATATACTTGGAAATATTTCTAAAGACATACATAATATCATAGATAAATTACATCACACAATTATTTCAGCCAGTCAGTAACATACACATAACATTTTTTTTTGGTTTGTAGCAAAATGAACATACAGTTCAAAATAAGTTTAAGGAGTTATCATAAATTTTATAAAAAAATACCGTTAAGACAGACAATCAACTTTTTCTTCCTTGTAACCAACAATTACAATCTAATATTCAATATCACACACACATAGTTAAATCTTAGTGTTCGTATTAGTAATATTAGTCTTTATTTAAGTCTTTCTAGAGTTCCTGCATGACGTCAGTTAAAATTATTTATTACTCAAGTATAACTTAATCGACCATGATCACCTTAGACCACAATGATTACGTTATTCTATCTTGAATAATTATTTAAGATAACATTACTTTAATGACATCAATTAACTATTTTTGTTAAAATAGTTTTAAATCGTAACACAAAATGTTACTCATATTGTTTGCCAATCAATGTCTTAATCAGTTACACATATAGCCAGTGGTTATAAAGACTCTTTCAGCTTTTATTCTTGTGGATTGTGGACTTGCAATCTAATGTAGAGTGACTGCACAAGTAAGAACAATGGGCGGAAATCGTTCCAAAAGTTGGAGTCGTTCTTTTCGCCGGATCTCGGATTCGGTAAAATGTTACCGGATCCGGTTTACATCTAATAATGCCGCATCCGCCGGATTTCCGGATCCGGTTTACTGGATTACAATCTCTAGTTACTAACCACTAGACCAACAGGCCAGTCAAAATGTCTTGAATTTTTATATAAAATACAAAGAAACTTTTCCCCGACCTTATAGGTAATTATTTGCTAATAATAAAGTGGAAGAGTTTATTTTCTTGGTGAAATGCGCTAATCTCTATAACTATTAGTGGATTTTGAACAAATATTTTTACATTAGATAGCCTAATGTTAAGGAATATGGGCTATTTAACATCACCCTTAGCAGCGTAGACATAATCATAAACACCGGTGAAGTTGCGGAGAATAGTTACTTTAAAACAAAGCTTTCTTACCTACCTAATGAATAAAAGAATATATTCATTTAATGTTAATAAAATAATTTTCCAGGTCGTCGCATAGCTGAGTTAGAGATCGAAACATTTTTGGCACGTGTCATAGAGAACTTCAAAGTGGAATGGTTCGGTCCTCCTCCGAACCTGGTTCAAACGTCGCTTATTTATGTAAAGGGGCCGTTCAACTTTATATTTAAGGATGTGAAGTAATTATTTATAACATATTTTTTTGTGTGAGGGTTAAATATTGTTATAAGATTTATAATATACCCATGGTTAGACCAAGAAGACTTGTTATTAACGGGTGAAATACCACAAACAGTAAAGATTCAATAAAACTGTTTATTTTTTAATTTGGTACATACTTATTTGGGTGTCTTGCGATAACTGTAACCAGATGTCTAGGGAATGCTCGCCACACCTCGCTGTAACAAATGGTAAATAGTCAGTGAGTAAAATGTGATATCAAATTGTAGTGTGATTGATTAAGACATTTTTTTACGAAACGCTTAAAATTGTACATAGGTATTTTAGTAGCTATATAAAAGTAAATTATTGAGCAATAAGTATAGTGAAATACTTTCACAATTTTACTGGACAAATATTTATTAATAATTGAAAAAATGACACCAAATATAAGTGCGAAACATACAATCCACAAAATGTCAAGCGCGAAATGTTAATGGCTTTTCCATGAAGAATTCTAAAAAAACTATTGCCCCAATTTTTGTGTAGTGACTCTGATGTACATATGTATATATAACACTGTATTAAATATTACTAGAAGACAAACCATATTTATTATGCAATTTTCTTCGTTTAATAAAGCGTTTCAGTCATGCTGCGTGGTTTTAATATGAGAGTAATTTTTTTTCTAAAAATGTTTAAATTCTGTAATGTAAATTCTTAAATTAAAATAAAGGGATTGACAATAAAGGTCTTGTCTAAAACAAAACTTGTTTCCTTTACAAAAAGTAAGTGTATGTAATTTATTATTCAATAGATAAGGGGCACATCTAAGAATTACGCCCGAGTAACGTCACGGATAGTATAGTAGATATAGGTACCGATAACCACTTACCATCAAACAGATCTTCTTGGTTGTCAAACTCGTAGAAGAAATTAAAAAATGCCTGGGCCCTCCTGATGATGGCAGTCACCTTCGCCTAGGTTATGCACAAGCCACGCTGGCGGATTGCCCCAGTTGGGCAGCGCAGCGTCGGGCCCTCACTGCAGTCATCGGAGAGGATCTGTCGCTACCGGCTGTCATACGCTCTATGGCCGGTAGCGGCAGGAATTTTACCGCGGTCGCAACCTTCTGTGAGGAAGTCATCTCGCAGAAGGAGGCGGCGGAAAGGGTCCGGGAGGACGACCTCCATTCGGACTTAATTCGCCGCCTGCGAACCGGGCGGCGGAGGCGCGCTTACCAGCGCCTCATGCCACCCTGAGTGTGGCCGCGGGTGGTTGGTACGGGGTTTCCCCTCCACCCGCTATAGTGGCCCCCCGCGAGGAGGCGGCGTTTCGTTTTTTTTTTTTACCCGAAGGTGGTGCCCGCGCTTTTGCGGGCAGGCGCTAGGAGGGTTCCGGATGTCTTAATAAAAGCTGTTCCCGGATCCCTCCTATTTAAGGCGCAGTACGGCACACCGTGTGGTTTTAGTCGGTTCGATTCCGACACACCGCCCTACCGAAAACCCCGGTATGGTGACGGCCCGAGGGGGTTTCCACACGCACAAAAAAAAAAGGAAAATTAATCCACGAGTGTCTAACCTATAAAACCTTGACCATGTATCGTCTATCCTCAAGGCTCGTCATTGTAGTAAATCAAATTAACCTATTAAATACGAAGGTGCTGCCACCCAAAGATGACATCAGTAGTCTATATGAGACCTGGCTTACAACTTAAAATCGAGCATTAAGCTTTAAGGTCAGCAAGGTTAAGGGGTTTCTTGGAACCGTGTGGCGTCCCAACCTTACTAAATATATCGAGACCTGCTTAACACCACACGCATGGATCAAGACTATTTACACTGATGCATCAAGCGTCATTGGACTGTTTTGTCTGCTTTCTGTTTTGTTTTGATTTGCAAACTATGAAATTAAAATAAACAATTTTTAATATCATATGAAGCTAAGAAAACATATTTTTAGAACGAGATGCGAATTGATAATGACGAAATACTGAACATTCTCGCGGCCGATTCACCTAGTTTTTTTTTTGTATTGGTGATGTTTTTTATCGAATTGTAAGATAGCCTACTCTCGAGGGAAATCTAGAAAGGTGTTTTGGGTCTAAGAATAAATTTGAGTTCCTGTTGGGTTTGGTTATTTTTATTAAGGTTCTTATATTAAAAGTTTCTGCGACAAATATTTAAAATATTGTCATAATACAAGATGAGGGCACATGAAGTGTAATATGTATGTTATGTATAATAATATAATACCACACAAGACAATTTCCTCGAGTTCTAATTATGGCTAAAGAAACAAGGTTACAGTAAGGACACTAAGTACTCTAAATGCATAATTTTTATTTTGTGAAAGTAGTTTAAGTAGAATACACCAATGGTTGTCCAAATCCTTACTAAATAAAGTTCCACATATATCTACTTGTATTAAGCTCTAAGTTAAAATATTTAATTTTCTTTCTATAAAAAGTGCTGAACATACGGTAAGGTAAGAACTAATCCAGCAGTAGACATATAGTCCCAGGTTAGATATTTCCTTAGCTGCAGTACTGAAGAACCCATTCCTAGTTCCTTAACAGAATTACGATGAAGACTGAACTGAAATCAGAAATCTGAAACAAATCTCCGAGCGACTCAAAACGACGTCAGTAAGAGCGTTAACTACAATGAACTCTATAAATCTTCTTCTTCTCTTCTTGCAATATTTTTACTTATTTTAGTTGACCTATACAATATTTTAAGCTATTGATGCAATCATTTTGGAAAAAAAATCAAAGCAGGAAATATACTATTTTCACTATCCGTTAAAGCTAGTGCATGTTAAACCTAGAAAATATGTCTTATTAGTTAGGAATATATGGTTTTACTGTATTTCGGGATTGCCCGACTAGTTTCAGTTTAGTGTAGCGGCACTTGCAGCCGACGCGGTAAGACGCTTCACAACTTGATAAAGGGCCCCGTCAGATCTGAAACTAGTAGATGTGAATAAAATCGTGTATCCTTAACTTACATGAATACCACTCACGAAAGTTTTTAATCGAATTTGCCTAATACAACGAAAACTGTAAAGTTGATAAATGGAAATGTATTATCCGGCCAGAGCGTTTATTTCGTCATGGAAAAAAAACCGTATTTCTTTTTATTAAATTGTAAATAAATGAGAATGATAAAAGCAATGTTACTTATACGGCTTAAGGCATTTATTTGTAAGCTTTTATCGTAGCTTAAATGGAAGCACCAATGTTTGCTTATGTGGATGGAGTACACTAGCTTTCCGGATTATATGGAAGGTTTTTTGCTAACAATTCTTTTGGCTGTTTGTTTGCAAAAAGAAGGATATATTAAAAGCCTGTCAATTTATTAAAACCGAAATCTTTTTGTTCGAATTCCATTTTTTGTTTGCGTACGCGAGTTTGTAATGTTTTTTTGTACCGTAAAAGAGTTTTATATTGAATTATTAAATTAACACTTAAATTGTTTAAACTTTTAACATATCTACGTCTGTTATTGTTTTGTTATTCTTTTTCGAGAGTGAAAACCAATTGAATTCATATGGGAACAATTAAAATCGCATATTGGGAAGAATAACAAATTAAATTACACTGTAAAGCACTATATGTAGGCTTGCTGCGGGCATATTTTATATTTATTATATTTATTTGGTGACAAAAAGGCATTTTTTAATTTTTGTGCTAATAATTTTTTCTTTATGTTAACCGATGTATATTAAGCAGTATAACTCCGTATATGATTTTATGTGATTTTTTTTGCTCCACAAAAGTTTTTAAGTTGTGGAAAATGACACTCACGCATTGAGAAAAGATGGCCGTTCTATCAATGCTGCCAACTGTACGAGTAAAGTTTGAAATTGGTGTGTTTAATAAATAGCGAAGAAAAACCAATTTATAAAAAGTTATCATCAAACTTACCCCGGTATTTAAAAGGAACCCCCTTGTTCGGTACCACGAATGTTAGTTATATTTAAAAATGGATATACATAATTATTATATAAAGAGTTACCAGTGATCTACAACAGGAATGCAGAAAATAAAAATAGTCCCGTTTGCTATGGAGTAGGTATTCTTTACAAATTAGTAGGCCTTCTGTATTGTATCTTTTTAACTCTTTTTTTTATTAACTTTTGTTTCAAAACCTATAGATACCTTACAGAAAAGTGTTTGCTTTCAAAGTCACAACACTAACAGGAAAACGTCCTCAGGCAAAACCAGTTTTATCTAAAAAATACTATATACCATTAGCAAACGCAATATTTGGAACGCAAAATGAACCCAAAATAAAAATACTTAGTTGATGCAGACGAAATTATATTTTCTGTTAATTTGATTTTTACAGGGTAATTTCGCCACAATAAGGACCAAAATGTCAGTTTAAATATAATAATGTATATGGGTCCTAAATTCGTGTACTGTAAAATATTCAAGCTGGTACTTTATAAAAGGACATAGCAAGAAAAGAGCGAAATCAAAGGCATAAGCTCTATGAAAGTAATATAATTCGGTTAAACACTGATATTATAAAACATAACACTTACGTTTGTAGCTTCTCGAATGCCGACGGTTGACTGACTGTCCAACATGGGTCCTAAAATATTAAAGGTGGTACTTTATCTATTGAGAATGATGTTATGGGACCATTTTCATTGTAAACAACTACAAGAACAAAATATTTGTCACTTTACAAAATTGCATGTACCTAGCAGTTTAATTTGATATTGTTTAATAATAAATTAATGACTTTCACAACAATGTGATGTGATGATGTGAACACTAAGATGTTTCTCCAAAGGTCAGCCAAGATTTAATTCGACCGAGCCATCATCTTAGGCTTTACGTAGAATACTAGCAACTTTCATAGAATAAAAACAAAAAACAGCCTGACAACAACAACTTACCCGAGCTCTGGCTACCCGATATGATACATTTTTCTTATGTGGTCTTATAATTGGTTTGAATTGACTTCTTAATACTTATTTTGTACAAAACGTTGACGACTTTGTACGTTGTACACGATGATTTATTTTTAATGTACCCTAAATTATGTCTGAACTCTTTGTAATCTAATTAGTTGAAAATCTTCTTTAATGTTATCGAGTTATACTGAATCTTACCTTAACCTTTGCAAAAGGCATGTTTCATAAATTTTCAACAGCCCTCATCACACGTACGCCCACATAAAATATGTGCACTAAATCTCTGATCGAACTGCCTCAGTAATCATGGCGGGAGGATCCATGTTCTGAATATCAACTTACGTGTGTGTTAAGCGTCGCATAAATTGTCTCTTAATGATCTATACCTTTATAATTCAGATGGTATTTCAGATGAGGAGGTTTGTGTGATACGCTTGCTGAATACTATTTAATATTTGAAAGATGTACATTTTACGTAGTGTATTTATTATATATTACCTATTCTAATGTAATAAAGATGAAAAGTTTCTTCGTTTCTTTAAATTTCTCATACTTGTATCTACTCTATCGTCTACTCCTATTTCGCTTTCCCTGATACCTATATCATACTACTATTTTGGTTGTTGCTGTCCGTTCTGAATGATGTGATGAAGCTTCCAATACCTTATTTTTGAGGCGTACAATCAGGAACTCGGCTCCAATCGGCCTATTTACATTATTTTTCCCCGGAAGACGATAAAACATCTCGGAGTTGAGATGCGTTTATAGCAGCCTACACAGTGTTGCAAATTTCTAATAAAATAGAAGTGAGCTCGCTAGTTGTCTTGGACTCTTTGCGAGGAATATTTCTAATTTAGATTGCAGCAGAGCGGCAGTTGTTTTTATATAAATCTTGCCCCTTTTTTCCAGTTCAGTCGTAACTTCGTTGTTCAATACGTTCTTTCTACATTTTGTTTTAATAACCGATCGCATGCTTTCGGATTGTTTATGTATGTAATGACTAGATTTCTCGATTTAACAGTCTGTTGATTTTTAATTTCTTTATTTTGTGGTTTAACCTCTAAGATATCAGACCACGGCGTTTTACTAACTGCGTCTTGATATTTTTCCCAGGTAAAAAGCATATTTTTAATTGTATTTTCAAATAATTGAAATTTACCATGTCTTTCTGGTGATAAGTCTGATCGTGCTCGTTTGTTTGGGTTGTTCCCGGCCGTAATGTTAATAAAATCAGCGACGTACTCTTTTTGAGGATCAGATAGTAATAGTAATAGTAATAGTAATAGTAATAACTTCACACATCTCACACACGGCCGTCTGATCCCAAACTAGGCAGAGCCTGTACTATGGTAACCAGACGGCTGATAAACATACTTACATATTTCTAAATACATACATATTATAGATAAATTACACCCAGACACAGAACAAATTATCGTGCTCATCACACAATTATTTGTCCTGGGTGGGAATCGAACCCACGACCTCTGGCTTAGCAGTCAGGGTCACTAACCACTAGATGATATGTTTTATAAGTACATGTTTAGTTAAACTCAACTAAATCTCAACAATCTGAACATAGGGCGGGCCAATCTTGACGTTTGAAGATTTTTTAATAATAGTATTTACTTTACATGTGCCCTTAATTTCTGAAGATTGCCGTTATTTTCCCTTACATACCATCATCAGATCTGGATTTGGTGACCTTGGAAGCATTCTCTTTCAAACAAAAAATAATTAATTTAAAATCGATCCATAGATGACGAAAATATCGGTAAATTCCTCCTTTCTTGAAGTTGGTTAAAAATGGTAACGTTTCTTCTTATCTTTTCAGAACAGTAGCAGTAACAAGCAACGGTGGTGATGTCAACATAGATGCTAACCTGAAATCATGGAGAGACATTCCAGGTCCAACATCATTGCCAATTATTGGTCAACTGCTTCACTTTTTACCTGGAGGTAACCTGAACAAGATAGTACCTTACCTACCTAAAAATAAGTATTTATAAAGATAATTAAATTTAGTCTGAAATTAACCGTAAAAAGCTTTTAAACTATGTTGCTTAATAATAAACGAGCAATTCTTGTATGTGTGTATTTATTTATGTACACATATATTTATATTTCGGGTATCTCGGCAACGGCTCTAACAGTTTTGATGAAATTTTGAGACTCAGACTTCACTTTCACTTCAGAAATATGGCAGCTGTCAAAACAAGGTAAGATTTGCTATACCTTTAGCTTTTAGCTTTTATGGGTATGTATGGTAACTTAAGTCGATCGAAATTTAAACAGAAGACAAATTTTAAATTGACTGATATTTTATCAAATTGTATAAGGGCTGTTTTTCAAGATATCGGAGATTCGTACAGCGTGAGCCGCGAGAAGCTTCGGTTAAATTGTTATTTTTGCACTAGGTGCATTTTGTCATTAGGGTCCTTTCTTTTCTACGTCAAATGTGAAAATAAGCAAATCAGTAGTCTGTTTGTAATGTCATAATAATAGTTTTTTTTAGCTCATACAGTTATTTGCACGAAACCTATGCCTAAAAATCAGTTTTTAAAATGTTTGTCTGTTTGTTCTGGCTAATCTCCAGAACGGATGGACTGATTTCCATGGGACTTTCACTGGCAGATAGCTGGTGTTGTAAGGAGTAACTTAGGCTATATTTATTTTGGAAAAATAATTAGGATTCCGCGCAAAATATATAAATATGTAGACGCGAGCGAAGCCGCGCGGGAACTGCTATTATACAATATTTTTGTTAACGAATTATAAATCTAACTAAATATCAATCCTTCAAAATCAATCAATTTTGGGGTATAATTAACACCTGATGCAAAAAGGAGGGTGTATGTGCGTCTGTGTATATGTTTATCTATATGTCAGTCTGTGGTATTAGCTTCTGAACGAATGGACCGGATTGGATGGATTTGTATTTAGTTTTTTTCTGTTTGAAAGGTGACTCGGTCGAAAGTATTCTTAGCGATAAATTAAAAATTATTATCAAGCTAGGAAGATAAACCGATTATTCATATCAAAATGTTTTTCAAAACAAAGACAGAAAGAGCTTTAATAATATAGACAGTGTTATCATTACTATTTAAATGTCTTCAACCAACTCTTACCAACTAGACTGGGTTAACTTCAAAGGTTCCTAAATAAACCTGGATTAGGTTTAAGGTCTTAAGGAATAGGAATTATTTATTTCACCAACTGCCAACTGCTATGTCCTATGACCACATTATGCAGTATTAGTACACAGTAGATTCCCTTTATCTTTGTTATCATCTCAGCCACAGAACGTCGACTAATGTAACTGAAGGACTATTACAACGGACAATTCTTTTGACCTGATTGTATATCTAATATATAAAATTCTCGTCTCGCGGTGTTTGTAGTTAACCTCCTCCGAAACGGCTTGACCGATTCTCATGAAATTTTGTGTGCATATTGGGTAGGTCTGAGAATCGGACAACATCTATTTTTCATCCCCCTAAATGTTAAGGCTAGCCCACCCCTAATTTTTTTTTTAAATTTTATATAGTTTTTTATTTTTATTTTTTATGATACAGCATTAGAAAATACATACAACCCTGAATTTTCAACCCTCTACGATCAACCCCTATTTTTTAATCGCGATTTTTATATTATTCTGTTCCATCCACAGATCCGCAATAGGGTTGCAAGATGGCAATCGAATACAGTAATTGTAGGTACGATAAATTTTCATGTAAAATTATAAAAAAAGGCATTGCAACGCATGCCGGGTGCATCTAGTAATATATAGGCGGCTACCAGCCAAAATCATCATTATAGCACATACATTTCGCAAAACAACTTTTTTTTACAAATTTTGCTAAGTATACCCAACAATATATTTTTAATGTTCGTCTTATTTTGTAGTAGTTTCATCGTGGCAGAGCTATCACTCCGGTCGAGCCGGTACATATGGGCCGGCTCGACCGGAGTGATACTACGGCCTCACAGAAAACCGGCAGTGAAGCAATGTTTATATTGCTTTTCGCCAAGTGCACCCTAACCCTTCCCTTTCTCTCCTCTCCTCCTCTTACACCCTTCCCCTACTCCCACCTTAAAAGCCGGCAACACACTTGTGACTCTTGAGTTGCAGGTGGCCATGGGCGATGGTAGTCATTTACCATCAGGTGACCCGTCTGCTCGTTTGCCCCCTATACCATAAAAAAAGTTTTATTTTATTTAACATAAAGTTTTTCAATTTAAATTTATTTTAAAAATCATATTAAAATTATAAATTAAAAAATATATATTTCATTTCATTTATATTAAGCAGGATCTCTTTACTTATTTTTTTTAACTTGTATCTTTTTTAATATCTAACCCTACTTTAAACTACTTCATGTAAAAGAAAAGTAAACCGGGTTTATTAATACATATACCTATTATAGATGACGATCACTTACATCATTTTGTATACGTTTCCACTGCAAGGTTAAAACGAAGATTAATTGTTATTTATCATGACATTGAGCAGATTAAATGGCTACATAAGTAGCATTAATTGATAAAGTAAGAAAACAACAGGTTTGAACAGTGCCTGCCTTAGTTTACCTTAAACAGGTTCTCTGAAAATTTTAATCACAACAATGACATTGACAATGAAGACAATGTCTTTGGCAGTTTTTTTTCACTCTCACTCACACACATTCATATAGTCAATAAATAAGAATGAAATGAAAGAAAAGAATTTACTTTTTTTTTCAGGTATTAAGAAGCGAAAACTGGTTACCAGTGCGGCCTAGTTTCTTTTCACTTAAACATTATAGAAAAGAATACAAGGTTAGCAAAGGACACAGTGTTCGTACTACAGGCCTTATTACTGAGTACGTAGATAACATAATCCAATAATAGTTATAAACAAAAATAATAACCGAAGTGACTTTTAAAACACTGAAGTTTGTTGAAAATGAAAAATATTTAAAAAAAGAGGGTTGGCATCAGGTTGGCTGGCCATAGAAGAAACCAGTCAAAATCCTTTGCAAAATTTCTTATCTACTTTTCAACACATTGCACCGACCCCTAATCAAATTGGGAAAAGGGCAAGCAAATGATGATGCTGATGATGAAAGATAGTTAAAAACACTACTACACACTTTATGTGCAGTACACGCAAAAATTTACTTCAATAAAGATTTTAAAAAAGAACATTGAGTATCAATCCTTGCCTAAAAATTTTATTGTTACAGTCAGACCAAAAATATGGTTCGTCAAAGCTGTGTAAGATTGCTCCAATTACAGAGCTTTAAAGGATAATGCTGGATTTAAAAATAAATGTTTTGGTTAATCTTAGAGCAGATAAGTATAGAGTTTTTTTTTAATTGTAGACAAGGTGATGTATGGAAGGAGTTTAGATCTACAGTTAATCCAGTTATGTTACAACCAAGGAACATTAAACTTTACTGTAGCGTACTTGATGAAGTGGCTCAAGATATGATCAAGAGGTAAGATAATCGTATTCAATATACATTAAACAACGTACATTGAATTGATCAAAATCAATATCAACATGATGTGTTGCAAATATTGGGTTCCCACGTTAAGGCTATGATATGTTAAATTACAAAAAAAAAATCTGGATTCAGTTTTCGATATTAAAACACATATATTAGATCAGTGAGATTTTTACAACTCAGAAATTTTGTTATTACTTATTAAGTTTTTACGATGAATTATGTTTTAGAATGAAAGCAAACCGGGATGAGAAGAACATGATTCAAAACAAATTCGACACCGAGATGAACTTATGGGCCTTAGAATCTATAGCAACTGTAGCTCTTGGGTGTCGCTTAAACTGCCTTGATACCTCTTTACCTGAAGACTCCCCGGAAAGGCAGCTTATTCAGTGTATTCATGAACTTTTCGTAACATCAGATCAACTGGATTTCAAGCCAGGTTTATGGCGATATATTTCAACACCAAATTATAAAAAAGCTATGAAACTGTTTGAACATCATGAAAAGTAAGTCATCGTTTACTAAATAAATCTTAAAATTCTTACAATTACCTGATATTATCTGAGTTACTATTATCTGACTGGTCAGAAACGAGGTTTAGAAGAGATGGGTTTAGGATAGTTATATTACATTACTGGCTAGCCTGCGCAACTTCGTCTGCGTTTGTTAATTTTTCCCCTTTTTGCAACATTTTTCATTGATGCTCCGCTCCTATTGGTCGTAGTGTGATGTTTTGTAGCCTATAGCCTTCCTCGATAAATGGGCTAACACAAAAATAATTTTTCAATTCGAATCAGTAGTTCCTAAGATTACCGCGTTCAAACAAACATTATAATATTAGTATAGATTAACTTGCAATTTTTTAGTCTCACAAAGCATTTCGTCAAGAAAGGTGTAGAACAACTAAAGCAGAACGCTAATCAGAAAACAGATCATGAGAAGGGAGTATTGGAGAAATTACTCGAAATCAACGAAGAACACGCATACATTATGGCTAGTGACTTGTTGTTTGCGGGAGTTGATACAGTAAGTGGTCAGGTTGTGCACAACCTTGTAATTTGAAAAAGTGAACCATAACATTCAGATGCCTTTGGTGATCGAAATTTTCATTAGTTATTTGCCCGATTTTTGTTATTGTCATATTTTAGTTTAAAAAAATCGGGAAAAGTGTGTAATAATATATATACTATAATAAATATTATTGAAGGAATAATATAATATTTACTAGTCAACATACCAAGTTTATTCGCAATCGGTTCAGTAGTTTTTGCTTGAAAGAGTGACAAACATCCATCCATCCATCCATACTCACAAACTTTCACCTTTATAATATTAGTAAGATAACGAATACACAATTAAAGTAGGTTATAATTATATCATTAATATATAGTTAATTAAGTAAGTTAGGTAAGTAAGAACTTTAAATAAGTAACTCACAAAAACTAACCAAAAATTTAAATGACGAAAGAAAAAAGGAACTGAAAAGAGAAAAATAAACTTGTCAGACTACTCTATACATGTATTTATGTTAGAGTACGAGATCAGCTCAGGCTGACAATAGGTTTATTGTTTTTCAGTTCAGTTCTTCTTTCGTCGGTTTAATATTTTGTTAAAAAGTTTTTGCATGAACGTGTCTTATGAGCGTTAAATTTTTAACAACATGTATTTTACAAAGTAAATAGCTGTTGGTTTTGAAACGCATACCAGCGCTTCCCAGGCCGGCACGGACACGTATTTCCCCCATAAAAAAAGCTGCTAAAAGCAATTAAATCTATCAGTGTAGCACAGTGTTTGTATCCTATACTTAACTTCCTAATTAATAATAATATATAATAATATTATAAATATGAAAGTGAGTTTGTTTATTACGCTTTAACGGCTGAACTAATGAACTTCATTATAAAATTTTGCATACACGCGGTCAGGAGTGAGGAAGACAAGGATATAGGATTTCATGCCCAAAAAAAATACTGTTCCCGAGGAATAGGAAAAAGAACATCTACGCGTGGGACGCCGCGGTCAAGAGTTAGTAGTATAAACTACAATACTTTAAACTACTAAAGGACTAAATCTGGTCACGATCAAAATTTCAGGCCGCTAATACAATGACAGCTACACTCTATCTTCTGGCAACAAATCAAGACAAACAAAACAAACTGAGAGAAGAAATCTTATCTACATCAAACAAAAGGCCATATCTCAAAGCTTGTATCAAAGAGGGAATGAGAATGATGCCAGTTGTTGCAGGTAATCGTCGACAAGCTACAAAAGACTACAATTTGATAGGCTACAGTATACCCAAAGGCGTAAGTAGCAACTTTATTTTTACATTATTTATATAAGATAGGTAGGGTACAGTGGAATTTACGCGCGAATGGAATTCCCAAAAGCGGAAATCACCTCTTACATAAAGAAGACCATTGCCGAAATAAAAAAAGAAATGAAGTTGTAGTTAATTATTGACGAACACATAACCTACGAAAAGTCAGAGGTGACCGAGCTTGAACCAGTTGGTCTAAGACTTTGAACCATAGATCGGTTCAAAGTCTTTGACCAACTAGTTCAATTAGTTAAATAACTGTTATAAAACCGAAGACTTAGTTTTTTTACCGTTTATTCACGATGTAGACTATACGCATACTGTTGTATTTGTAAATGGCCACTTAATCGGGGTAACATTAATAGGTAGGTATTTGTTATGTATACGAGTATCTGTATACAACAAAAAGGTGAATCTTTTGAGAGAGTACGATAGAGCCCCCGCTAAGTCGAACAAAGAAATCAAATAAAGGCACAGCCGCACTATTATTTTCTTGGAGCTGTTTAGGACATTTTTGACCCGCTGTAACTTTCTTGTGGATACATTTCACATATTACTGATTGTATGGTAATCAACAACGGACTGCTTGAAAGAAAGTGACAACTAGTATGTAGTAATGAACATTTATTTAGAACAGCACAAAGAGACACATCAATACACTTAATAAGTAAAAAAATTAAAAGTAACAAGTAACAAAGAATAAGAATTAACTTATAAATACTAATACAACTAAAACTAATTATAGTACCGTGTACCTATGGGTCCCACGGCCTGTCTAAAAAGGCGTCCAGATCAGCTTCATGTCCATATCCCATGTACGTCGGGATTACTAGATGCCCATTTAATAATATTTGTCAGGTGTAGATGTGTTAATTTGTGTCAGTTTAGTGATCACCAGAAATATGTTATATAGGTAAATAAATATTGAATATAAGGAATATATATATATAAAAACAATCATTATAAATACAATCAGGTACATAAATATGTATATGTATAATTTATATACACTTATTTTATGTTAAAATAATAAAGAATGTTCGGAATCAGAAGTTTTTATACTTATTAATTACTTCGGAACGCACAAGTTCATACACAAAAACTAAGACCTTAAAGGAGACATATAATACATCTTTACTAAGATTAGGATTACATTTCAAACTATAGAAATATCCTGAATAGTAGATAGATTATTATTATAATAGTATGCAACGGTCGATTTACTGTACATATTTCTTATATTTTAGATGAACATTGTGTTCTGTCACCGTGAAATGTCGTTGATGGAGCATCATTACCCGCGGGCGCAGGAATACATTCCCGAGCGGTGGACTGCCGAAAAAAATGACCCACTTTACTATGGGAACACGCATCCATTTGCACATGCCCCATTTGGCTTTGGTGTCCGGAGCTGTATAGGTAGGTCATGAATTTATTTACCATAGAATAAAAACTTTCTTGAATGAACATCATAGTTATGAAAGAGTACCTAGGCGATCCAACTTCGCTAGAAGTTTTTTTTATTTTGCGAGAATCACATTTTTTAAGAAAATAATAATACAAAATTTGATGAAAATCGTTAGAACCGTTTCCGAGGTGCACAACATTTAAACATTTTATGCGGTTTAACTCACATGTGTATTTCGAAGATACATATTTCGGGTATACCGTGACTTTGTTTAAATAAAACTTAGACTACAATAAAGGACGTGTATAGATAAAATCATTTATAAAACGACGCTAGCTTAACAACTACAGCTGGTTAACGATCGAGAGACAGCAGGTTTACAACTTGTCCAGTGAACCCAAACTTAATACTGCACTGTTTTATTACTAATTGCTACTGTATCGAGTAATGTGGGTTCAATCCCCACATCGAACAATTGTTTGTGTATTTCATGCTTGGTTGGTTTCAGTCTTGGTGTATCCCTTAATTGTATTTATGCACATACATAAATTTCCCCCGATCAGGTTGGTAACAGCTGAGCAGCAGGTTCTCAGTCAAGTTTTAAGATATAGTGGAGTATATATTTCCAACAGCTCTTACTTCAAGCTTGTTTGGTTTCAATCTTGGTGTAATTGCATTTGGTATCCGTTAATTGGGTAAAGTCCCGCCCCTAATCATGGCCCCGATCGGGGTGGTTACAACTGAGCACACAGGTTATATCACATATTTCCAACAGCTACCAGCTACAGAAGAATCGTTACTTTAGAGAAGCTCTCTTACTTTCCTAATGAAGAAGTGAATATAATCATTTGATGTTATTAAAATTACTTTCCAGGTCGTCGCATAGCTGAGTTAGAGATCGAAACATTTTTGGCACGTGTCATAGAGAACTTCAAAGTGGAATGGTTCGGTCCTCCTCCGAAGCGGGTTCAGACGACTCTTATTTATGTAAAGGGCCCGTTCAACTTTTTATTTAAGGATGTAAAGTAATTATTTCTAATATAAATGTTTGCGTGAGGTAGGTTTGGTGTATTGTGACAAAACATATATTATATACATGGTTAGAAAACCAACACGATTTTTTATTAACGGGTGAAATACCATTTATTATTTTTTTTATTTTGTGGGAGAGCCATACTTCGTCCCGTATGGGCTGGCTCGACTGGAGTGATACCACCACCGCACACAAAATCGGTGTGAAGAAATGTTTGCATTGTATTTAGCCGAGTGAGTGAGGTTGCCGAAGGCCCTAAACCCCCTTCCCCTGCTCCCACCTTAAAGGTCGGCAACGCACTTGTGATTCTTGAGTTGCAGGTGTCCATGGGTGGCGGTAGTAACCTACCACCAGGTGACCCGTCTGCTCATTTGCCGTCTATCCCATAAAAAAAATACCACAAGCAGTAAAGATTCAATAAAAAAAATATTTTTTAATTAAGTACATACTTATTTGGGTGTCTTGCGATAACTGTCACCAAATTTTTAGGGAATGCTCGCCACACCTCGATGTAACAAATGGTAAGTAGTCAGTTAGTAAAATGTGATATAAAATTGTAGTGTGATTAATTAAGATATTATTTTGTTGTAACTTTAACAGAAGCGTTTGTAAGGGATAACAATGTACATCATTATATGAAACGAATTCATTACTCGAATCTTGGACGTTTCACTTGTCTTACACAATCCTTATATGGCGACCCTGCCAGGCAGCGATTTGCTGCATAAGCAAATGTTTGTTGTATGAAGCTAAACGGAAAATCAAATATGAGTGTCAATCGCGATATTTCTATCGACCGGGTTACAAAATGGAAATTGATCGTTTTAAACGTGAAATGACAAACGATGGTTTTAGTCCTTAGATATGATGTCAAGATATTATTATGCAGGAAAAAAAATAATTGAATGTACAATGCGTGTGATATATTTCCGGTTACTGATGAAATAGGTTAGTACCCCAATTTTGTATTGCATATTAAATGGATAGAGTACTCGATACTAGCTATCGGAATTATACATACGAGCTCTTGCTAGCAATTCTTTTAGCTCAGTGTGTTTCTCAAAAAAGAAAAATATATTAAAAGCCTGTCCATTTAATAAAAAAGAAATATTTTTGTTCGAATTCCAACTATTCCAAGAAGCCCTTAATATTATATATTTTAGTTTGTTGTTTGCCGTACGCTAGTTTTCAACGTCTTCTGTACTAAGAATGTTAATTTTGTGTTAATGTTAACATTTAACCATGCATACGTTACTAGTTATCTACAATAGTAATAGTCCCGTTTGATTTGGTTTAGACAGACAGTATGGCCGTTTTAAGGGCCCTGGAGGGAAACTCCATGAACTCCGGTCTTATTTATGAATGCCACCAGACGCTAGAACGTTTAACCTCTGCCAATGGGGTAATTCTGCAATGGATCAAAGGTCATAGCAATTCATTCGGGAACGACGCCGCCGATGAGCTGGCAAGGAAGGGATCTGTAACGTCAGTGGCAGGTCCAACTATACTACTGCCACTTCCCTTCACTCAACTTCGCTCATGGGTAAGGCAACGGACTCGTGAAGCGCATAACGGTCGTTGGGCCGTCACACCGGGCTGTAGGCAGTCTAAACTGGTGATGACGGAGGTCTCACCACGTTTAACTTGCAGGCTGCTCAGTCTTAACCGACTAGACATCAGAATAGTTGTAGGAACAATTACGGGCCACCTAGCCCTAAACCGGCACCTATTCACCATCAGCGCGACAGACAGTCCTCTATGCAGAGGATGGTCTCAACGTGGAGGAAACGGCCGCCCACATTATCCTGGAGTGCGAGGAAGTGGCCACACAACGGGCAAGTATTCTCGCGGGTGCGAGATCGCTCCTAGAAGCCTGCGAACGCCCTAGGAGGCTTCTGTGCTTCTGGAAGGAGCTAGGCTGGCTCAAGTAGGCAGCCTATCTGAACACATAATGGACCGTCTATGAGTCTAAATGCGGAAACAGAGCCCTACACCAATACCAATACCAATATCCGTTTGATTTGCTATGGGGTAGGTATTCTTTACAAATTAGTAGGATATCTCTCTGTAAAGGATAATAAAGAACTTCAATAAATTTAACGATAATACATTTTTTGCTATGCCATTCCGTTTGTCATGAGCAAGACATGAAGTGAAAAATAAGAGGTATTTTGTAAAAAATACAAAGTCTTTTTTAACTTTTTAACCCTTTTTTTATTAACTTATGCTCTAAGGCCAATATATACCCTATAGAAAAGTGTTTGCTTTCAAAGTCACAACACTAATAGCAAAACGTCCTTAGGCAAAACCAATTTTTCTACTTTCAGATTAGAAAAATTGCTTTTGCCTGAGGACGTTTTGCCTGAGGAGTTTGATCTAAAAAAATACCGCCTACCATAAACAAACGCAATATTTGCAGGAACACAAAATGAACACAAAATCAAAATACCTAGTTGAGGCAGACAAAATTAGATTTTCTGTTACTTTAATTTTTAGGGTAATTTCACCACAGTGAGGATCAAATCTCAATTTAAACATAATAATAACACACGATGATATTTAAGTCGTTTGTAACTTATAATGATCGGTACTACCAAAAAGCAAAACTAAATTAATTGTACTAGTTTTAATAAAAACGTTGTAGTAACTTATGATAAAGATACTAGTAGGGCTAATTCATTCACAAATTCATCCACGCTTCGATAGACGCCGCGAGTACAGTGACTCGTCAGCTGAAACCTGCTGTCGAGAATGCAGTGAAAGGCAAGGACCGTCATTTTTTCAACATTTTTTTAAGTTAAATAAATAAGTGTGTGCTTATTTCAATTGTCTAAAAACATAGTTTAATTTTTTGTTTGAATTGAATTCTTAATGCTAATTTTGTAAAAGACGTTGATCACTTTCTTTTATAATGAACCCTAAATTATATCTGAACACATTGTGGTCCAATTTGTTAAAAAAAAATCTCATCTGCTGAATCTTATCCTAACTTTTACAAAAGGCATATTGAACAAATTTTCAACAGCTATTTTTGCATAGAATATGCCCACTAAATCTCTGATCAAACTGCCTCAATATCAAGGCGGGAGGATCCATTTTATGAAGATCAACTTACGTATGTGTTAAGCGTCGCATAAATTGTCTCTTAATGATTCAGATTTATATCTTTTATAATTCAGATGATATTTCAGATGAGGAGGTTTGTGTGATACGCTGAATACTATTTAATATTTGAAAGATGTACATTTTGCATGGTGTATTTATTCTATACTACCTATCCTTACTAATATTATAAATGCGAAAGTAACTCCTAAAAGAAAGTAAAGCCTAAAAATAAGTTTCAAGCTTCTAGCTCTAAATATGACGATACTTCCATACAACTTTTCATCCCCAACCTTTCAACCCCTTACACCCCTTTTTTCGCATTAAAAAGTAGCCTATGTCCTTTCTCAGGCTCTAGACTATCTGTGAACCAAAATTCATTTAAATGGGTTTAGTAGTTTTGGCGTGAAAGGGCGACAGACAGACAAAGTTACTTTCGCATTTATAATTTAATATTAGTAAGGAAGTAAGGATTGTGTGTATTTATGTTAATAAAATCAGCGTCTTACTCTTTTTGACGATCAGATATATCAGGAATAGATCTCCCCTTCTTTACCTCAGCAATAGAAGTAGATTGAGGTATTTATTTGATATTTCAACAAAAATACCAGACGCCGCTAAGACACACACACCATAGATGCAACGGTTTAAAGGATGTTAAGCGTACGTACTCATAAATTGCAAATAGATAACTGCGTTCAACGTCTATGTAGCTTTGCGCATAATGTGTATGCGCCCAGGACTCATGAACGGCCGAAGTGTAGACGTACCGCGTAGCTAGCAGTAAATTCGATGCTAAATGTTCTGGGTCGGTGGGCGTGCAGCTCCACGCCACGCAACTAAACTTACTTTGATTTCGAACACATCTTTATTATCTATGGCATCAACAGTCACAATAAATACTTTTATTGGGTGAAATATCATAACTTCCTATATACTTCTTTGTCCCTTCCTACCGAGTCCCCATAGTCAAGAGCAGATAGCAAAGACGAAAGACAGAAAAACTTTACCCTACAAAGTTTTGAAGGCAATAAATTTTTGGTGTTATAGCAAAGCATTCTAAAAGTTAAAACACAACTACAACATTTTTATATAGATGCACTTGTTAGAATTTCTATTACACTCATATTATTTTTGACCTTTGCCTAAAAAAGTATAAAAAAATAATCCAGTTTTATGTAGACTTATATACTGTACGGCATGTTATTTGCAATTTTCTTTTATAGCTGCAGCGAGAGTGATTTTTAATATCGAACTTGTTAGAGCGTAAAATATATTCTTGCTATTTGAAATTATCTCTTCCAAAAAAAAAGTTTAATAGCGGAAACTTTCGTTAGTTAGCTTATACTGTAAATTTGAATTCGCTTTGTCAAATGGAATACTATGTAAAAGGAAGTCCAAAGTCAAAAAAAAGGATAAAAACATACGGACTGGTACGATGTCAATAATTGCGAATCCAAACATGTTTTATAAGTACCTGTTCAGTTAAATTCATCTAAAACTCAACTCCATGGTGTACATGATAATGTATAGATTTCTATGAACATGGGTCGGGCAATCTTGACGTTTGAAGGTTGTTTAATAATAGATGGCCAGTAAGATCACCGATGGAAACATTTGAGACGAGCTGTGGGCGATGTCGGTTTATCTTTCTAATGCAGATATTAATATTACTGTTTAATAGAACATCAAAACGTAAACACGCCTGCCTATCAACTACACATGACAATAACATGCTTTGATAAGTGAGAGTGATAAAATTATCAGTTGACATTATTAGTTGACGTTGTGTTTTGTGTGTTGTTGTTAAGATGCAGACGTCTAAATGGAGGCCGGTTCTTAGATTAACTTCATTCAGTAAGAAGATTTTGCGGTAAGTCATTGCTGTTAGCTTAATTTATAAGTTTTACATAACAATAAATTAGTCTCGGTCAAAATATTAGACGCTCAGACTCAGTAAAATATATTAATAAAAGAAACAAGCAGCCGATCGTAGAACCTGCTTCCTTTTTGACATCGGTTAATAACAATAACATTCATAATTTTAAACGTCAATGTTGCTCGAATTCAAGACAAATCAACAAATACTTCACATGTGCCCTTAATTATTTTTTTATGGTATAGATGGCAAACGAGCGGACGGGTCACCTGATGGTAAATGACTACCGCCGCCCATGGGCACCTGTAACTTGAGAGTCACAAATGCATTGCCGCGCTTTAAGGTGGCAGTAGGAGAAGAGGGGGAGGAGGGTAAGAGTGGGAAGAGGGGAGAAGGGAAGGATGGAAATAGGGGAGAGGAAAGGGTTAGGGCCTCCAGTAACCTCACTCACGCGGCGAAATGCAATGCAAGCATTGCTTCACTGCCGGTTTTCTGTGAGGCCGTGGTATCGAGCGGAGTCGAGCCGGCCCATATGTGCCGAAGCATGGCTCTCCCACGTAACGTAATTACTGAAGATTGCCGTTATTTTCCCTCACATACCATCATCAGATCCGGATTTGGTGACAATGGGACGGCCTTGGAAGTAAACTCTTCCAAACAAAAAATATTTTTTAAAAAACAAACGTAAAAAATACCAACCGCCGAACATAGAAATTCCTCCTTTTTTGAAGTGTGTCAAAAATGGTAACGTTTCTTCTTATCTTTTCAGAACAGTAGCAGTAACAAGCAACGGTGGTGATGTCAACATAGATGCTAACGTGAAACCATGGAGAGAAATTCCAGGTCCAACATATTGGTCAGTTATTGGTCAACTGCTTCAATTTTTACCTGGAGGTAACCTGAACAAGATAGTACCTTACCTACCTAAAAATAAGTATTTATAAAGATAACTAAATTTAGTCTGAAATTAACAGTAAAAAGCTTTTAAACTACGTTGCTTATATGCTTATTAATAAACGGGCAATTCTTGTATGAATGTATTTATTTATGTATGTACTTATATTTCGGGTATCTCGGAAACGGCTCTAACGATTTGAATAAAATTTTGTATACAGATACAGTTTTCCATTTTAAGTTCAACTGCATAGTTGTATTGCCTGTAAAATAGCATTTTATAAAAAAAAAATATTTTTTTAAAAATTACGATGTTACAAAAAGCTCCCGAGCGAAGCTCGGTCTCCCAGGTACTGCTTGTATTATGGTGTGAGAAAAAGTTTAAAAGCTTTCTCAAGCAGTTTAATATCAAAATTATTACCCATCAAGCGTTATTGGTTTTCGAAACTTATAACTGAAACAATACAAAAACAACAAAAGAAATGATACAAATCAAATGATAGTTATCTATGAAGGAGTGTAGGTTTTGTCAATCAATTCGGAAACAGTACTGTTTTCTAAAGACATGGGGGTACTTTTGCTGTACCCCTGAAAAACTGTGCAAAACTTCATGATAAGTGATTGAGTAGTTGGGTAGTATTAAGCGTGAAAGCTTGTAAAATAAGTTAGAATTTATAGCATTGAAAGAGTGCATATCTTTAAAAAAAACTATTTATTTACAGGCGAAATCCAAAACTTCCAAATACCCGGTGCAATACAAAACCTATTTGACAAATATGGTCCAATTATAAGATTTGACGGCGTGTTTGGTATAGGGCGCATGATTATATTAGGTGACCCTGAAACGGCAGCTCATGTAAGTTTTATTTGTCATGTTTGGGAATTAACTACCTACACATAGGCAAATTTTATTGCAAATCGTTTTGGCTAAAATCCATTTCAGAAATATGGCAGCTGTCGAAACAAAGTAAGTATTACTTTTAGATTTTATGGGTATGTATGGTAACTTAAGTTAATCGAAATTAAAATAGAAGACAAATTTTAAATTGACTGATATTTTATCAAATTGTATAAGAGCTATTTTTCAAGATCCGCGAGAAACTTCGATTTAATTGTTTATTTTTGCACTAGGTGCATTTTGTCATTAGGGTCCTTTCTTTTCTACGTCAAATGTGAAAATAAGCAAATCAGTACGAATTAATAAAATTCAAGTGTTTGTTTGTAACGTCATAGTAATAGTTTTTTTTAAGCTCATAGAGTTATTTGCACGATACCTATACCTAAATATCAGTTTTTTAATTTTGTGCCTGTATGTCTGTCTCTTTGTCTGTCTGTTTGTTCCGGCTGATCTCCGAAACGGGTGGACCGATTTCCACGGGACTTTCACTGGCATATAGGTGGTGTTATAAGAAGTAACTTAGGCTACTTTTAGGTAAAACATTAGGATTACGTGCAAAGTATATAAATATATACACACGAGCAAAGCCACGCGGGAACTGTTAATATACAATATTTTTGTAAACGAATTATAAATCTGACTAAAAATCAATCTAGTTCCTTCAAAATCAACCAGCAAATCAAGTATTATAAAAGATTTTGTCCTCATTTTGTAGTATAATCAATACAAGATGCAAAAAGGAAGGGTGTATGTGCGTCTGTGTTTATGTTTATCTATATGTCTGTCTGTGGTATTAGCTTCTGAACGAATGGACCGGATTGGATGGATTTGTATTTAGTTTTTTTTTTGTGTGAAAAGTGACTCGATCGAGAGTGTTCTTAGCGATAAATCAAAAACTATTATCAAGCTAGAAAGATAAACCAATGATTCATATCAAATGTACTTCAAAACAAACATAGAAAGAGCTTGAATAATATAGATAGCGTTGTCATTATTGTTTAAATGTCTTCAACCTACTCTTACCAACTAGACTGGGTTAACTTCAAAGGTTCCTAAATAAACCTGGATTAGGTTTAAGGTCTTAAGGAATAGGAATTATTTATTTCACCAACTGCCAACTGCTATGTCCTATGACCACATTATGCAGTATTAGTACACAGGTGATTCCCTTTATCTTTGTTATCATCTCAGCCACAGAACGTCGACTAATGTAACTGAAGGACTTTTACAACGGACAATTCTTTTGAACTGATTGTATATAACATTTTGGCGGCACCACCCAAAATCATAATTAAAGCACTTTTAGCAACATAAACAGTGAAGATTTTCGTAAAATAACTTTTTTTACATACTTGCCAAGTATACCTAACAATATATTATTAATTTTCTTCTTATTTTGTAGTATTATTTTATTTCATAAAAGATTTTTCAATTTAAATTTAAAAATAATAATAATAAATTATAAAAATATATATTTCATTTCAATTGGTAAACCGATTTCACCTTCTCACCTTACATTAAGCTTAACTTGCTTAGCTTAGCTTTAACTTTTTTCTGTTATAATAAGTAAACATACTTTAAACTACTTCATGTAAAATAAAAGTAAACCGGGTTTATTAATACATATACGTATTATAGATGGCGATCACTTACATCCTTTTGTACACGTTTCCACCGCAAGCTTAAAACGACGATTACTTGATCATGATATTGAGCAGATTAAATGGCTACATAAATATCATTAATTGATAAAGTAAGAAAACAACAGGTTTGAACAGTGCCTGCCTTAGTTTACCTTAAATAGGTTCTCTGAAAATTAAATCACAATATCTTTGGCAGTTTTTTTCCTTCTCAGTCACACACACATACTCAAGAAATAAGAATGAAATAAAAAAAAAGAATTTACTTTTTTCAGGTGTTAAGGAGTGAAAACTGGTTACCAGTGCGGCCTGGTTTCTTTTCACTTGAACATTATAGAAAAGAATACAAGGTTAGCAAGGGACACAGTGTTCGTGCTACAGGCCTTATTACTGAGTACGTAGACAGCATAGTCCAATAATAGTTATAAACAAAAATAATAACCGAAGTGACTTTTACAACACTGAAGTTTGTTGAAAATGAAATATATTTAAAAAAGAGGGTTGGCATCAGGCAGGCGGCTGGCCATAGAAGAAACCAGTCAAAACTCTTTGCAAAATTTTTAAAACACTTTTCAACACATTGCACCGACCCCTAATCAAATTGGGAAAAGGGCAAGCAAATGATGATGATGATGATGAAAGATATTTAAAAACACTACTACACACTTTATGTACAGTACACGCAACAATTTACTTCAATGAAGATTTTAAAAAAGAACATTGAGAATCACTCCTTACCTAAAGATTTTATTGTTACAGTCAGTTTAAAAACAGGGTTCGTCAAAGCTGTGTAAGATTGCTCCAATTACAGAGCTTTAAAGGATAATGCTGGATTTAAAAATAAATGTTTTGATTGGACTTAGAGTAGATTACTGTAGTGAGTTCTTTTTTAATTGCAGACACGGTAATGTATGGAAGGATTTTAGATCCACAGTTAATCCAGTTATGTTACAACCAAGGAACATTAAACTTTACTGTAGCGTACTTGATGAAGTGGCTCAAGATATGATCAAGAGGTAAGATATTCGTATTCAAAATACATTTAACAACGTACATTGAATTTATCAAGATCAACGAAGACGTTAAATTTATTCAGTTACCTTCAGGTCATGTGTTGCAATTATTGGGTTCCCATGATTAGAGCTATGATATGTTAAATTAGAAAAAAAATATCTGGATTCAGTTTTCGAAATTAAAACACATAACTTAGTGTGACAGTGAGATTTTTACGATTCAGTTTGTTACTACTTATTAAGTTTTTAAGATAAATTATGTTTTAGAATGAAAGCAAACCGGGATGAGAAGAACATGATTCAAAACAAATTCGACACCGAGATGAACTTATGGGCCTTAGAATCTATAGGAACTGTAGCTCTTGGCTGTCGCTTAAACTGCCTTGATACCTCTTTACCTGAAGACTCCCCGGAAAGGCAGCTTATCCAGTGTATTCATGATCTTTTCGTAACATCAGATCAATTGGATTTTAAGCCAGGTTTATGGCGATATATTTCAACACCAAATTATAAAAAAGCTATGAAATTGTTTGAACATCAAGAAAAGTAAGTCATTGTTTACTAAATAAATCTTAAAATTCTTACAATTACTACCTATTATCTTATCTGAGTTACTACTATATAGCTGATCAGAAACGAGGTGTAGAAGAGATGGGTTTAGTATAGTTCTAGCTGTAACTAGCTGACCCGCGGATGTTCGTCTGCATTTATTTTATTATTATTATAAATATTATATTTATTTCAATTTTCCCCGTTTTTGCAAACATTTTTCATTGATTATCCGCTCCTATTGGTCGTATCGTGATGTTATAGCTTATAGACCTTCTCGATAAATGGGCCAACACAAAAATATTTTTTCAATTTGAATCAGTCCTAAGATTAGCGCGTTCAACCAAACAAACAAACTCTTTAGCTTTAAAATATTACTATAGATTAACTTACAACTTTTAGTCTCACAAAGCATTTCGTCAAGAAAGGTGTGGAACAACTAAAACAGAAAACAGATCATGAGAAGGGAGTATTGGAGAAATTACTCGAAATCAACGAAGAGTACGCATACGTTATGGCTAGTGACATGTTGTTTGCGGGAGTTGATACGGTAAGTGGTGAGGTTCTGCACAATCTTCGAATTTAAAAAAGTAAATCATAACATTCAGAAGCCCCTAATGATCGGAATTGTCATTAGCTGTTTTCCCGATTTTTTACTGTCATATTTTAGTTTAAAGAAAATCGGGGAAAGTGTATGTGTGAACGAGTTTATAGTCTATAATAAATATTATTAAGGAATAACATAATATTTATAACGAATACATAATTACATTATACACTAAATGTATATAATTATATTATACCCTAGCTGTGCCCGCGACTTCGTTCGCGTTTATGTCGGAAAACAGCAATAAGTATGTCGCTTATAATAAGCATTGCACATCTTCCTAAAAGAGGCGAATCCTCCAGACAGGAGTGTTTCAACTGTATTGGCGGTTATAACCTGAAACGTACCAAAAAAGGATGGTATTGATTAAAAGATTGAAATAACGACGTAATTTGGCCGTGGGAAAAGTACCCATTTGTTTTTCGTGTGGAAGCTCGTACTTATTGCTGTTTTGCAAGATAAACGCGAACGAAGTCGCGGGCACAGCTAGTAATATTATAAATGTGAAACTGCGTTTGTTTGTTACGCCTTCATGGCTGAACTAATGAACTTCATTATAAAATTTTGCATACACGCGGTCAGGAGTGAGGAGGACAAGGATATAGGGTATATTTCATTCCGAAAAAAATACTGTTCCCGAGGAATAGCCGCGGTCAAGAGTTAGTAGTATAAACTGCAATACTTTAATCTACAAAAGGACTAAATCTGTTCACGATCAAAATTTCAGGCCGCTAATACAATGACAGCTACACTCTATCTTCTGGCAACAAATCAAGACAAACAGGATAAACTGAGAGAAGAAATCTTATCTACATCAAACAAAAGGCCATATCTCAAAGCATGTATCAAAGAGGGAATGAGAGTGATGCCAGTTGTTTCAGGTAATCTTCGGCAAGCTACAAAAGACTACAATTTGATGGGCTACAGGGTACCCAAAGGCGTAAGTAGTAACTTTATTTTTACATTATTTATATAAGATAGCTAGGGTACAGTGAAATTTACGCACGAATGGAATTCACAAAAATCACCTCTTATATAAAGAAGACCGTTACCAAAATCAAAAATAAAGTTGTAGTTAATTTCTGACGAACGCATAAACTATGAAAAGTCAGAGGTAATGGGGGCTTGAACCAGTTGGTCTAAGACTTTGAACCATACATCGGTTCAAAGTATTTGACCAAATAGTTAAATCAGTTTAATAACTGTTATAAAACCGAAGACCGTTTTTTGTATGTTCTTACGCACCAATCTCAGGGTTTATTGACGATGTAGACTATAGATACGCATACTGTTAGATTTGTAAATGGAGACTTAATCGGGGTAATATTAATGACTATACGTATTTGTTTTGTTTACGAGTAAATATCTGTATATAACAAAAATATGAATCTTTTTATATACATATATGATATATGTGTGTGGTGACTTAGGTCGAAAGTAGTCCTTTCTAAGAGGAAGAAAATGGGTGTGGTAATAAGCGAGTCAGGGAGCACGACATAGCCTCCGCTAAGTCGAACATACGCATAGTATGCCACGGTCGATTTACTGTATATATTTCTTATATTTTAGACAAACATTGTGTTCTCTCACCGTGAAATGTCGTTGATGGAGCATCATTACCCGCGGGCGCAGGAATACATTCCCGAGCGGTGGACTGCTGAAAAAAATGACCCACTTTACTATGGGAACACGCATCCATTTGCACATGCCCCATTTGGCTTTGGTGTCCGGAGCTGTATAGGTAGGTCATGAATTTATTTACCATAGAATAAGAACTTTCTTGAATGAACATCATAGTTATGGAAGAGTACCTAGGCGATCTAACTTCGTTCAGCGTTTTTATTTTACGAGAATCACGTTTTTTAAGAAAATAATAATACAAAATTTGATGAAAATTGTTAGAACCGTGTCCGAGGTACACACAAAATTAAACGTTTAATGCGGAGATACATATTTCGGGTATACCGTGACTTTGTTTAAATAAAACTTAGATTACAATAAAGGACGTGTATAGATAAAAACATGTATAAAACGGCGCTACAGCTTGTTAACGATCGAGAGATAGCAGGTTCACAACTTGTCCAGTGAACCCAAACTTAATACTGCACTGTTATATCGTAGTGGTTTAAGTGACTACAAATTGCTACTGTATCGAGTATTGTGGGTTCAATCCCCACATCGAACAATTGTTTGTGTATTTCATGCATGGTTGGTGTTAGTCTTGGTGTATTCGTTAATTGTATTTATGCACATACATAAACTTCCCCCGATCGGGTTAGTTACAGCTGACCTACTTCTAACAGCTACCAGCTACAGAAGAACCGTTACTTTAGTGAAGCTCCCTTACTTTCCTAATGAAGAAGTGAATATAGTCATTTGATGTTATTAAAATTACTTTCCAGGTCGTCGCATAGCTGAGTTAGAGATCGAAACATTTTTGGCACGTGTCATAGAGAACTTCAAAGTGGAATGGTTCGGTCCTCCTCCGAAGCTGATTCAAACGTCGCTTATTTATGTAAAGGGCCCGTTCAACTTTATATTTAAGGATGTAAAGTAATTATTTATAATATAAATGGTTGTGTGAGGTTAAAGTATTGTTACAAGACATATATTATAAGCATGATTAGAAAACCAACAAGACTTTTACTAACCGGCGAAATACCATTTATATTTTTTTTATTTTGTGGCAGAATCATACTTCGGTCCGTATGGGCTGGCTTGACCGGAGTGATACCACAGCCTCACAAAAAAACCGATGTGAAGAAATGATTGCATTGTATTTATCCGAGTGAGTGGGCCGAGATTGCCGGCCCTAACTCCCACCTTAAAAGGCGGCAACGCACTTGTGACTCTTAAGTTGCAGGTGTCCGTGGGTGGCGGTAGTAACTTACCATACCTACCTGATACGTCTACTCGTTTGCCGTCTACCGCATAAAAAATACCACAAGCAGTACAGATTCAATAAAATTGTTTATTGTTTAATTAAAACATACTTATTTGGGTGTCTTGCGATAACTGTAACCTGATGTCTAGAGAATACTCGCCACACCTCGATGTAACAAATGGTAAGTAGTCAGTGAGTAAAATGTGATACCAAATTGTACTGTGATTAATTACATTTTTTGTTGTACTAACAATGTTTGAGATGTAATTTAATCAAAGGATTTGTCCGGTTATGTTGCTAAAAAAATTATCAACATCTTTTTTATCACTCTATTATTCTAAAGGATTAAATCGTTTATGACCCAAAACGTGATTTTGAAGTAGTTTTTAAAGGGGATTATCCGATTCCAAAATATATTTTTGGCAAAACGATCAGGCGGTATTCGAAAATTAAGAATCAGCAAAAAAAGATTGAGGGCCAAAATGGATATAGACGGTTTTGTTCAGCGACTCCTCATTTATTATACAATTTTCTTCGTTTACCAAAGCATTTCAGGCATGCAGCGTAGTTTTAATATATATAGCATATTTCTTAAAGTAAAATAAAAGGATTAAAAATAAAGACACTTTGTCTAAAACAAAACTTGTTGACTATCTTCAAACAAGGAGAAGGTTCTCAGTTAGTCGGAATCTTTTATTTTTGTTATGTACATATATTATCTTCGATGAATTTGCAAATTCTTTTTTTATTTGATTTGGGTATTTTTCATACTAACTCGTGATTTTGCTCTCGGAAAGCACTGTTTGGTGAAGCGGAACTGATAATGAAGACCAGGACTGCTCAATTTTACAGGTTGCAATTCGATTACTTTAATTTGCATCCCTGCATCGGGTTCTAGCAGACACAAAGGTGATCCCGCCCAACGATGACGTCACACACAGTTGCCAATCTCTTTAAGGCATAATCCAATCTATTACACTTTAAGATCTACAAGATTGCGGTACTTACGTGAGCGTGTGGTATCCCAATTTCTATACTAATATTATAAAGCTGAAGAGTTTGCTTGTTTGTCTGTTTGGATGAACGAGCTAATCTCAGGAATGAATGGATCGAATTGAAAAATTATTTTAATGTTGGATAGCCCATTTATCAAGGAAAGTTATTGGTTATATAACATCACACTACGACCAATAGGAGCGGAGCAGCAATGAAAAATATTGCAAAACCGAGGAAAACTTACAAATGAGTCCTGCTTGACACCACTCGATTATGAAAGTACTTTGTGATCCTAATAAATTAGAGTAATCGGGTGACAGCTGCGAATTAAAGGAGAAACTACATCTTCCTACCCTCATGGATAATATCCGTGTTATCCTTGAGAATGTGATTCTGACCACTATGAACCCCCAAAAGAAACTATGTACACAGGTTTATCAAGCGTCATTGGAATTTGTCCTGCCACATCCAAATAACATAACGCAAACGCTGAACTTTCTTTTTCCATAGTATGAAATTTAAATAAACAATGTGTGACATCGTATGAAGCGCGTATCATACTTTTAAAACTAGAGGCTTCATAATAATATCATATTATGTGGAGCACTCTTACGAACCATCCACGTAGTTTTTATCTGGTTGTTTTTTTGGCGAATCGTAAAATAGCTTGCACCCGGGGGAATTTCAGTGAGATGTTTTTGGACTGAGAATATATTCGAGTGCCTATATAGATATTTATTTGAATTGGCTTAGGTATAGTAAGAGCCAATTTAACATTAATTTTGAGAGGCGCTGTGCGAATTGTCATAAAAACTGGATTTTCTCGATAATTATATTTCTATTCCAAAATTGTTTACCCAATTCTATTACAAATCTTTCTTAAGTATTAAGGGTTTAAAGTATGAAATTGCTGATTTATACTGCAAAAATTAAAACTCGTTTTTTTCCAAGATGCAAAATATTTATTTAATCAAAATATTTATCCTCATTTTCTATACATTGCTGCCATCTAATTGGAAGTTCATTTACGGCTTTGCGATAGAACTCTGATGATCCAGATTTGACAAACCCTGTGAAAGCATTTTGTACTGCCTCCTGGGAAGAATTATTTTTACCATGTAGAAAATTGTCTAAATCACGAAAAAAATTGTAGTCAGTTGGAGCAAGGCCTGGCGAGTACAGAAGATAAGGTATGGTTTCTAACTGCAGATCCTGTAGAGTTACAACAGTGTCCCGTGTAGTGTGAGGTCTTGCATTATCATGGAGCAATGAAGATCGATTCACGAGTCGGGGCTGTTTCACTGATAGTTTCGCCATCATTGTTCGAAGTTCAGCACAGTAAACGGCGTTTGACCTGGGGTCACCCATTGCGTTTTTCACTTACGGTTATCGTAAAGAATCCACTTTTCGTCACATGTCACAATTCGATCCAATATTCCTTATATCAGTATCGATTCAACAAGGCAGCGCAAGTTTTTTTGTGCAGATCACTCAAATCGTGAGGCACCCATTTTTCATCTTTTTATTATATTTTTTGATGCAAAAGAGTCAATATTGTAGGTAAGGTAACGTTAAACCATGCTGCTAATTCCTAGGTAGTTTAATTCGGATCGGCTTCCACCATCCCCTTCAATTCAGCGTTATTCACCTGTGTGGGCGGTCTTCCACGTGGTTCGTTCTTCAAGTCGAAGTTTCCATTACGAAAGCGTTTAAACCAAAAACGCACGGTGCGTTCATTAGTAGTCCCCTCTCCAAACGCAGCATTGATATTGCGAGCCGTTCTGCCACGTTAGTTCCGCGTCGGAACTCGTATTCAAAAATTACTCGGATTTTCGAAGTATCCATCTTTTCCGTCTAAGTTGAATTAAAAAAACAATTGAAATTCGAAAATCGAATGTTGTACATTTTTTAAAAGAAAAAGCTCGTAGATGTAATGTAAAAAAGGTTTCACTCGAATATCTCACACCATGAAGGTTCAATGTCAATTCAAAGTATCTATTACTATAAAACGGCAAGTTTCACATTTATGAACATTATGATCTAAGCTAATTTATATTATGCCAAATCTAAACTAAACGTATGTACGTACGTTAACGTGAAAACAAATCCAGCAGTAGACGTCTAGCCGTACGTTAGAGATTTTCTTTGCTGCAATCCTGAAGAACCAATTCTTATATTATATCTGTTGCTGAACAAGGTTAAGGTTTAAACTAAACTGAAGTCAATAAATACTCTGAAACAGATCTTCGTGTGACCCAAAACTCTGTCAGTCTGTCAATTATTTCCTTTCAATATTTTTACTTATTTCTGTTGACTGATACAATTCTTGAAGTCAATTATGAAATAATGATATTTATTTCAACATCCCTGCCAGCTAGTACACGTTGAACGTAAAAAGTTGTTCTTCTGTCTGGCTCTTAAATAAAAATGTAAGCCTGATAAATAGAAATGTTTTATGCAACCACAGCCTGTATTTCCATATTGAAAAAGAGCCATATTTCTTTTTATTCCATTATAAATAAAAGAGAAAATAAAAGCAATGTTGCTTACACGGCTTAAGGCATTTGTTTGGAAGCTTTTATCGTAGCCTAAATGGGAGCACCAATATTGCTTAAATGGATAGAGTACTCCATACTGGCTAAGAATTATACATACGGGCTCTTGCTAGCAATTCTTTTAGCTCAGTGTTTCTCAAAAAAGAAGAATATATTAAAAGCCTGTCCATTTAATAAAAAAGAAATATTTTTGTTCGAATTCCAAGAAGCCCTTAATATTATAATTATATATTTTAGTTTGTTGTTTGCCGTACGCAAACTAGTTGCAACGTCTTCTGTACTAAGAATGTTAATTACATTTAACCATGAATGCGTCTACAATAGTAATAAAGACAACAGACGTAGACAAAAGACGACAGAAGTAGTCCCGTTTGATTTGCTAGGGGGTAAGAAAGAAGAAAGAAAGAAAATCCATTTATTTTGGTGCTAAATACAGGTAGTTATTTAAAATAATATTCTTATATCTATAAAAAAATAATGAAATAGAAATCGATGTACAGAAAATACAATAAGTACATAAAAAGAAACAGTGGAGGAACAATAATTTGTCTCGCGTTTGCACCAAAATAGGTGTCCAGTTCAGCTTAATGCCAGATGAGAATCGGGCGCTGATTTTCAACTGGAACCTTTAAATAATTGTACATAAAGTGTACGTAAATATATACACATATATATACACACACATATATATACACACACATACACATACACGCACACATACGCGGTTGCGCAGGCGCGGTCACATGTCTCGAGTTGTTGTTTATAATATGCATAGTGATAGTGACTAATAGTGAGTGTGTCGATGCCGCGCCGCATCGGAACTGTGACGATTACCTAATCACCTAAATTATTACGCATTATGTTTCATCTACATTACATGATTATTGCCTTACAAATGTGTGCGTGCAGAATTGAAAAAACTTAATATCTTAAAGTTACGTAGGCGTCTAGTACTAAATCTCAGAAGGGACTGCATTTACAACGAAGCTGCTAAAAACATACAAAACCGCATGCGGAAGGACGAAAGAGAACGGCATAACAGTCTCTTAAGAAGGTAGGAGACAAAATTTTATTCTATCATTTAGGTGTATTGTCATATAGTATGCTATATATACATTTCTATTTTTCTCATGTTTTGCAGGTTAGGGGAAGGTTTCAGGAATAATAATAATATATTCCACATTAATGTTATGGCCAGATTACCTATACAGCTGCGGAATGAACTTCGCCCGTGATTATACGTTTGGTAAGCATTTAGGGTAGGTAGGGTAGGTATTCGTCACAAATTAGTAGGATCTGTCTGTGAAGAATAATAAAAGAACTTCAATAAATTTAAGGATAATGAACTTTTTGATATGTAATTCCGTTTTTCATGAGCAGGACATGAAGTTAAAACTAAGAGATATTTTGTAAAAAAATACAATTTATTTTTAACTTTAAAACCCGTTTTTTCTAAATGTTCCAAGGCCAATAGATACCCTATAGAAAAGTGTTTGCTTTCAAAGTCACAACACTGTTAAGGAGACGTCCTCAGGCAAAACCAATTTTTCTACGTCTGAAGTTTGATCTCAAAAAAAAACCGCCTACCATAAACAAACGCAATTTTGGCAAGAACATAATGTGTGATTAATTAATTGTCAAAAACATAGTTTAATTTTTTGTTTGAATTGAATTGTTAATGTTAATTTCGTAAAAGACACTCCCTCATCACACGTAGGCCTACATAAAATTTTGGTAGCGTAACAAGGTTTCAATGTTTTAGCCCCGTTTACATAATTGTAGAATGCAGTTCTGTCAACTAATCCGGTGACGACTAATCATTTATCGTACGCTTACAGAACATTGTTTAAGGTTTCCTGTTTAAAGAATTTGTTTTATTTAAACTATACCGCAAATATATATGAGCAATATTGTAAGATAATGAAATAATGAAATCTACGGCAGGTTCATGTGTTACTATAGTACATTCCTATTATGTATGTTCTCCCTCATTTACAATATTCTAACCAATTTCGGTACTATAACAGTGCATCGCGTGTTTTATTCTTAAATTTATTTTATTAACAACAGTTATAAAATACAGCTATTTCATCAAAAGCTTTAATAGTTTGAAAATAGTACAGCAACACGGTCCTAAAAAGATTAAAGACTGCATCAACAATATTTCTTCTCCATTCATTAAGTTGAAAACAGAATAAACTTGAAAAAACTGGCTATGCTAATGAACCCCGACTTGCAATCTAAAAGATACCTAGACCGACGACGCTGAATTTTTATCCTTTTTGTTCACAATCAACATTGGCAAGGTGCAATCTGCATTGTAAATGTCTAGCGGCACTAGGTACAAACAAGCTGTGTAACCTGATGCATAGATATTGCATCCTGACTAAATGAACAAATTATGGAGAAGTGTTCCGTTTTTACTCTGAATCTCTTAATGAAGTACTTGAAGTGTGTCAACTCTAAATTCTATGTGTTCTGATTTTGTTTTCTAATACTTACTACTGAAAGATATATTTGTATATTGATACGACGTCAAATTTAACAAAAAAAATATGAAAAAATTCAGCGCTTGTAACTTTAAACTTACTTTTCAAATATGATAAAATCGATAACTCAAAGTAAAATTACTTATGCTTTCTTTTCCACTGAAGGTGCGATTTGTTCTGTGTCTGGGTGTAATTTATCCATAATATGTATGTATTTAGAAATATATAAGTATGTTTATCAGCAGCCTCGTTACCATTGTACAGGCTCAGCCTAGTTTGGGATCAGACGGCCGTGTGTGAGATGTCTCACGTTATTGTTTCCTGGTTATAATATCCTTATTACAAGCTTTTATTAACTTGCAATGTTTGTATGTATGTGAGAACCACTTTCCGATGTCCGATTGGGCTCAAATTTGGTGTACAATGTATCTTCGGTGACCATACAATAATATGGTACCATGGAGATGTTCTGATGATGGAGCCGGAAGACGGTCATAGGAACTTCTTAACTAAACAAGATCAACCGATCGAGTTTGGGCTCATTTGTTTTATCTTGGTGAGCAATTTAGTGCTACATGATATCCAGGGCATGATGTTGGTGTCGAAAGGTGGCCATAGGAACTTTTGAACTTAACAAGATAAACCAATCGAGTTTGCGCTTCATTGATTGATCTTGAGGAGCACTTTTCTAAACATCCAATCTACACTAAAATAAAACTTAGTTTGTATAAAGGTTTGTCTTGAAAAAAAATTACAATTAATTTATTTATATCTTACTCCTCATCAAGTTTTCTGCCATATTCTACCTGCAATTTTTTCAAACATTTTTGTTATACATTTAATCATATTAAACGAATGACTTAAATGTTTTATAAAGCAATTATGTTTGTTGTGTAAAAAGATATTATAATAATATTATTATTCAAAAGAATAAAAAAAAGAGTTCGAATAACAACTAAAAAAATTCAAGAATAATAGCATTAAAAGATTCGTTTTGTGTAAATTCCAACTGCCTGCTTACCAACTGTTTATTAGCTTCTTACATATATTATAAATAATAAAATTAATTCTAAATTATTCATAATTTTTTTCCTTACATTTCTGTAAGGATCTTGTGATCCTTACCAAAATGTAATGAAACAAAATTATGTTGATAAATTCTTTCGACTTTATTCATGTTAAATGCATTTATTATATAAAACAAACTAATAAAAGCTGTCTATCAAAATTCGGTACAATACATACATGCAATATTTTTGTTTTTGCTTTTATTTATATGAATTCCAAGTAGAATAGACCATAAAACAATTTTATTAATTGCCAAAAAAGTGTAGTTAAAACTGACAGTTTACATTTGCGAGCGAAAACGAACTTGCAGCTCCGATGGCATTTCTTGTGTCTGTCACTGTTCAGGAATACTTTACTTTTGCAGTGTTAGTTCCGACCTCCAAAATATTTTTTGGTATAAGTAGATTCACTAGACACTGTAAACTATTTAAAACTAGTAACCCGCTCCGGCTTCGCACGGGTACAAATAATACACCTAAACCTTCCTCATGAATCACTGTCTACTAGTGAAAACCGCATAAAAATCCGTAATCAGTAGTTTTTCAGTTTATCGCGAATAGACAGACAGACGCGGCGGGGGAGTTTGGTTGATAATATGTAGTGATGGACCATCCCGATTATCCATCAACAAGTAAAAATACTCCCGTTTGCTATGGAGTAGATGTTCTTTATCTTCTGTTTGTGATGAATAATAACATAAGATTGCAATGATAAATTAATGGATAATTTTCTTTTTGATATGCCATCCCGTTTGTGATAAACAGGGCATGAAGTCTAGTATCTTTTTAACTCTTTTTTTATTAACTTTGTTCCAAAACCTATAGATACCTTATAGGAAAGTGTTTGCTTTCAAAGTCACAACACTAACAGGAAAACGTCCTCCAGGAAAACCAGTTTTTCTGTATCTGACATTTGATATAAAAATACCGCAAACCAAAGCAAACGCAATATTTAGAACACAATATAAAAATATCTAATTGAGGCAGACAAAATTAAATTTTCTGTTAATTTGATTTTTACAGGGTAATTTTACCACAGTAAGGACCAAAATGTCAGTTTAAATATAATAATGTATATGGGTCCTAAATTCGTGTACTGTAAAATATTAAAGGTGGTACTTTATGAAAGGACATAGCAAGAAAAGAGCGAAATCAAAGGCATAAGCTCTATGAAAGTAATATAATTCGGTTAAACACTGATATTATAAAACATAACACTTACGTTTGTAGCTTCTCGAATGCCGACGGTTGACTGACTGTCCAAAATAAAAGCTACTTTAAGGAACGTGGGCACTTGTGCTGTGACATTAGTTGAAAAGAAAAACTAACAGTTGTAATCGATAAACTTATCGATTACCAAGCGAAACATTGTAAACAAACCAACTAACAAGTGACTTTTGTATAAAAATATAATGGTTCTCATTGTTAACAACTACAGCAACAAAATATTTGCCAATTATAGCATGTACCTAGCAGTTTAATTTGATATTGTTTAATAATAAATTAATGACTTTCATAACAATGTGATGTGATGATGTGAACACTGAGATGTTTCTCTCAAGGTCAGCCGAGATTTAATTCGATCGAGCCATCCTCTTAGGCTTTACGTAGAATACTAGCAATGTTCATAGAGCAAAAACAAAAAAACAGCCCTATGCTTGCCCCGACACGATACATTTTTCTTATGTGGTCTTTTAATTAGTTTGAATTGACTTCTTAATGCTTATTTTGTACAAGATGTTTACGACTTTGTACGTTGTACACGATGATTTATTTTTAATGTACCCTAAATTATGTCTGAACCCTTTGTGGTCTAATTAGTTGAAAATCTTCATTAATGTTATCGGGTTCTGTTGAATCTTACCTTAACCTTTACAAAAGTCATGTTTCATAAATTTTCTACAGCCTTCATCACACGTACGCCCACATAAAATATGCGCACTAAATCTCTGACCGAACTGCCTCAGTATTCATGGCGAGAGGATCCATGTTCCGAATATCAACTTACGTCTGTGTTAAGCGTCGCATAAATTATCTCTAAATGATCTATACCTTTATAATTCAGATGATATTTCAGATGAGGAGGTTTGTGTGATTTGCTTGCTGAATACTATTTAATATTTGAAAGATGTACATTTTACGTGGTGTATTTATTATATATTACCTATTCTAATAAAATAAAGCTGAAAAGTTTCATTGTTTGTATAAATTTCTCATACTTGTATCTACTCTATCGTCTCCTCCTATTTCGCTTTCCCTGACACCTATATCATACTACTATTTATTTTATTTATTATTTTCTTTCTTTTTTTTTCTTTTTTTTTAATTAAGATTACTAGTAACGTGGGTCACACATTACTAGTGTTCTTGTTATTATTATTCTTCTTATTACTATATATGGTTGTTGTTGTCCGTGCTGAATGATATTGTGATGAAGCTTCCAATATTTTGTTTTTGAGGGGTACGGTCAGGAAATCGGCTACAATTGGTCTATTTATATTATTTTTCCCCGGAAGACGATAAATATCTCGGAATTGAGATGCGTTTATACCAGCCTGCACAGTGTTGCAAATTTCTAATACAATAGAAGTGAGCTCGCTAGTGGTCTTGGACTCTTTGCGAGGAATATTCCTAATTTAGATTGCAGCAGAGCGGCAGTTGTTTTTATATAAATTTTGCCCCTTTTTTCCAGTTCAGTTGTAACTTCGTTGTGCAATACCTTCTTTCTTAATTTTGATTCAATAACCGATCTCATGCTTTCGTATTGTTTATTTATGTAATTAATAGATTTCTCGATTTAGCCGTTGCTTTTCTGAATTTCTTTATTTTGTGATTTCACCTCTAAGATATCAGACCACAACGTTTTACGAACTGCGTCTTGATATTTTTCCCAGGTAGAAAGCATATTTTTAATGTTATCTTCAAATAATTAGAATTTACCATGTTTTTCTGGTGATAAGTCTCATCGTGCTCGACGTTGTGTTTTGTGTGTTGTTGTTAAGATGCAGACGTCTAAATGGATGCCATTTCTTAGATTAACTTCATTCAGTAAGAAGATTTTGCGGTAAGTCATCGCTGTTAGTTTAATTTATAAGTCGAACACATTTTACATAACAATAAATTAGTCTCGGTCTAAAATATTAGACACTCAGACTCAGTAAAATAAATTGAAAAAGATACATACAGCCGATCGTAGAACCTGCTTCTTTTTTGACGTCGGTTAATAACAATAACATTCATAATTTTAAACGTCAATGTTGCTCGAATTCAAGACAAATCAACAAATACTTTACACGTGCCCTTAATTTCTGAGGATTCCCGTTATTTTCCCTCACATACCATCATCAGATCTGGATTTGGTGACAATGGGACAGCCTTGGAAGCATTCTCTTCGAATCAAAAAAGATTTTCCATATCCATAGGTGACGGAAATATCGGTAACATACATAAAAAAATCAACCACCGAACATAGAAATTCCTCCTTTTTTGAAGTTGGTCAAAAATGGTAATGTCTCTTTTTATCTTTTCAGAACAGTAGCAGTAACAAGCAACGGTAGTGATATCAACATAGATGGTAACCTGAAATCATAGAGAGACATTCCAGGTCCAACATCATTGCCAATTATTGGTCAACTGCATCACTTTTCTTCATCACCTGGAGGTAACCTGAACAAGATAGTACCTAAAAACTAATATTTATAAAGATAACTAAATTTAGTCTGAAATACAGTAAAAAGGAAAAAGCTTTTAAACTATGTTGCTTATTAATAAACGAGCAATTCTTGTGTGTGTATTAATTTATGTATTTATATATTTATATTTCGGGTATCTCGGAAACGGCTCTAACGGTTTTGATGAAATTTTGTTTACAGATAGCTTTTCCATTTTAAGTTTAACTGTATAGTATATAAAAAAATATTTTTTCTCCTAAGTACTGCTAATTAATAGTGTGAGGAAAAGTTTTCTCTAGGAGTTTGATGTCAAAATGATTGCTCATCAAGCGTTATTGGTTTTCGAAACGTATAACTGGAACAACACAAAAACAACAAAAGAAATGATACAAATCAAAGATAGTTATCTAAAGAGGGATGTAGGTTTTGTCAATTAATTCGGATATGCTTCGGAAACACTACTGTTTTCTAAAGACGTGGGGGTACTTTTTCTATACCCCTGAAAAACTGTGCAAAATTTCATGATGAGATGTTGAGTAGTTGGGCAGTATAAAGCGTGAAAGCTTGTAATATAAGTTAGAAATTATAGAATTGAAAGAGTGCATATCTTTAAAAAAAACTATTTATTTGCAGGCGAATTCCAAAACTTGCAAGTACCCGATGCAATACAAAAGCTATTTGACAAATATGGTCTAATTATAAGATTTGCGTTTGGTATATGATTTCACTAGACGACCCTGAAACTGCAGCTCATGGAAATTTTATTTGTCATGTAAGGGAATTAACTACCTACACATAGGCAAATTTTATTACAAATCTTTTTGGCTAAAATCTCCTTCAAATATGGCAGCTGTCAAAACAAGGTAAGATTTGCTATACCTTTAGCTTTTAGCTTTTTTAGGTATGTGTGGTAACTTAAGTAACACATATCCATAAAAGCTCATACCATTTAAACCAATTTCCTTTTCTCACCTTACATTAAGCAGGATCTCTTTACTTTTTTTTTTAACTTACTTCTTTTTTTAATAACTAAACATACTTTAAACTACTTCATGTAAAAGAAAAGTAAACCAGGTTTATTAAAACGTATTATAGATGACGATCACTTACCTCATTTTGTACCGTTTCCACCGCAAGGTTAAAACGTCTATTACTTGTTATTTTATCATTCATTGAGCAGATTAAATGGCTACACAAGTAGCATTAATTGATAAAGTAAGAAAACAACAGGTTTGAACAGTGCCTGCCTTAGTTTACCTTAAACAGGTTCTCTGAAAATTTTAATCACATGATGTCTTTGGCAGTTTTTGTCACTCTCACTCACATACTTAGACAAGAAATAAAAATGAAATTAAAAAAAAAAATCAGGTATTAAGGAGCGAAAACTGTTTACCAGTGCGGCCTGGTTCCTTTTCACTTGAACATTATAGAAAAGAATACAAGGTTAGCAAGGGACACAGTGTTCATACTACAGGCCTTATTACTGAGTACGTAGACAACAAAACCCAATAATAGTTATAAACAAAAAAAATAACCGAAGTGACTTTCACAACACTGAAGTTTGTTGAAAATGAAAGATATTTAAAAAATAAGGGTTGGCATCAGGCAGGCGGCTGGCCATAAAAGAAAACAGTTAAAACTCTTTGCAAAATTTCTAAACCACTTTTCTACATCGACCCCAAATCAAATTGGGAAAAGGGGAAGCAAATGATGATGATGATGATGAAAGATATTTAAAAACACTACTACACACTTTATGTAGAGTACACGTGAAAATTTACTTCAATGAAGATTTTAAAAAAAAACATTGAGAATCACTCCTTGCCTAAAGATTTTATCATAGCAATAAAATCTTTTAGACCGTTAGACCAAAAATATGGTTCGTCAAAGCTGTCTAAGATTGCTCCAATTACACAGCTTTAAAGGATAATGGTGGATTTAAAAATAAATGTTTTTTTTTTAAATTGCAGACAAAGTAATGTATGGAAGGATTTTAGATCCACAGTTAATCCAGTTATGTTACAACCAAGGAACGTTAAACTTTACTGTAGCGTACTTGATGAAGTGGCTCAAGATATGATCAAGAGGTAAGATAATCGTATTCAAAATACAATTCAAAATCAAGATCAACCAAGACATTAGGTTCGTTCAATTAGTTAGTTTGGTGATGTGTTGCAATTATTGGGCTCCCATGATTAGGGTTATGAATGTTATGATACGTTAAATAACAAAAAAAAATATCTGGATTCAGTTTTCGATATTAAAACACATAACTTAGATCAGTGAGACTTTTACGGTTTAGTTTTGTTACTACTTAATAAGTTTTTAAGATGAATCATGTTTTAGAATGAAAGCAAACCGGGATGAGAAGAATATGATTCAAAACAAATTCGACACCGAGATGAACTTATGGGCTTTAGAATCTATAGGAACTGTAGCTCTTGGCTGTCGCTAAAACTGCCTTGATACCTCTTTACCTGAAGACTCCCCGGAAAGGCAGCTTATCCAGTGTATTCATGATCTTTTCGTAACATCAGATCAACTGGATTTCAAGCCAGTTTTACGGCGATATATTTCAACACCAAGTTATAAAAAAGCTATGAAACTGTTTGAACATTATGAAAAGTAATTCATTGTTTACAAGTACTACCTATAATCTTATCTGAGCTACTACTATCTGACTGGTCAGAAACGAGGTTTAGAAGAGATGGGTTTAGTATAGTTATATTACATCACTCGCTGACCTGCGCAATTTCATCTGCGTTTGTAAATTTTTCCCTTTTTTGAAACATGTTTCATTCCTATTGGTCGTAGCGTGATGTTAAATAGCCTATAGCCTTCCTCGATAAATGGGCTAACACAAAAATAATTTTTCAATTCGAATCAGTAGTTCCTGAGATTAGCGCGTTCAAACAATCAAACTGTTCAGCTTTATAATATTAGTATAGATTAACTTACAATTTTTTAGTCTCACAAAGATACGGTAATTGGTCAGGTTGTGCACAACTTTCTAATTCAAAAAAAAAAACCATGACATTCAGATGCCCTTAGTGATCAGAATTTTCATTAGCTATTTTCCTGATTTCTTTTGTCATATTTTAGTTTTAAAAACTCGGAAAAATAAATATTATTGAAAGGATAATATAATATTTATAACGAATACATAATTAAAGTAGGTTTTAATTATATTATTAATATATAGTTAAACAGTTAATTCAGTAATTAGGTAAGTAAGAACTTTGAATAAGTAACCATAATTATATTTTAGTCACAAAAACTAACAAAAAATTTAAATGACGAAAGAAAAAAGGCGAAAAATTAACTTTTTAGACTATTCTACTATTACTAGCCTTGGCGGCGACTCATAATTATAACCGACAAAAAGGAGGAGGTACTATGTTCGTCTGTATGTATTTTTCTTTTTTGTGTATGTTCATCGATATTTTCGCCAATTGTGAACCGATTAAAAAAATCTTTTTTAGTTCGAAAGGGTATACTCCCGAGGTGGTCCCATTATCATCAAGTCAGGCTTTGATGATGGAATCTCAAGGAAATCAAGGAAAAACTAACTAACTAACAATGTAATAAAATCTTAGAAGTCAATTTTGACTTACTTCCCGGTTTCAGATTGAGCTGAAATTTTGCATACTTTTGTAAGTTTAATAATGCAATAATCTGGTACTATTGAGCTTATCTGATGATGGAGTTAGGAGGTGGATAGTGGAACAGCTCAACGGCGAACAGGACAGATACAAAATCTTGGAAATGGATTTATTAAATTAAAAATTGTTTTGCACTAAAAAGGGTAAAATAAATTATTTAAAAAAAAAATTAAACAGACTTAAAATCGGTTTAATTTTTTTTATGAAAATAATTTATTTTACCCTATTTAACGTTAGAGTACGAGATCAGTTTAGGCTGGTGGTAAATAGGTTTATTTTCGCTTTCCAGTTCAGATCTTCTTTCATCGGTTTAATATTTTGTTAAAAAGTTTTTTGCATGTTAGCGTTAACGTGTCTGTGGAGCATAAATTTTTTAACAACATGTATTTTACAAAGTAAATAGCTGTCGGTTTGAAAATGCATACCAGCGCTTCCCAGGACCAGCACGGACAAATATTTCCCACATAAATAAAGCTGCTAAAAGCAATGAAATCTATCAGTGTAGCACAGTGTTTGTATTCTATACTTAACGTCCTAATTAATAAAAATATATAATAATATTGTAAATATGAAAGTAAGTTCGTTTGTTACGATTTCACGGCTGAACTAATGAAAAAAAAAATTTGCATACACGCGGTCAGGAGTGAGGAGAACAAGGACATAGGGACATACCTTTCATTCCAAAAAAAATACTGTTCCTACAAAAAGTTCCTAAAAAAAAACCCTACAAAAGGACTAAATCTGTTCACGATCAAAATTTCAGGTCGCTAATACAATGATAACTACACTCTATCTTCTGGCAATAAATCAAGACAAACAGGACGAACTGAGAGAAGAAATCTTATCAATATCTAACAAAAGGCCATATCTCAAAGCATGTATCAAAGAGAGAATGAGAAAGATGCCAGTTGTTTCAGGTATTCGTCGGCAAGCTACAAAAGACTACAATTTGATGGGCTACAGGATACCCAAAGGCGTAAGTAGTAGCTTTATTTTTAAGATAAGTAAGGTACAGTGGAATTTACGCGCGAATGGAATTGCCAAAAGGGGAAATCACCTCTTACATAAAGAAGACCGTTGCCAAAATCAAAAAATTAAGTTGTAGTTAATTTCTGACGAATGCATAAACTCAGATAATGTCAGAGGTGATCGGGGCTTGAACCAGTTGGTCTAAGACTTTGAACCATAGATCGGTGCAAAGTCTTTGACCAATTAGTTTAATCAGTTTAATAACTATTATAAAACCGAAGACCTTGTTTGTTCTTACGCACCAATCTCAGGGTGGACCGGACCGTTTATTGACGATATAGGCTACACGCATACTGTTAGATTTGTAAATGGGGACTTTAAAGAACATACGTATTTGTTATGTATACGAGTAAATGTCTGTGTATAACAAAAACGTGAATCTTTTTTTATAAACATATATTATATATGTGTGGTTACTTAGGTCGAAAGTAGTCATTTTTAAGAGGAAGAAAATAGAGGTGATAATAAATGAGTGAGAGAGTACGATAGAGCCCCCGCTAAGTCGAACAAAGAAATCAAATAAAGGCGCAGCCGTACTACTATTTTCTCGGAGCTGTTTAGGACATGTTTGACCCGCTGTAACTTTGTTGTGGATACATTTCACATATTACTACCTACTGATTGTATGGTAATCAACAACGGACAGTTTAAAAGAAAGTGACAACTAGTAGATTATTATTATAATAGTATGCAACGGTCGATTTATTGTATATATTTCTTATATTTTAGATGATCATTGTGTTCTCTCACCGTGAAATGTCTTTGATGGAGCATCATTACCCGCGGGCGCAGGAATACATACCCGACCGATGGACTGCCGAAAAAAATTACCCACTTTACTATGGGAACACGCATCCATTTGCACATGCCCCATTTGGCTTTGGTGTCCGGAGCTGTATAGGTAGATTATGAATTGATTTACCATAGAATAATAACTTTCTTGAATGAAAATCATTATTTTCGTTATGAAAGAGTACTTAGGTGATCCAAGTTCGCTCGCCTTATTTTGCGAGAAACACATTTTTTTTAAATAATACAAAATTTGATGAAAATCGTTACAGAGGTACACAAAATTTAAACGTTTTAACGTTTAATGCGCTTTAACTCACGTGTGTATTTCGGAGATACATATTTCGGGTATACCGTGACTTTATTTAAATAAAACTTAGATTTTCTTTTTTTTTTTTTTTGTTTTTTTTTTTGCGGTAGTTCCTACATAGGCCAAACAAAGCGGACAATTGCTGAAAGGGTCAAAGAACACATCGCTGCTGTGAAGAACCGACAGATTAGCAAATCAGCGATTGCAGAACATGCACTCGAAGCGGGCAACAATCACTGGATTGAGTTTCACCGTACGCAAGTCCTCTCCACGGAACGTCACTTTTACTCAAGAGTTGTACGTGAAGCGATTGAAATTAAAAAACACAAAACTTTCAATCGGGAAGATGGTTTCAAATTATCAACAGCTTGGAATCCAGTGATAAAAAAAACATGCCACCTCGCTTTTATGCGCAGTCGGGTGAACACCAGAATAGGGGCACATCGGTTTGCTTAGAGAATAGGGACACTGTTAGTATAGTATGTGACGGTACATGGCGAAATCAAAATATAAAAAATATCGAAAATGTGCGGGTGAATGAAGAACCTTCTACTTCACGATCTCGACGACGGAGGGCGTGCACCGCTGAGCCAGTCAGCCTGTGACCACGGCCAGTGCAACCTGGTCGAAACGTCAGGCAATTCAGAGGTATGGTAATACCTTTTCTTATCTATAAAACTTAGATTACAATAAAAGACGTGTATAGATAAAAACATGTATAAAACGGCGCTAGCTTAACAACTACACCTTGTTAACGATCAAGATATGAGATATAGCAGGTTCACAACTTGTCCAGTGAACCGAAACTTAATACTGCATTGTTATATCGTAATGGTTTAAGTGATTACCAATTGCTACTGTATCGAGTATTGTGAGTTCAATCCCCACAGGTTTCAGTCTTGGTGTAATTGCATTTGGTATCCGTTAATTGTATAAAGTCCCGCCCCTAATCCCGATCGGGGTGGTTACAACTGAGCACACAGGTCATATCACATATTTCCAACAGCTACCAGCTACAGAAGAACCGCTACTTTAGTAAAGCTCTCTTACTTTCCTAATGAAGAAGTGAATATAGTCATTTGATGTTATTAAAATTACTTTCCAGGTCGTCGCATAGCTGAGTTAGAGATCGAAACATTTTTGGCACGTGTCATAGAGAACTTCAAAGTGGAATGGTTCGGTCCTCCTCCGAAGCGGGTTCAGACGTCTCTCATTTATGTAAAGGGGCCGTTCAATTTTATATTTAAGGATGTAAAGTAATTATTTCTAATATAAATGTTTGCGTGTGGTTAAAGTATTTTTATGACACATATATTATACGCATGGTTATAAAACACCTATATCCGCGGTAACCTGCTCAAACTTTGTACTATAAAGGCAGTCAAACCCTAAAAACAATGGGCTATGGCAACCCTATGAGACTGGATGAAATAATGGGTACTAACCTATTTCATCGGTAACCGGATAATTTTTGAGTGAAATTATAGCTTTTAACATGACTTTTCCGGAAAAAATGGGTTGTCAGGACAAATCGGGTCAAAAAGCTAGGCAACCCCCTTACGAAGTCTCAATGAATATAGCAATTCCATTGTTGGCGAGATGATCGTTAAAAACGTAAAAAAAAATATGGTGAGTAGTAGAAATGACAAACGATGCTTTTAGTCCTTAGATACTATGTCAAGATATTATTATGCAGAAAAAAAATAATTGAATGTACAATGCTTGTGATATATATCCGGTTACCGATGAAATAGGTTAGTACCCATTATTTCACCCGGTCTCATAGGGTTGCCATAGCCCATTGTTTTTAGGGGTTTACCTGCCTTTATATTACAAAGTTTGATGATATAGATCTTTTTGCGATTGGCTCCCGGTCCATTGGTTTTTTGGCGAATCGTAAAATAGCTTGCACCCGGGGGAATTTCAGAGACATGTTTTTGGACTGAGAATATATTTGAGTGCCGTGTGAGTGAGTGAGTTAACATTAATTTTGAGAGGCGCTGTTTGAACTGTCATAAAAATTAGATTTTCTCAATAAATATATTTCTATTCTAAAATTGTTTACCCAATTCTATTACAAATCTTTCTTAAGTATAAAATATAAAGTTTCCCATTTATAAGCATTATGATTTAAGCTAATTTATATTTTGCCAAATCTAAACTAAACGAATGTACGTACGTTAACGTGAAAACAAATCCAGCAGTAGACGTCTAGCCGTACGTTAGAGATTTTCTTAGCTGCAGTTCTGAAGAACCGATTCCTATATGTCTGTTGCTGAACAAGGTTAAAGTTTAAACTAAGCTGAAGTCAATACTCTGAAACAGATCTTCGTGTGACCCAAAACTCTGTCAGTCAGAGGTCTGCAATATTCAATGCTCTATGATTATTTCCTTACAATATTTTTACTTATTTCAGTTGACTGATACAATGTTTGAAGTCAATTATGAAATGAATTTAAAAAAATAGTGATCTTTATTTTCAACATCCCTGCCAGCTAGTACACGTTGAACGTAAAAAGTTTTAGTTTTAGCCTTCTGTCTGGCTTTTAAGTAAAATGTAAACCTGATAAATAGAAATGTTTTATGCAACCAGAGCCTGTATTTCCACGAAATTCGAATTCCAAGATTTCCAGGAAGCCCTTAATATTATATATTTTAGTTTGTTGTTTGCCGTACGCTAGTTTGCGACGTCTTCTGTACTAAGAATGTTAATTTTATTTAACCATGCATGCGTTACTAATTGTCTACAAGAGTAATAAAGACGATAGAAGTAGTCCCGTTTGATTTGCTGTGGGCTAGGTATTCTTTACAAATTAGTAGGACCTCTGTGAAGAATAATAAAAGAACTTCAGTAAATTTGAAGATAATACATTTTTTGATATGTAATTCCGTTTGTCACGAGCAGGACATGAAGTTAAAACTAAGAAATATTTTGTAAAAAATACGAAGTATTTTTAACTTTAAAACCCTTTTTTTAACTTATGTTCCAAGGCCAATAGAAACCCTATAGAAAAGTGTTTGCTTTCAAAGTCACAACACTAACAGGAAAACGTCCTCAGACAAAACCAATTTATTTACATTCAGATGTAGAAATGGTTTTGCCTGAGAAGTTTGATCTAAAAAAATACCATAAACAAACGCAATAATTGCAGGAACGCAAAATTAACACAAAATAAAAATACCAACTTGAGGCAGACAAAATTAAACTTTCTGTTACTTTAATTGTTAGGGTAATTTCACCAGAGTGAGGATCAAAATCTCAGTTTGAGCATAATAAATAATAATACACAATGTTTTTTAAATTGTTTGTAAAAAGCAAAAACTAAATTAATTGTACTAGTTTAATGAAAAAGTTGGAGTGACTTATAATTAAGACACTAGTAGGGCAAATTCATTCACAAATTCATCCACGCTTCGATAGGCGCCGCGAGGACAGTGACCTGTCAGCTGATATCTGCTGTCGAGAATACAGCGAATCGCAAGGAGCCTCATTGGTTTCAACATTGATTGTGTGACTATTTCAATTGTCTAAAAACATAGTTTAATGTTTTGTTTGAATTGAATTCTTAATGCTAATTTTGTAAAAGACTTTGATAACTTTCTTTTATAATGAACCCTAAATCATCTCTGAACTTATTGTGGTCCAATTTGTCAAAAAAAAATCTCAATGTTATCGAGTTCTACTGAATCTTATCCTAACTTTTACAAAAAGCATATTTAAGAAATTTTCAACAGCTATTTTTACTACAAAGTTATTTCCCTCATCACACGTAGGCCTGCATAAAATATACCCACTAAATCTCTGATCAAACAGCCTCAATATTCATGGCGGGAGGATCCATGTTATGAATATCAACTTACGCGTGTGTTAAGCGTCGCATAAATTCTTTCTCAATGATACCTTTATAATTCAGATTATATTTCAGATGATGGGGTGTGGATACGCATGCTGAACACTATTTGATATTTGCGTTTTTTATTTAGTCTTCAATATATAATCTATACTAATATAATAATGCTAAAAAGTGTTTTAATTCTTTGTTTGTTTAAACGCACTAATCTCTAAAATTAATACCTCTAAAATATTAATTACTTCACACATCTCACACACCGCCGTAAAATGCCAAACTAGGCAGATCCTGTACTATGGTACCAGACTGCTGTCTGGTAATTCTTTTTGTATTGGATAGAGCATTCATTGAGAAGGTTAAAGGCTATGTAACATCACGCTACGACCCTCAAGAACTGAGCAGTGACCAAAAATGCAAGTGAAACTATGGGGAACATTAGTACAATTTATAAAAGGGATTCCTAAAATTTTAGTAGTGTAACAAGGTTTCAATATTTGAGCCCCGTTTACATAATTGTAAAATGCAGTTCTGTCAACTAATCCGGTGACAACTTACTTACAGAACATTGGTTAAGGTTTTCTGTTTGAAGAATTTGATGTAAAATATTTTAGGAATAAGAGAAAAGAAAAGCTAATAACTTTCTTAAGAAATTGTTCATTCAATATACATAAAGTATACTGCAAATTTATATGAGCAATATTGTAGGATCTAATAATGAAATCTACGGCAGGTTCATGTGTTACTATAGTACATTTCCATTACGTATGTTCTCTTTCATTTTCAATATTCTAACCAATTTCGGTACTATAACAGTGCATCGCGTGTTTTATTCTTAAAATTATTTTATTAACAACAGTTATAAAATACAGCTATTTCATCAAAAGCTTTAATAGTTTGAAAATAGTACAGCAACACGGTCCTTAAAAAGATTAAAGACTGCATCAACAAAGTTCTTCTCCATTCATTAAGTTGAAAACAGAATATACCTAAAAACTGGCTGCTAATGAACCCCGACTTGCAATCTAAAAAATACCGACGACGCTGATTTTTTATCGTTTTTATTCACAATCTACATTGGCAAGGTGCAATCTGCATTGTAAATGTCTAGCGGCACTAGGTACAAACAAGCTTTGTAACCTGATGCATAGATATTGCATCCTGACTAAATGAACAAATGATGGAGAAGTGCTCTGATGGTACTCTGAATCTCTTCATTAAGTACTTGAAGTATGTCAACTCTAAATTGTATGTCTTCTGATTTTGTTTCCTTATACCTACTACTTAAAGATATATTTCTATCTAGATATTTGTTCTGTGCCTGGGTGTAATTTATATATAATTTTTATATATTTAGTAATATAGAAGTATGTTTATCAGCAGTCTGGTAACCATAGTACAGGCCTTACTTAATTGGGATTAGACGGCCCCTTACACACGTAAGGGGTTCAAGTTATTAGTATTATTCATCATCCTCCGTGCCTTTTCCCAACTAAGTTGGAATCGGCTTTCAGTGTAATTACGATACCAAACTTCGATATTTTATGTGAAGCGACTGCCATCAGACCTCCACAACCCAAGTACTAGGCGATATCGAAGTTTTGTAGTTAGACCAGGTTGCCGGACTTTTTATGGCTCCAACTACCCGTAAGATTGACCTGGCTAGTATGTCAAGTCATGATCACCTAACCTGGTAGGAGGATCCCTTTGTGTCTGAGGAATACCACACCGCGTTTCTCTACTGGTAAACCCTTTTTTATACATCTAAGTTGGCAAACAAGCACACGGGCAACCTTTTTTTTTACATTAAGCGGTAACCGTTGCCCTATAAACACTTTGAATATCTACTAATAGTGTCAAATATGCATTGTCTTCTCGCTTGGCATAGATCTCTGGTGACCCTAATTAAAAATTAAAGGAGAGCACTACGCTGACTTTATTCATTTTAAAAATCTGCTGTACCAGTAAAAAAAGAATTAATTCTAAGAGCACCTTATGAGAGTATAACATAATAATTCAACGTAGACTTTGAGTACAGTTGATGCTCAAACACTAGGGACTGTCAGTTCTAGACGTCTCAAAGCACGGCAGAAGAAAGGAGAAGAAGGAGGCAAGAAGAATCCTAAATGATAAATACATAATAATAATATAATAAAAATCCACACATCTCACACACGGCCGTCTGATCCCAAACTAGGTAGAGCCTGTACTATGGTAACCAGACTGCTGATAAACATACTTATATATTACTAAATACATACATATTATAGATAAATTACACCTAGACACAGAACAAATTATTGTGCTCATCACACAATTATTTGCCCTGGGTGGAAATCGAACCCACGACCTCTGGCTTAGCAGTCAGGGTCACTAACCACTAAACCAACAGTTCAGTCGATAATAATATTTCCTTACAAATTAATGACGAGAAAATAATTATACTGACAGATAGAACGACGCTTACCGATACATTAATAATGGTCTAACATAGCTCAAATATAGTATACGATAGTAGTAAGTATTCCTCACTTTCTACAATAAAATAATTGATTCAGAAACGACGAACACTTTATACAATATTAACTGAAGCACCGGTTCCAATTACCGGAGTAATTGGTCTCCGTCATGATGAATGGGACTCGCGAATGTGCCAGTCTGATAAGCGAGGGTCAAATTAATGCCAAACCGGTATTTATTTTCATATCACTTGGATTCCATTTCAAAAGTAAATCACGTATTTTGTAAACATACGTATGATAGGAATAATGTATGATGTGATTACAGTCATGTTCATTTAGATTTAAAATTAAACCTGCGTTGTCTAATATTAGTGCTCGTATTATATCACTTTTCTAAAAAAGTGGCGTTTATATCCACCAACAAAAATTTCATTTTTAACTGACTTCAAAAAAGGAGGAGGTTGTCAATTCGACTGTATTTTTTTTTATGTTTGTTACCTCAGAACTTTCGACTGGGTGAACCGATTTTGATGATTCTTTTTTTATTTGAAAGCTGGTACTTCCCGTGTGGTGCCATTTCAATTTGGTTCAATTCTAACAATGACATCCATGAGAAAACCGTATAAGTCTTTTATGGAATAGTTTTTTTTTTAAAGAATTATACATTACAAAACGCACACGCTACACACTTTTTACAATAAAAATATTTATTTTGTTAATAACCTAATTTTTATTTTAAACTTATTAGAATAATTTTAATTATAATAAACCAGTGGAATTTATATCGCTATAGAACAATCACTTAATGATTAAAAAATATTTTCAACTTCTTAGTTAGGTTTGCTATTAAGGTGTGTTCTTAAACTATAGTTTATTTTCTTATTTTTAAGTCTAGTATCGTCTAATTGATGTTGATGAAAATTACGATGAAATATTCCGTTACATAGATAAGGTCAAGCTAATTTAAAGCGTAAAAATGCAGATCAATGTAGTTTAAATTTCTATGACTTAATATTTTTCAGAACATAAATTGTTGATTACCATAAATAAACCACGTTACTATGGACAAGCTAATGAAGCGTAGACTAAGACATTAAACAAATAAAAAAAAAATCAAATAATTTATATTCGAAACACTCGCATTATTCATTCAGACTCGCTATCAATCCATCGATGCCCAAGGGTTGTTCGAATACAAGAAGCAATATTTCAGAGGAGTCCTACCTGCGATACAAAGGTTCTCTCGTCAAGAAAAAATCGGTAATGTAATTCGTTCCCCGTCGCATAGGTCTAGCGGTCCTTTCTCACTGCCAATCACACCTTTACAATAATATATAGAAACCTTTAAGGTCAGCCAGTTTTCTTAAGTTCTTCTAAGTTCTTTTTAGTCGTCATAAAGAATGTCAAAATAAATCCCTATTTCCCTTGGTCAGGCCATAACTTCAGAACTTAACCGATTTCACACATCATTTTTTTTGTTTGTTTGGGTAAATAAACAGTAACACAATACAAAGTATGTACACAGTTTTCTTACAAATATAACTTTATTAATGTATCACCAACACCATTTACCACAATTTGATTGTTCAAATTTGCGCCAGAAATAAGAATGGTGGGTCTGTCCACCCTACTGCGCAATACATACATACACTCCAAAAACATAATCCATAATGTTTCTAGAGTGTATGTATGATTTTTGGCTTAATTATAAATAATTTTGAAAATTATATTTTCAAAATTATTATTTTTATTATTTTTTCCTCAAAATCCATCAAGGGCATTCAAAAGGTATCAAAACAAAGGACTTTAAGAGCCGATTACGGATACATAATATATTTATAGTATATACATGCATCAAAACAAATCAAATAGTTTTCTAATACTTTGTAGAAGGTTCTTACGGAACGAAAAATTAAATTATATTTGAATTTAAACGCGAAAGAAGTCGCGGGCAACGGCTAGTTAAAAATAAATACCAAAAAAGTGCGAATTCAACTTCAACAGCTCCTTACATCAAGAAAGTTATTCAGGTCTACTTAGTTGCATTATTTTAATAATTTAATAGCGTAGCGATACCGGTATAACTAGTCATAATAATGCCTATTAACTAATTTTTATTAAATAGTGAATTGGTTTATCATCTATTATAGTTTACTCCTAATTTTAATAAAATAAATACGAGTTTTTGATATGGCGACAACAAGTATCAGCCGTGTGTTATGAACTGTCCTACTGCTCAACTGGTGTCAGTCAAAATGATACGATAAACACGTCCTTTTGTTGCTAAAAAAACATTACAATTAAATTGAGAGAATAGGCACTACAAAAGTACACGATACAGCTGCCAAATGGTACTTGGAAGTACGAGTATAATATTTCGAAAATGCTAAACATAAATTTGCCCAACTTATTTGACTTACTTATTGCTCATGAAATAGTTTGATACTAATTATTTCAGAAAATTAGTCTAACAATTCTCATAACTCAACGCCGGCTTAGTCCCTTAATGGTAATAACTAATTGGTCAGTACGCGTACATTGTGTAAAGTTGGAAGTTTGCTAATGACTAAAGCTGCTTGTTACCCAGACTAAAATGTGGGATGATTTAGACTAGAGCATGTGTTGCGGCTAAGGGATTAGGTAGCCACTTTGTAGCGGTAATTATCTTAAGACAGATGGATTTACGGTATTATGGGACAGATGTGAATAGAGTAGGTGTATTCATATTATTTCCTTTACATATGTATCAATATACTTTGCATTGAAGTGATCAGTTTATTATTAAATTTTCTACTAAACCACTTTAGGATGATATATGGATAAATCTAGAAAGGATGCAATAAATGTTGTTTAGATTTAATTCTGTAATTGCAAACATATGTGTGTGTAAAATATATGCACACACACACATATTATGTAGGTCTTGTAATGTATATTTCATTGCTCAACACAGACCTCTCCTAATACAAAAAAAAAAATATCTATTATTTTTCTAATGAGTTCTGTTCAAAGTCAAATGTCTTTCTTTCATAAAATTCTTTAAACATTGTTTGAAAACGTCTTTTTTAAACTAAAACTTAAAAATTATAGCTTAACACAATGTCATCGCAACAATAGGTTGCTTTGAGAAAAGTAAAATAAATAAAATACAAAAATAAATAATACCGCGTTGCAAATAGGTAAGATCGCTATCTGCCAATGTCGATCTATAACCGCCATCTGTTATCAAAGTTAAGGTCCGGAAAGAAATAAAAGGTTTACTGAAAACTAAACAACATAAATATGCTACATAGGCGTCCATAACACGGTAAGTTTTGCTGTCAGTATTGCCACAATCAAGACGGTGATTGACGAATAACCTATCGTCTAATGCGGTGATTAACGGTTGCATGATATTGATTGCCCAAAATCGGGATTACCATCGCGCAACCATCAATCGTGACTATTCATGACTTTTGAGTGAACGTGTAATGGCATTTCGTCAATCATCCGTCAGTCAGCAAACGGGCATCGATCGAGTCGAACATGGATCACCTGATAACGTATATACAAAATTTTATGATGATCGATTAAGTAGTTAGGGCGTGAAATCGTAACAAACAAACTCACTTTTATATTTATAATATTAGTTAGGATTAAAATTTTCGTTATAAACTCACTAACAATGTATAAATTAATTTGACGACGCGGCGACGTGACCGTAATAGTGTTTGTTTTTAATTTAAAAGTTATAATAAGTATGGTATACTACTTCAGTAAGCATTACATGTTCTTTTCATGTTATTTATTTGATTTCAGTAATTAAAATTTAAGAAAATTGTTGAACTAAAGAATTTTAAAGAAGACCACTAATCAAATATTTCGTTAGAGTATGTTAAAAAGAAAATAAATACCATTCGATCAAACTACCGGAGAGAGCTGAAAAAAATTGTCATCTAAAATATGGCTGCAGTGATCTCTTGACACTACCCAATCTTCCACCCAACACTTTCTATTTTTGCGTTTTTTGCTAAAATTACAATCAAAATTGCAAATATCCACGTATACTCGTAATCTTGAGTGAACACGTGTATTCTCTTCAAAATCTCTAGTATGATTGACGGTCAATCAAATTGAGCGTCTAATGTCGCTATAATTTCATTAATCACCAACAATCATTCGTCGTGGTTCTACTCGGGTTAATGAGGTTCCCTAAAAAAAATTTAGTAAGCTCATTGTTTATAACATATACATGTCAACATCGCTAGTTAATACTTCAGATAACCCTTTCAAGGGAATGGGATACTCCACCCGACATTTCAACAAATTGCTTTGGCTTATCTGCGTTTATCCTTAAACACTGACTTATGAGACTACTTAAACAAAGAATAGACAACAACCAATTTTTCTCGTATACCGTTTCAGTTAATAAAACTCAGACTTGAGTAAGACGGTCACATTACAAACAGTTATCTTTTGATTTATTTTATACGTTTTAGCAAAAAAAAATATACTATGTTGTCCTGATATGCAAGGTCAAATTTATTTTGTTGTTTATTACACAGATATTCTTTATTCAAAAAATATAGTGCCACTATATAATGCGATTTTTGTAAGAGAACGTGTACGTGGGCTGTTCCATAAATTGTTAGTGAAATGAAAAATAGTTGAAATATAAAAAAAGTTTATTTATAGCTTTTTAAAATATTCTCTCCAACCCCATTGCACTTATGCATTCGGGTGAATCAGCTTTCGATACATTTAAAATGTATCTTGCGGGAGGTAGAAAAATAACCGCCGAAATTATTCGATGACCTCTTCTGCAGTGTTAAATTTTCGCCCACCATGCATTTTTGTACCGTGGAAAAAAATCCCATGGAGCTGAATCTGAGCTGTATGGAGGATGGGGTAATATTTGTATACTCGAAGTATTCAAATAGTCCATGGTTCTAGTAGCTTTGTGAGCGGGCGCGTTATCTTGGTGAAAATGAATGCCACGGACACCGCTCCTAGGTCGCCTTCTCCTTATTCAATACCAAACTGTAGTCTGTTTCGCGCACTTGATTACCTTCAGAAAGAATTCATCAATTTCCACTCTCTCAATAATTAAAAAAATAATGACTGTGCAGATTGTTACTGGTTAATATCTACTAACAAGAAAACTTAGTAAAAACTTAAAACATTCATCATCATTTTAAACTAAGTTATGAATCTAAAACGAAAAGTACTATAAATCTCATTAATGGAAGTAATTAATGAAACTATTATTGTTTAATTAAGTTTCGGTCTACATAATTAACTGGCGTTTAGTAAACATTAGGAGTAAATGAATCTCCGTTAAATTAATTGGCAATTCTTCTCACTTACATATAATTACAGACTGTTTGTTTAACTATTAACCTCACAGTTTCAGATTGATAAGTTTATTAATTTAAAAATAATAAACTTATTACTCTTTTATTACTATTATGATAAATACTACGTACTATCCTTTTCTCGAAGCCGTTCAGGATGATTTCAACCCCCTGTACCTTTGATGGAGATAAAGCTAAAGCTTGAATTTTCAGTAACCCAGAGATGAAATAAGATCCCATCAAAAACATAACGTGCGAAAAATACAAGTCTCGCCACGCAGTTTTTCTACCGCAAAAAGTGGTGAAATCTAATTATTGTTATCTAATTGGTTAACTAACAACATATTATAGTGACGGTTTTAATATGTATTAGACTTATTTAATGATAATAATACTTGTGTTATGACGAATAACTATCGGAAATATATTCTGAAAGATGGTACGGTGGACATCTGTCGGGCATGCCACTGTCCCGGTGAATCTATCAGGCATATTATTTCTGGATGTTCTCGTCATGCCAACGGGGAATATTTGCATAGACACAATCAAGTGGCCAGGATTGTACATCAACAACTTGCCCTTAAATACAATCTTGTGAATTCAGAGGTGCCATATTACAGGTATGTGCCCGACCCAGTTCTCGAAAATGGTCGTGCCACATTGTATTAGGATCGATCTATCATCACTGACAGAACTATTGTTGCCAATAAGCCTGATATAGTGCTGATAGACCGATTAGAGCGCCGCGCAATGATTATCGATATCGCTGTTCCTCATGACGGGAACCTCGTGAAAGTTGAAAAAGAAAAGCAATTAAAATATTTGGATTTGTCTCACGAAGTTGTCGATATGTGGGATGTTGATTCGGCGATCATTGTTCCGATTGTCATATCTGCTCATGGATTAATAGCCAAGAGCCTCGATCAACACCTTAAGAGGCTCGCGTTAGACGGCTGGATCAAGGGACTGATGCAGAAAGCAGTTCTTCTCGACACGGCCCGTATGGTGAGGAGGTTCCTGTCTTTGGAGCCCTAACCACCGGTGTCTTGGTCCCTGTACCCGATGTCGGTGGTCTACTGTTTTTTTTATTTTTAAATATATATTTTGTTTTATACATATTTAAAAATGTAATTTATACGTTTTAAGTTTAATAAAGAGAAATAATACTTGACACATCTCACACAAGGTCGTCTGATCCCAATCTAGGCAGAGCCTGTACTATTATAACCAGACTGCTGATAAACATACTTATATATTTCTAAATACATACATACTATAGATAAATTAAATATAAATAAATCCTGAATTGAAGTTGTGAAGTATATTATGTATAAATGTATAATACAATTATTTGAATGAAGAAAAAATTTCAAATAGCAACAAAACCTCCGATCTGAAAATCCAATTCTCAGAATACATTTGTGTATTTGTAAACGACCGTTGCTTACACATACACAAATGTATTTTTTTTGTATTAAATTTTATCTCTAACTAAATGTAATATAATAATGATTTGAATTTCAAATCACAATGAAAACCTATCTCGTCCCTACCTTTGCTGATATTTATCTCGAAAGCTAATACTCAGGGACGATCGTTTTCAAATGTTTGAACACGAAATAGAAATACAAAAATATTTCTTTTAATTGAGGAGGCTTAAGAGAAAATAGTTTCGCATCGGCTATAGGAATGGGCCCTGGCCTTTTACGAATATTGAAAGTATCGGTACGTGACGGTGGTTCAGACTGCCAGCTTTTAGCAGTATTAGCTTTCTATGTTTGTTTACGAGAAAGCACCTATTCAGTGGTCATTTTATTCTATAGTCGTTTACAAACTGCCAATTGTATTGTTGTCAACCGTAGAATCTCAATCATGCTTTTATGATTTATGTTTAATATTATACTAAGGATTTAAAAATATAAAGCAAACTTTATCTGTGACAAAAGTATGAAGTCTTGATATTCCTCTAATATTTTAACATAATCCAATATTTATTCTGTATTATTTTTCTTTGTATATATGTTTGCATAGTTTTCTTATTCAAAAATGTAACTTTTGTTGAAAATTGTATTGTGTTCACTCATGTTCAATTAGTTCCAAATTTATATTTTATATCCTCCGCCTTCCGCATCCAGTCCATCCCTGCTACCTTCTTTAGGTCGTCGGTCCATCAGGTGGCTGGGGGGCGTCCTACCTTCCGTTTACCGATTCGCGGTCTCCACTCTAGGACCCCTCTGCTCCAACCGCTATCGGTCCTTCGGCATACGTGGCCAGCCCATTGCCACTTCAGCATGCTTTTCCTGCGAGCTATGTCGGTAACTTTGGTTCTTTGTCGGGTCATCTCATTGCGAAATTTATCCTTCAAAGAGACTCCAAGCATAGCTTACTCCATAGCCCGCTGCGTTACTTTTAATATGTGAACTAGCCCCACCGTTAGTGTCAACGTCTCGGCACCGCATGTCATAAGAGGTAGGACGCATTCATTGTAGACGCGTTCATTGTCTATTTTATTTTATTTTGCATCTTCTAAATTAAACAGATCCTATCTGCCTTCTTCAGAGTGCCAAGTGATTTTTTTTATGTATTCACAAGTGAAGTCAACGAATATTTGCGTCAACGCTAACGAACCTTTGCACTGAATTATAATAGCGCCCCCTTGTCTTAATCCGGTGTCTTGTTTATAATTACATACAAATCGTAATAAAAAATAAAAGCCAGTTAACATAAAAAAAAAACTTGCAATAGGCGGGTATATTTGTTTTAGGGGTGTGCTACATTACGGTGACCGATGCCTGGTCAAATGACTCACTAAATGTTCTTCGAATGACTACTATCTATAAATATCTATCAATTTGCCATCATTCCTCGTTTCATTGTGTTAGAGAGTCGCCAGCAATTTGTGTCCAAGATCGAGAGCACTCCAGTCAGGGCCTCTGAGTGGGGTCAGAAAAATCTGGTCCGGTACAACCCCACGAAAACACAAGTAAGTGCGTTCACCGCCAAAAAGAAATTCTCTGTGACCCCAAAGTTCCAAGACACAGCCCTCATCATAGCAGAGAGTATTGGGATTCTTTGTGTCAACATTTTCAGCGACGTCCAGTTTCGTAATCACCTGAAAAGCAAGGCCAAGCTGGCATCCAAAAAGCTTGGAGTGCTTAATAGAGCGAAGCGGTACTTCACCCCGGGGCAAAAACTTTTATTATACGTACAAGTCACAAGTCCGTCCCCAAATAGAGTACTGTCCTTGTACTTGACTCGGTCCAAAGACGTGCTGTGAGAATACCGCTTGCACAATGGGGTGTACTCTGAGGAACTGTTTGACATGATACCCACGGCTGCATTCTACTATCGCACCGCTCGCCACCGGCAGGTCATTCATCCTCACACATTAGAACCTAAAAGGTGGCGCACGGTACGGTTCCAGAGGAAATTCCTCCTGCAAACGCTCCCGCTGTGGAATGAGCTCCTGCCGAGATTTTCCCGAGGGACTACAGTATGGGGTTCTTCAAGAAATAAGTGTATAGGTTTTTGTTTTTAAAGGATCGGCAACGCGCATGTGAGTCCTCTGGAATTGCAAGTGTTCATGGGCTACGGTAACCGCTTGCCATCGGCGTGCTGTATGCTTGTTTGCCACCAACGTAGTACTTATAAAAAAAATACTTTCAAAATAGGTAACTACATTGCAAAAATTCATGTATGATATCTACATAGATATGCACATTCAATCCTTTTCTTTATAACGTAGATCATTGATCATTAAATACGCTTCGTAACTTTATTAAAATTGTTCAAAGTTAATTATTGTTTCACGAAGATTGTACAAGCCAATTTCTAGGAGATAAATTTTACAATGCGGTTTGAAATTATCTTAAATTTAAATGAAATTACTTTGTTAGACCCAACTTTGACAAGTCAAGTTATATATTGGTTACAAATGCACTAAGGGGTGACTTTAGTAGGGTAATAGGGTTATACTAACCAATATCATGTAATACTCAAACCTCTTTTTAGTATCTATTGGTATAAACTGGCTGATAATATAATATTTGAATCGATTGGCGTCAAGTTGCTGCACCAGATCTCTTCATAAAGCCTTTGTAAAGTTTGAACGTAAAAGTAGTTACTTCGGTTTCCAATATAACTCAATTGATTTACAGCCTCTCTCAGTTGATATCCTCCTTAATTAACACCCCTATGCCGAACAAACCCTTAGCCAAGCGAGGGCCTTGCAATATGCACATATTTATGTTGTGTTGCTATTAAGAAATATTATATAGTTGGGTAACATATATGGATGTTTTCAGACTTTCCAATTCACAGTGTATAAGCGTAATAAGCATTGAATAATTACAAAAATATAATAAGGCACATTTTTCTCAATACAAGAGCATATTTTTTTTATTTTATAAGCCCTTTTAATGCAGACTGCTAATTTATTATGGACTCCATGTCCATAATAAATTACCAGCAAATGTAATCGCTAAAATAACGCGTACAGCACGGCAATTTTGTAAGCATACGGATATACATAAATCACATCCGTGCTCGTTTACCCAATATAACATAAAAAAAAACCTAGTTATAGTATATAAATCCTAGTTTAGGTTACAGAGCACCGGGTGTATGCGGAAGTTATGGATATGCCCTCTTACTTCACCAACATTTCTTTTCATTTAATTTCAGATACAAAATATTCCGAGTAGTATCGTTCAATCAAAAATATCACAATCGGTCCGATTTCGATTCGAAGGTCCTGAGAAACTACTTTTGAATCAGCAGCAGCTACTGCTGCTGTTTAAAACAATGATAGTTATGAAATGAAGCCAACTTATAGTTAAAAGTTTTTCCTTCAATTGGAGTTTGGCTCCAACTAGTTTGTGAGACATACATAATTATAATTAGATATTACCGAATACGGGTACAACTAGAGTTGTAAATTTGTGATAACAAATATTCGTATTTCTTCAGTCATTTGACTTTAATGTCTTTAAGGAATACAATAAATTTGATACATTCGGATTAAAAGAAAGTGACTAAAAGAATGCTGTTGATATTATTTTTAAACTTTCAAAAAGGTATCACCGACTTCAAAGCGCCTAAATAATCTTAAATTTTAATAAGCTGAATTCTTCATCCCTTTATTTTCCACTCTTAGAGGTAAAATATTCTCTTTAAATTTAAATGAGACTAACCTTGAGTAGTATCAATTCAATTAAAAAAAGAATTATTGAAATCGGTTCACAAATGGCAAAGATATCACGTAACATACACGAAAAAAAAAATGAGAACCTCCTCCTCGAAAATAACTGCAAATAATTTAGCCGCTTCACTGTTAAAAGGAAACTTATCTGGAAAACAAGTAACATTGCAAAGTGGTACATATGTCATATTTATTTTTTGTTAGATTTCATTTTATCTTCAACAAGTGGTTTAAAAAGTTTGTAATGATACAACTTCTGTTTAAGTTATAGTCATCTTACTTCTTTTTATATACAACAGTAATCGCTTACCGTTAGGTGTGCCTTGTACTTGTTTCACCAAGTTATTTGTTTAAAAAACTTGAGCTATCAAACTAAAATTCAACTACAGACTCATGCTATATATAACTATAAACTTCAAAGTGATAGTCGGATGCCAAATTCCAATTGTATGCAACTTGAATTATAAGTGTCAGTCAGCAATCTCCTAGCACCTAATGAGGGACCCTCGTAATCACTAACTTCCGAATTTATAGAACCAAAACTTTTGGGTTCAGTAATAATTACAGTTATCCTTATTGCCATTTAGTTTCAGGTAACAAAACTAGACGTATGTGATACAATTAATTACTTCCTCTGTCGTAAGTTTAACCTACATAAAGTTAAACTGAAGTTGTTCTGTAATACAACCTTTTTTGAAACTGTTGAGTAAAATAATAGTGTCTTTATTCGTCTTACTCACATTTTCTAAGCTGTGACTCTAGTACACCAGTTTCAAGAATAATTCTCGGAAGTCTCGGAACGGTCAACCATTACACTTAGCAAGGCTGAAAGAAAATGATTCTAGGAATTTTAAATCCACTTCCTAGTTTAGTGAGAATGGATACAAATAAGATTAAAGGTCTATGGACACACTTTACCGTCACGGCTCCAACCTTGCAATTAAGTTGTCATTCAAATCTGAGCATGAAAACGTGGTCGTATAATATATTTTATAATGTCAATATGAAAAAGCTAACGGCGGGCAGTAAGCGCGCTTGCTGCATCCACACAACTCGACTCGCAGTCGGCGCGCTGTAAGCGAGCTGACCGCTGACCGCTTACAGCACGCCGACTGCGAGCCGCCAGCGAAAAAACTTCACGTCGTGTCGCACATGAAGACAATGAAATTAGCTTGCACCTCGCGGGCGGCGCGAGGACTGCAAGGTGCATTTATAATAATATTGTATAGCAAAACCACATTAAAACACCAAAGCTATATATACATACATATATAAGTTAAATATCACTAATATTATTAAACATGCACAGTCAAGTCAAGACAAGTCTTACATTTTCGAACCTAACAGAGCCCCGAAGAAGCGAAGAGACCTGTGGCATCGGTTTAAACTAGTCGCTAGTTCTATATTTTTTTAAGTTTCTTCATTATTTAATAGAGAACTTTATTAATATAACCTAGTTGCATCACACAAGCAATGAATTGGGTAAGTGAAATATGTAGATTTTTTTTGAATTTCGTGAACTGCCTGTATTAACAACGTTCCATCAATAACATTGTTCTTAGGTGTAGATGATAGAAATAAAAAACTACCCATAAATTAAGGTGTACAACGAGAGAAGCGACAAAGCTTTATAGGGTCTAGTAAAGATTCCTGCTGCTTTAGAGTTGTTTGTTTTGAATTCCAATCTTCTTAAAACAATGCATTAATTTAATCAGATTCTCTATTTTCCTTTAATGCTTTTGTGCCTTCTGTACGGTTATAATATAGCGTATATAGTAATATAGAGAGTAACATAGAGTAGAATATGTTTATATAAACATATATCACACTTCAATAATATGTCGATACTTACACACCTATTTCGATGATTTCAAACAACATCTCGCCCGATGTTTGATAATAAATTAAACATCAAAAGGAATGCAAAATAATTATTTGTCTGATCTGTTCTGAAATAATAATTCGAAATTAACATGTTTATTTATGACTATTCCTCTCTATCTCTCTCTATGAGTTTTTTGATATTATTGTATATACACTGTTATCTATGATATGATTGATGATGTTTTTGTTATAAAGCTATTTAAGGAAACGCAAGGTCAAAGTTATAGAGAGCCGAATGGACGGAAAGGGTTTAAGACAACTTGTTTTTGAAGTCATTTTGAGAGGCCTCCGTTAAGCAGTGGACGTCTTGTGGTTAAGATTATTCAGAGTTTAAAATGTACAATTATTTAATCCTTTAAATACCTGCTACTACTATTAACACTTTATTGAGAGCTTGCTTTATTGCAGCTTCTATACCGCATCTTCCTTAACAAGCATTTCCTCATAAAAGATAAGCTACTTTGTGCACACTGCACGTAATATAAACCGGTAATAGCTTCTTGTCGTTGAGATCCATGAACATAGACATCCATTTTCTTCGATAATGGTGCACGTAGTAAATCTGATGGATCCTTTAGTACTATAAGAAGCTTCCACGAAATGCCCATCTTGTACATCATTCGTCGTCTAGTTTATAATGTGTTTTTTGTACAAAAGTTCATATTTTATAAAATCTAATCAGTAATACTCACTTTCAATTCCTTAAGAAAATATTAGTTATTATGTTAAGACTCTTTCGGGAAACTAAATATTTTTCCACAATAATCTTTTTAAAATAACTAAGAGGCCTACAATTCCAAAGACCTCCAAAGACAATGTTTGCTTCAACTGTCTTGTAAGTTAAGAAACCACGAAAAGTACTGTAATTGTTACGAGTGCGTCTCTAACTTACATTTCAAACAGTGGGAACTTCCAGGTGCCACCTGCTGAGTGTATTCCAAAGCGATTATCGCTTAGCCTTAGAGTCGATTGACTTTGCCGTTGCCGTTGCCTGGAATGCACCATTTCATGGCCAACATTAACTTATCTATAAAATCAAAACTTGTACTTAATTTTCTTTCCTTGAAATAATAATAAATGATACATTCTTGTAACATTTGAAGTAATTTTTATTTAAAGTATTCAACTGTGTTTTCTCAAAGTCAATAAATTTCAAATTCTCATACAGCGAAACATTCTTTCGAAACAATTCTACTTCAGTTGATTTGTACAATTTGCGTTGCCAAATTGAATCATGTAATTTATTCCAGCCTATAATAGTACGAGTGTGTAGCGATCCGAAGTTGCTACATTACACGCCCAAGACCCGCCAGTGACAGTAATTCAAATTTGTACAAAACAAATACGTTACATAAAAGTACAAATTTTATTTATTAGTTTAGTCTATTAGACCCTCTTCTTCGTTTTTTTTTCTTTACTACACATATCTCACGTTATTTTGCAGTGATATAACATACGTTGACTTATATAAATGACCCATGTTACATTTTTTTCGGGCACCATTATATATATTTTAGAGCCATAACGCTATCTTTATTTTATGACATTTATTTTTTCTATAAAATGTTTTGTAAAATAATGAAATTCGGTTAAAATCAGAAGATTTATTCTTTAATCAAGTAAGCAAAAAAATATATACTGCTAGAGAAATAAGATACAATATTCTTGTATGTAATGAGTAGTTTTCCTACGTGAATGGCAATTTATATAATTTAAAATTCAAACAAAGGATTAGAAAAAAATGCTTACCATTTTTTTATTAATTTTCATAAGAAAAAAAGAAAACTTTATCGCATAGTTATTGAAATTTTAGTTTTCTATTCATCACATCACAAACATCGTCCTTGAGAAAATTAAAATATGCGTATCCATTGTCGGTCTAGTCAATTGTCCAACCAAACCATGTATGATTATTGGCCGTCATGTTTACCATCAAATTATCTGACCGTGCATTCAATGTAAATGGTAATGAGGCCAATTATTATGCAGATTGGCTTATTGAGTAGGCCCACATTACCATAACCACGAGTTAGTGATTGTTGCGATTCATTACTACAATAGGTGCATTGTAGCTGAGGTCTATTCCAACGGTAGGACAGGTTATAAGACAGAGCTGATATTGCGTCGTAAAATAGCCAAGTAAGTAAGAAGGTGAAACGCGATCAGTGTGAGTGAAAGACTTAACCGTTTGAAGTCGAAAGGGATACTTTTAAAAAGCGCCACCACTTGTTATGATAACTTTCTTAGACGATGTTATCTGTGTAAGCAATCTAGGTCAATGGGAAGTACCCCATAGGTTTTGATTTACCTGCGAAATGTTTAAATTTGGTCAAATAAGATTGGATTGGATTGTGATTGATTGCGTTGACTTAGAAACTTGATTTTTATAGCTTCAAGGGGCCACAGACAAGTATTTGATATTAGTTTCAACTCGATGCGCCCACGGGTTCCTGAGATCAGCGTGATCCTATAAGGATTCCTTTTTTCCTTTTGAGGAATGGAACCCTAAAAATGAAGTGATTGTCAACACATTATAGAACACATTAATTTTTTTAGTAACTGTTCTATATAATCAATAACTTGAAGATAAGGAACTACTAGATCGATAAGGAAACCCAATTACAGGAATCATCTGTGTGTGACAAGATAACCGTTGGTCTACACAGAATTGCTTTATTACGGCAAATATTGTGTTATATAACTTTAGTAGTTACAGGCTGACCTTTGGATCCCTCAATCAGCAAATCTTAGCACGACAATTTCTCGTTTAGGTACATACAGGTTTTGGTAAAAGGTTGTAGTCAGTGAAAATTTTTAAATCTAAACATTAATTACCTCAACACTAGTATGCCTCCAAAGATAAAATTGCAGCCGCAAAATACGAACTAGTGCTAAACACAAAAAGAACAAAGTACTAAAATATTCAAGTTATGTTTCGTATACTATTTTCCAATTCTAAACTGCGCTTAATAAATTTACACATTGAAAATTAAAGAAAACTATAAGGTCTAAGGGTTCTAAAGAAATGGAATCATAAAAAGATATAAATCAAACATTTTATTAATTCTGAAAAGTATCGTTTCATGTTTTACTTGCTGCAACTCATGCTAAATACACCTATAATTTAAATTTATAACTTCCTTTTTTTTCCTTTAAAATCATAAGACTTTTCATTTTTATTTTATTTAAATAAAATTAAATATGTCTAAATAGTATGCTAAATGGATTCCTCAAATTTTTTTTAAATTATAGAGGGCAAACGAGCAGACGGGTCACCTGATGGTAAGTGACAACTTTCGCCCATGGACTCATGCAACTCAAGAGTCTTGACTCAAAGGCCGGCACAACACCACAGTATATATAAATAAACAGTAAGACAACTAGACGCTTTCTGTGATAAAATCCCAATCTCCGTTGAAGTGTTTGTGTAGGTATTCCCTGTAGTTATTTAACAACCAGGCAATTAGAATTTATATTTCCAGAGTGGACTAATAGTTTATTTTAACCATCCAAGGGTAGTTATTCTAGTAAGTTGTATTTATCTGAAATGATAATTATGAAAATAGATTTTATTTTACATATTAAAGCCTTTTAACTATAATCAATACATGCTACGTAATTGTAGATTTGTTACAGTGATAGTTGTGCAACGTGCTGACCTCGCGAGCAACGTGCTGACCTCGCGATGGCCTTGAGTGTAGGCAGCCTCTCACTGGAAACCATGGTGATGGCTATGGTCCAGCACGAGAGCGCATGGGATTCCGCCGCCTCGTTTTGCGAGGAAGTGATGAGTACCAAGGAGGCGGCGGAAAGGGAACGGGAGAGAACTAGTACTCTCCCGTCCCGAAGAAGACGCACCAGGCGCCGGAGAGAGCGAGACGATCTCCGGCCTCCATGAGCGCTTGCCTGGGGGTGACGGGATGGGTTACCCGTCGCCCTAGCAGAAGCAGGCTCGAGACGGTGGCGCGACGTGTTCCACGCGCACTTCTGTAAATCGGAGGGGGCAAGGCCCCCTCACCAAATTGTGGGGTCGCCTGCTGTCGAGCAGGCGGCCAAGTCTGCCGGGGCTCACAGGGACTTCCTTCCTAGGGTACACCTGAGTCCCCGGCATCAGGACCCCGTGACGGAACACCGTGTGGTTTTAGTCGGTTCGAGTCCGACATACCATCTTACCGTTAGCCCCGGTGAAATGATGACCCGTGGGGGTTTCCACACGTAAAAAAAAAAAAAAAAAAAAAACAGTGATAGTTGTCGATCATAAAAATATTTTAGTAACTAATTAAAATAACTTTCTAAGGCGAATAATAAATATCTGAGATCGCCTGCCATTAAGTTTTAACTGTTTATTTTTACATCATTGTTACACTGGGTAACCTATATTAAACTAGCTGTAGCCCGCGATTTAGTTCGTAGCGTACATTTATCCAGAATAAAAAGCCTTATGTGCCTATAAGCTATTTCAGACTATAATGTATCTCTGTGCCAAATTTGATCCAGATACGTTTAGCCGTTCTGGCGTGTTTCAATTACAAACATCCATTCATCCAAACTTTCGTATTTATATATTATTCATCACGTTATATTCTTTATCTCGTAACCGTTTTCGCATAATTTTGAAGCTTGTAACATAAATTGATAAAAAAATTATATTTCTGAAATTCTTTTACAAACAAACTTTGAGTATTACAAATTTCACATTTATAAGTACCTACGCAAAATTGCGTAAGAATGCGAACAAATAAATCTGTCACTTACTAATACATAGCTGTTGAATACACCTATGTATAATGTTTAACTCAAATATTTGAAAAGCTTCCACTTTGAATTTGTTTAAGTGTACTTTTTAGTAAATAAATATAATATAAAAAATATAAAAGAATTTACTGCTGAAACCGCGATTGACTACTTTCCGAAACTCACTAACAATCCCGTTGAATGCAATATGTTAGTGATAATTCGGAACATTCGTACTAAGTTTATTTACTACTGTAGACATGCTTACAGCGTTGCATGAACTCTTGCTGTTTAAACACTCTATGATATTCCTCCAGACGCATTTATCTATAAACAAATAGATGGAGTATTTATACAATTTGGAGCTAAATGTAGTACGTATCCTCAAATATAATGTGTGCCGAATTCCTTCTTACTGATAGGTAGTCTTTAACATGTTAAAGAAAGATAATAAACTTCTGTTACTCTGAGTTATTATTCAATCAAAGACGGGGTGAAGACACCTAAGAAGTAAAATCGTGAATCACAAAGTGACAACAAGATTTATGGCTATTTTACTTTTTTGCAAATTTATCGCCGAGGTTGACAGAGATTGATGCAGCAAATTTCATAAGCGAGATGAATCTGTTTTATATTCATGCCAAGCTATCTTATTTCCACGGTGGCTTTCACAGTTTACCTTATTGAATATTCACTAGTGTCGCTTTTGGATGCAACCTATTTTTTGAATACGTATTTGGAGTTTTTGATCCAACCTCGTTGCTACATTGAAATTGATAGTGTAGACAAAAAAGATAATAGAAAAGTTTTGAGGCTTTCTGTTGTGTATATTGCTCAAAGAATTATCACTACATATTATAAAACAAAGTCCCCCGCCACGTCTGTCTGTCTGTTCGCGATGAACTGAAAAACTACTGAACGGATCTTCATGCAGTTTTCACCAATAGACAGAGTGATTCATGACGAAGGTTTAGGTGTATAATTTGTTAACGTATTGTGTAAATTGGTTGAAATATGATGATGATTGTTGAAGATGTCTCTACTTCCCGTGCGAAGCCGGGGCGGGTTGCTAGTTACAAATAAATAAGTTTAAAATGCCATTGGTGCTACCGTGCAACCTGCTCTTTATGAACGCAGCTGTGTTCCTCGTAATGATGTAGCAATGTTCTTCTCGACTTTCCACAAGTATCCAAGTTGCACTATAAAAGCGCGGTATCCCCATTAGCATCCTCCATGCGTACAGGTAATTCACCCATAAAATGGTTATCCATGCATACTAGCAATCATATTTTTCCACTGATGCTCTACGTTCTCTCTTAATTTCAACATCATCGGATAATCAATCCTTGAGTGTGTTAGATATTGAAGCTATTTGAGTATTTTTACCAGAGATGCGCTGAATGTTACAGGCAGTTTCAGACAGTATGCACTTTCGTGTACACTTATGGCAGTTCGCTATTTGTATCCTTATAACTTTGTCATTTTTCAATTTTGATTTGATCAACCAACAAATCAGGATCTAGGTACTTAATTTGTTGATCAATCAAACTGAAACAAAACATTAATGGGGCTGAAGAGGTTAGTCCTGACCCTGTCCCTGACTAGCTTCTACACTTTAAGTATTACTCGTCGAATAACACTCTTGTTCACTTTTTACGACGATAATCATGATTTGGTGAGAAAGTTGTTGTCTACAACGAAAGTAGTAAACAGACAAGGTTTCTTATCACAAGAAGCGGTTACAGTGGCAAAATATCGTCATACACATAAATCATTCTTGCGTTGCTAAACCTGTGGAAACTGATTTTTTATGGAGCTTTGGATACTAATAACATGAAATTAGTTTCTACACTATATATAATTTTTTTGTAAGGAATCATATTATTTCTCTCAATTTAAATATTAATCAAAATTTGTTATTCTATTTGAGATGAACCTTAAAGTGCTTTAACCGACTAATGCCTTTATAAGTATTTTTAACACAAGGAAGGAAACGTGTTTAAAAAACCTTATGACGAAAACCCGAGCAACGAAGCAAAGGTGCAAGTGCAATTCGAGCGAAATTTCCTTTTCCCATTCCCTGGCAGATTTAGCAAATAAACATGATAAACAACTATAAACATGTGTCTATTGCCATGCAGTTTTGGGCGTCTGGACTTCTGTTACAATTAAATCAGTTACCTGTTGTCCATCTATCTACTGTTCTACTTCTAGTTTATCAATCATCTACTGACTAGTCACGGAATCTGGAAAACTACTTGAATTTACCAATTAATATGAAATTAGGCAGGGAGATAGTTTATAGGAAGGAGACTTCAGGTAAAAATGGATTTTGCGACAAGGCCAGATTTAAAGATGCTGAAATTAGCGACTTATGCGGAGCGGCCGATTCGCAAAAAGAGGTTCCCAACCCTAAAAATTAAAAAAAAATGTCTAAAAATATCTACAATTTATGTAAACAGTTTAATGTACTATAGTAAAAGGGTAAGAGCCGTTTAACAACTGAACACCTTTCTAAAAAAAATGTTAACAAATTATATAGATTCTTCACATCGATAAGTGCGCTGACTACGCAGTAAAATATTTATATCATAAAAACTAAGGGCGTGAAATCTACGAAATTTTGTCTGGTACCTATTGATGACTTTATTAATTAATGCGCAAAGTTTCAGCAAATGACCACCTTCCAAACTAATGTTATAAACAAATTAAGTTGCTTTTCCACGTCCATGCGTAGGCTACGCATACGCAGTAAAATGGCTATATTTCAAAAACTAAGGCTGTTCAATCTACGAAATTTTGTCTGGTACCTATTGATGATTTTATTAATTAGTGTGCAAAGTTTCAGCAAATGAACACCTTCCAAACTAATGTTATAAAGAAATTAAGTTACTTTAAAAAAAAAATGTACTCTGAGGTTTTTGCAATAAATTATATTTTCTTTCTTTCTTTCTTTTCCACGTCCATGTACACAGGGCACAGGACAGTATTGAGTAAAACGATGAAGACTTTGGCTTTAGAGATAAAGATAATATTTGGGCACATAATGGAAAAATGCCGCTGGAGATAGAGTGGTTTAAGATATTGGGCAGGATTAGAACAATTAATTTAAGAATGCGGAGGATCATGTTTCGGCTGATGCAGTCGTTCTTTTTATTGAATTTTTAAAGTTGAGAACCACTGCTGTTTGCGAATCGGCCGCTCCGAATAGGTCGCTAACTTCAGCATCGTCGGATTTAGGGTCTAAAGGCCCTCCCAAGTTTGTATGAAAGTCCTTGAGTTTTTGTACTAGAGACCTGACATTTGGTAAGGAGGTAAGTCGTTTATAGGTATAACACGTCAGCTAAGAACTAATTTTGGGACAAACCCCGGCTACAGAGGGTCTAATGGTTTAAACAAGTTTATATAAAAACAATTCGGCTGTCACTTCAAGAATGAAATTATTATTGAAATTCTTAAACGCAATTTTAATTTAAACAGCGACTTTGGCATGTTCCAAGATGAAGATTATGTTTGTAAGTATTTAACCGTACAAAGTCGCAGGTAACAGCCAATATTTGTATAAAATTAATGTAACATTTTTCCACTCACTCAAGCTAAATTCGCACTTATGTTACACCGTTGTGAAAGTAAAAACATCAGTCAGCTATAATCCAAGCACAGTCTATATTTACCGACCTTGGGCTTTACGCGAAGACTGCAATGTAATGGTAGACTCGGAGAAAATTAAGGCATATGAATATAATATTGAAGATCTAAGATCTATGCAAATAACTAACACCCTTTCTGCCTTTAACGTAATCAGAAATAATAAGATCAAAAGCTGAAAAAGTAAACATAAGACTTAGGCACGTAACGAGTTAGCCTAAGCCTCGATATCTGAGAGAAAGTGAAGATAAACTGAGATTTACACTAAGTCCAAATTTTAAGCTTGTTCGTTAAACAAAGCGGGCCCGCAGGTTAGCTCTATCTCGAATTCTATTAACTTGAACTTTGAAACTACACTTACATTAAACATTTTACAAAAGATAATGAGAATATTAAACTCGAAAACGCAATTTTGCTAAACAATCTAAAACTGCCTTTCAGAGTTTACTAAAGAGCTTAAATGCAGGCTTAGCATTTTAACTTTGCAGGTGTTTCTTATGTGAGATTAACTGAACATAAGCTAATTGAGTGAAGAAGGTTAGGGCTCATATTCCCTGAGTAAAAATTTGTTCCGATTCCTATATGCAACAATAATTTGTTAGCAACGGCATGGGGTCCCATCTCTAAGAACGAAAAAATGGTTCAAACAAATATCAATAGATGGCGTTACGGGTATCGATTTGTTATTGAAGTTTATGGAAAATCAATATTAGGTCGTGATTAAAATATTTTCTAATTTCATAAAATACCCTAAACACGGGAAAATTGAATAGAAGCTTCTTATATCCAATTTTCTTATTTTGACAAAATTCAATATTGTCGTAGTTCCTCTGGCGGCAATTACGTACAACAATGTACTACGCTGAGGTTGATATACGGTTTTGTTATTGTTTGTAGGTACTGACCACAGATAACATAATACTATACTAGCAGTACTGACTATTGATAGTTGGCCAAATTTTATTGAAACTGTATCGTTGCGTTATGTTTTTGCATTTTCTATTGTAGGTAAATTATTAATACACAAATTTTAATTCGTATTTCAAAGATACTATAAAAATTAAGAACAAATTTTTCTCATTGTGTTTTACATATTTTTTTCATATTGTCAGGACATAATCAATAGTGAACGCATGGTTTGTGTCAACTTTGTTGTGTAGGCAGGTTAGGTATTTATGTAACAGACATTATGATTTGGCAAAGTAACTACTTATTTAACTAAGCACTTACACGTACTATCTATTTACACATACACATTGCTAATAGGAATCGTTCACCTCAGACCTTACTCGATTGCAGGGCTGCCAGATTGTATAATTGGATACAAAATTCGTATAATTCGGTAATCATACGTATGCTGTTTGTATACCAGATGCATTGTATAATCGGATACAATGTCATTACTGATGTTATAGTGTAATTAATAAGTACGACATACATATAGAGATACTTAAAACAAATCATGTCTGTGATATCCTGTGTTAAGTAATTATACCTTAGAGCTATATCACATAATTGCATTTTACAATATTAGGTATTTACGCACGGCGACGACGACTCGGTCGGACTCGCGAGTTCCCGATACTGTGTTACCGCAGTGACTAAGCAATCATGATCCTTTTTCTACTATTAAATTATTTGTTTTATTTCCTTTCTTAAAATATTGTTAATAATGCGTAATGTTCCAGCCACTAGCTATGCGCCTGCGGCTTTGGTAGTATAGATTATGACAGTATCAAGTTTCTTATTTTTAAAAACATTAAGTAGGTAGGTATTTTAAATAAAATTATTTCCATAATACAAATGTGATTTAAATTAATAAAAACCATGTAAATATTTCAATTTAAAAATACCCATTGGTAATTACCAATAAGTATTTTTGGATTGTCAACATTTTGAGTTAGAATAATTCAATCGTAAAGATAGTTGTATGTTCCAATACGTAGATCCTATGGAGAAGAACAGGCAAGAAACTCCAAAGAAACTCTCTTTCAACAAGTTTTTTACAATTTTCTGGTTCATCATCATCAATCTTTTCGCCAATACTCACTGTGTGAATGTTGTGTGTTACCAGGGCCAGTTGTCGTCGAAGGGGTTGTTAGCCGGACGTTTGATCAGATATAGTGACCCCTACTACCATAGTCAGGAATAGCAGGGCTGCCTGAGACTCGGGGCCTGATCATTCTGTTTGCTTTCATTGCGGGTTTTTTACCAATACTCGCCACGCTTGGCAGGTGGGCGCAGTGTTCGGGTTTGGGGTTTTGTGGTTTCGCGGTAGACGCTGCTGCACACCTTCTGGTTTTTTATCCCCTAGTCAAATCTTACGGCACCCACAGTAAGAGAAAGGGCGAAGGTAACATTCTTGGTCAGCACCCCACAGCATTTAAACAGGTATTGAACTATCAAATCTCATTCAAATGAATCTTCATTTCTTAGCCGCGCCTTGCTACTCTTCGGCAGTTACTGCTTGTCAATTTCAAACAATTAATTTTAAAAGAAATCAACATTTCTCTGTCCCACAACTTCGTAATCGGCTTCCTTAAACAATTATTTTTATTTCTCTTATTAATGAAAAAGAAGAAAAATCATATTAGTAGTAATGAACAATAATAAAAATAAGAAATTTTTTTTACCAGACTGTTTTCGGATTCCCTATCTCGTCGTATCGTGAAACATTCCCATAAACTTCTAAGTACGAAAATTAATATTTTTTTTTTTATAATCATATTTCGTTTCCTTCATTATACTCATATATCGATTGCTACAAAATAACATTAAGATAATGATATTATAATTTTATTCAGGGCAGGTGTACCTTGCTTCATTTGTTTATCTTAATGTAAATGTATATCATCTCTTTCTAAAACATTTGTACACGGAGCGTTTTCGACTCATGCCAGATACAAATAAGAGTCATAATTATTAAAAAATAAAGAAATCTACATATCACACCTCAAGTTAACTAAACACACACTTGGACGCACAGAGTGCCAAACAAATATATATGCATATTATACATTCTTAATACATACAATTGAAACTCTTACGTAATTACCTATTAGATACCTACTTACAAACATACATGCATGATTATTTATACATAACTTAAATTTGCATTTGTTTGCAAATGTATAAGACGAGATTCATGTGATGCTTAATATGCTGCTACTATTTAACTGTAGTAAAATGTTGTAATTCCAACTGTCATTATAATAATAGTCTATACTATTCATACATTCGAAATACATAACCTAAATTGAGTCAAGATAAGCTCTACATCCTACAAAATAATTTTATATCTACTGTTAATACGCCGTTATAGTGGAATACAAAACTTTGATATTTAAAAAAAACATCTAGAAGCCGTATCGATCAGAGAGCTTTACTCTGATGTTTTTAATTATAATTACTATAGTATTTATTTATATAGTAAGAAAAAAAAGGACGTGTTATTTTTACTAATATTTTTGTACATTGAAGGGAATATAGTTGTTATTAGGTTGTATTAGAGCATAATTTGGCATGGGATACAAATATTACACAACAATGATCGAAGTGAAATTGACCTTGAATGGCCGATCCGCGAGATGTTTCACGTACGTAGTTCTGGTCGTATGTAATAATAAATATATTCGTTAAATAAAAATAATGCTTACCGGTTGTAATAAATAATAGGCCGTTTGATTATTTATAAGTAATAAGTTATTTTATCGGTTATCTAATATAACGAACACTCCTACCTGCTGATTACATACTAATTAGCGCCATCTATTGGTTGCGCGTTTATTAGTAGGTAAATAAATCCATTTCATCGCTAGGTGGCTCTAGGTATCTATCACGTTGCTAGAGGCATCTAGCGCCTTTGTAGGTGCAAAAATAAAAGCCCGCAGAATTGCCCGAGTTAGGAGGGTCGCGTTTCGTTGTATGGGATGAGGTATCTGTACTAGTATAGTATTATGTTATCTGTGGCAACGGTCAATATTGCAAGTGTCTATATTTTAAGGTCCGGGTGGTTCATGTTTACGAGTAGGTGCCACACAGTACCGTCCGTTGGATCTCCATCCAGAATTAAACATTAGATAATTATATTTATTTTTCTTTGAGAAATAAAGTAAAAAAATACATTATTTTAATGAAGGTATACTTAGCAAAAATTGAAAAATAATTTTGAATTTTAGTATCACAGTTTGACACTAAAATACTAAATAATAACTAATAGTGCCTATCCGTTGTAACCTCCAGATATCGTCTCACCGAGCCTGATATAACAAGTACGTCAGAGTCGAACCAATTAAAATTATATTATGTCTACGACATCTGACCTATTGACATACGCATCTCTGTACTTGCCGTCTCTCGTATAACATGACACAGCGACTAAGCTACTTCCCGATTTCCTGTAGCTTCTAGCCACCTTTTCTGCTGACATTTCACCGTCCACTACATTCCCTGGCTGGTTATCACAGGGTGGAGGACAGGCTGCAAGAAGAAGTTTTAAAAAATAACCTAGGTGTTGTTGCAGAATAATATCGGCATCGGCATAATAATATCGGTAGACCAACTTTATACATATTGTGTACATCAGGCTTAACTGCGTCATATAAAATGAGATTATGATACCTCTTTGATTACCCGACGTTTTCCACGCGATTAGAGCATTAGCGCTTCACTGCATGTTGTCACATAACGGAAACATCTTACGGGTTGACTACGCTCGCACGGGGATATGCGCCGAGTGGGATGATTTATCTCATTTGCGAGGGGTAGGGAGTATATGTTATGCACGTGCTCCATCTATATATTTTAACATATATATGTACAATCGAATCGAGCCTCCAATTTGTGCAATCCTAAACACTTAGAGAGTTAAAACGATCATGTTACAGAGGTACAGACGCAACGAGTACTTGCTACTGAGACAGCCAGTGGCATCCGCAACAGGACAGGGCACATCACTATATATTATGAAACAAAGTCTCCCGCCTCGTTTGTCTATTTGCGATAAACTCAAAAACTACTGAACGGATCTTCACGCGGTTTTCACGAATAGATAGAACCATTCATGAGGAAGGTTTAGGTGTATAATTTGTTAAGATTTTGTATAAATTGGTTGAAATATGATGATGGTTGTTGAAGATGTCTTTGCTACTATAAATTTAATTAAAAAACCAGCAAATCTACCATTTGTTTTGGGTAGTAAGTAGTAGCTGATACCTTATCCATCCATACTCCATTGAACTCCACTTACACCTCAATGATATATATGATACAATAACTTAAGCCAAGGATCAGCCAAATACTGTTTGCTGAGTGGGAACAACAATGAATAGAATGCCTTTGTAACGAGTAAAGTTAAAATACACACATTATCTTGGTCCTTTTGAATATTTGTCGCAACTTCGAATAAAAGTGTGTTATCTACATTTTAGAATATGTGACGTAATTTGAATTCTACATTTCTATTGAAGTTAGAGATAATACACAGACATTTCTACATATTTGTAGTCTTATTGAAAATCTTTGGATTTTTTTTATTTTAAGCGTACAAGAGTATACAGTACACTACAAATGAGTTTAGTTCACTAGTTCTGCAAAAGTGTTTTAACGGTCAAGGCCAACGTCGGCCACGGTCAATATTTTCACTAAAATTTATTATGCCACCATGACAGGTATAATTATAAAGTGTACTATATCATAAACTACACAAGACTTTAGAATATAAGGTCTAGGTAGCCTAACCTTAAGTTATAAAACAAAATTATATCTAAAACTTTGTTACCAGGCCAAGCGTATATCTGACGGCTTTATGATCTCCTTCTCCTGTGCACTAATTCCCCTAAGAGTACCAACAACTCCAAGGTGATTGGTAGACAAACAATGTCTTATATTAAGGACAATCCCAATGAGTGTTATTAAAAGCGTTTTACTTTGAATTTTGTGAGGAACAGCCGAATACATTAGTAACGTTCATAACCATTAAATAATACGGAATCTTTAAATTAATGAGAATGGAAGCAACGGAGTCAGACTTGACAACACCTTATTATTTATTTATGTTCGAGTCTCGATCGTTCCACTAACTTTGACTGAGCTCCTTCTAAATTAAATGAATAAAATGAACCTCGAAGGACCAAAATGTGTAATCCTACGAGAATCGTATACTTAACAGACTATACGTACCAACTTACACGTACTATGTTCAAGCCTGCCTACCTTCAAGCCTATTTATTAGGGTCTATTCAATTACTGAGATCCCCGTGGTTATGCGGCACGAAGCTAAACCAGTTTGTATAGCGAATAGTGGTTTTGACAGGGGTAACATCCCTTGAAACAACTTGAGGGTAATATTAGGTCTATGGAGTTGTACAGAGTTTGGGCCGTCTTTCAATCACGGCCACTTTGTTTGTTTCTTTAATTAATGGTTTAGTTAAAACTCTGCTTGTTTTTCAAGTTTTTTGAGGGCATTTCCAGTTTGTGTATCGTTATTTGTTCAAATTCATTTATTTCACACAAAATATAGTACAAAAATGGTGTTAATTAATGTTAGTTTCATCTATTTTACTGAAGCAGAACATTTGAAATTTCAGGTTAGATACTACAATCATGATAATAATTAATAATACAATCTTAATATTGATTAATAATACAATTTTGATAATAATATTAAATGTTGACGTAAAACAATAATAAAATTGCAACAAAAATAAAACTAACAGTGCTTACAGTGACAATTTGATATCAATATAACTAATCAAAGAGGTCACCTATTGAGTAAAATGACTTTTCTAGCAGCCATTGTCTCAATTTAATTATGAATTTTGCTATGGGTATTATTTTGCAAAGCATTAAATACTTTAACACACATATTGTAAGCAGTTTTTTGAAAGAGTGTGGTTCGGGTTATACGGTATAGGTTTAAAACAAGCCTGTCTCCATGTCTACTGTTTTGGGGAAATACATATTTAGCGCCAGTAAAGATCTTCGGTTGCGTTTTCACAAAAACGCCAATTTAAAAAATGTACATGCAAGTTAGTCATTATTTTAAGGTTTTTAAATAACGGCCTACATGACTCATATGGAGGAGTAACTGTTATTGCCCTAACGCATCTCTTTTACAGTATGAAAGCTCTCTTTACATTGGTTGAGTTACCCCTCAGTATAATACCGTATCTAAGAATAGAACCTACGTATCCGTGATATGCCATTAGTACGCTTTGTAAAGAGGTGTTTTTACGCAGTCTTAACAAGAAGTACACAAAATGTGATGTTTTTATCGATCGTGCTAATGGCATTTTTTTAAAGGTTAAATAAATATCTGTAATACTTAGAGTTAAAAAAATTTAATAACTATGTTAACTACGTTTTGTTTAATTTTTGTCTGTATAATTAACTTAATAATCATGATTTACAAGTTTTTTTATTAACTTACTAAAAAAAACTACAGTTTTAGAGTTTAGGTTTGTTTAGTGGCAGAAAATAGGCATATTTAAAAACAAACATAAACACTTACATACGTACACATCGATTTATGCATTTATAACATTACTAGCTTTTGTCCGTTGCTTCATTCTCATTACTTTTCAATCGGGAACAGTACTTTTTTCTTTTTATATCATTTACTGTACCCGTACACAGGACAGCTAATTGTGACCCTGGGTGTAGCTGTTCTGTGTACGGGTACTTATTTCAGATAGGCTTGAGCCCTTGGCGTTGCGTACAGATGTAGCTTCACTCTGCATTTTTTATAGCTTGTATTATGGGGGGTACTTCGAGGAATTGTTCAGACTTATACCGGCTGCAGCGTTCCGCCATCGGTCAACGCGACAAAACATTCATCCCCTTCATTTGAATAATTGGCACTGATCGGTTATCCAAAAACTTATTGCGTCGCACAACCAATCTTTGAAACAAATTTTCGCCTGTGGTATTTCCGGACATATACCTTCAGCTGAGCTGTCTACTCGTTTGCTCGCTTTACCCAAAAAAAAACATTCCTATCTAAACACCATGACTCTTGCAAGCGCAAATGCGAAAAGGGCATTTTGTAGCTGGTTATTTCTAGTGTCCTTTTAGATATAAGCTGGCGCATAAGACAATAGGTGGCGTTTGTTTTCTTGCGCGTGTTTTCAGAACAATAATAAGTAAGTGATTATTCTTAAGTATTACAGCACTAAGTTATTTCTAGTTTATTGGATGTTTATTTATACTGTGAATTATAACCAATTCAGTAGGAGTACCTACCGAATTGGTTATAATTTACAGTTTTTGTTAAGTATAGTATTGTTAAGCATGTGATTGAATAAAAATCACCAATTAATTAGTAATAACTTGTCGGTCGAATCAATCCAGAGATCTCGCTAGAAACCATGGTTTTGTCATTTGCCCATGGTCCAAAGTGAGAGTGCGTGGGAATTCACCTCTTCTTTTTGTGATAAAATGATGTCCGCTAAAAAGGCGGCGGAAAGGGAACGTGAGAAGGCTAGTAGTCTTCCATCCCAAAGAAGAGGCACCAGGAGCCGGAGAGCGCAGAATGATATCCGGTCTCTATGGGCGTTGGCGTGCGGGTAACGGGTGAAGCACCCCGTTACATTGGCAGAAGCAGGACTGAGACGGTGGCGTGACGAATGCCGCGCGCACCTCTCTTAACCTGAAGGGGGGCAAGATACGCAATGGTGTGGCTGCCTTCTGTTTAAGAGGCAGCCAAGGTTTGCTAGGGTTCTCGGGGACTTCGTTCCTAAGGTATACTAGGGTCCCTTGTAATACTTGTGCCTCACTTGTGACGAAATATCGTATGGTTTTAGTCGGTTCGATTCCAACATACTACTTCACCAGTAGCCCCGGTGAGGTGATGACCCGTTTCCACACGTTAAAAAAATGTATACACATATAAACATTGTTTTTAATGTTTATAATGCTGCCCTGTATGATTTTTTAAACATTAAAGTATTATACATATTTCATCTGGCTGATAAAAACATTTCACAATACATATTAGTATATTTCATACCACAAATAACCAGCTGGAAAAGAGGGTGCGGGATTACAAAACCTTAGTAACAAATAAACACAAAGTGAACAGCGTGATTAGTGAAATTAGTATGACGTGGCTAGGCTTCGCCGAAGGCTCTGTCCTGTCCCTATGTCATTTCAAGTTTAAAGCAGTGGTTTAGCTGTGAAAACATAAACAAACAGACTAAGTTACTTTCCCCTTTATAATGTTAGTAAGCATAAATGTATGTTATGTATATGTGTATGTGTAAATCCAAACATAATCAAATACTTATTATTAAGAAATGTTCGCAGATTCGTTTGCTTACAAAACATTTAACAAATAATATGACGTCTATCTAGAAGCTTGTGCAGTAGGGGGTTTTCTGCTACCTTTTGTTGAGCAAATAAAATGTTTTAAAATGTAGTATTAAACTTTTGCTAAACTCTGGCAGACGAAACTGTCACAAGTACGATTTTATTAAAAATACTTTTGATGTCCTCCCTACTGCCAATTCAATTTAATATTTTTGTGTCCTCCCAACACCTGACGAGAACTTTAAGTTTAATTACTTTTAAAAGTTTCTTCAATTAATTAATTGAATTTGCATAATGCGGTCCACCGTCCCTAACTATATAAATTAAGATAAGTTAAATGTAAGTTGAGAATATTGCTAAAGTGCTACTGTATTATATTACAAAGCACCTACAGGAAAGGAATATTCTTCACATAAAATACTTTACTTAAATAGATAAAGGTATTAATACACAGGATATGAATACGAGTTTCTACCTTGTTGCTAAGAAACAATTTGATAAATTCAAAAACTAAAGTTGGAGAGAATGACAAATTAGCGTGTATAACTTGTAGATACATAGATAAATAGAACTTTCTTTATTGTGCACCACATTTAAGACAGCAATTAAACATAGTTAGAAACAATTGATATAGGCGGTAAGTACTACAGGTGGTCTTATCGCTACAGGCTATGCCTTCCAGAAAACCTCTGTATGGAACCAACATAGGAAATGAAATGAAAGGTATTTATTTTTTCTTTCACAAAGGTAACTACGATTCAATCATATTACATAACTATAAAGTAGGAAGACATGTGTGTGTGTGTGTGTGTGTGAGTCCTACACTCACACTATGAGTGTTATCCAATATTTTTACTTAATCGGTGCTCAAGTTAATTCTTTAAATTTATTTAATCGGGATAAGCAGTTGTTCTGTTTCAGTTTATGTCAATTTTTGTAGCCATGAAGTCAATGTTTTATTCCTAATTTATAAAGGCAGCATATGGAAAAAAGGAATTAAATTTATTGTGTAAATGGGCCTAAAACAAAAGAATCTATGTGATAGGGTTTTTCTATATTTTATGTCAATGTCAAAGATTTTATGTTACCGACATTTTATTTCGTTAAATTAAGGGGTCGTGATTTGAAAACGAGTGCGACTTCAAAATAAAAATAAAAACATTTGCCGAACTGCTTTTATGACTGCTCTTTGAGCATGTTCCAGTTTCATTTAAGCTCTTTTAGCAGCACCTCCCCAAGATGTAACACAAGAAGTCAACACAGACTGGCTTAAAGCCCGGTAAGTTATTTCTAAAACCTTTATGTCTGAAACGTGACGAAGATTTAAAAAAATGTAAATTATATTTCTGGTTCTACATGCTAATAAGTCTATACGAGCCTGGAAATTAACGTTTTTATATTTAATGACACCTAGATATTTAATTGTGTCAACTGAATGTAGTTCATTACAGGAACATCGAGTAGGGCAAACTTCTAGTCGGGATAGAACTTTCTGGCTGCGCTTTTCTGTTTTTCGAGCTAAAGGATATATTTTTAGTTTTACCCACATTCAAGGATAGGAAATTGGCTCTGAGCCAGTTGGTGACGCCGTTAGTACAATTCTAGGCTCACTGGTATGTGTCTTTTCAGAAATAGCTTTGAAAAACCAATGTAGTGTCTGCAAAAGTAACAATCTTCCCATTTTCCAGATTTATTTGGTAAAGATCGTTATTAAAACTTAGGAATAGAGTAAGACTAAAAATACTGAAGAAAAGGAGAAGAGGAAAACAAGCGGCAGCTGATGACGTACTAAACCTATTAAGAAATTACGACTTATCTGACAGTCAAAAGTTCAATAAGTACTGATACATAAAACAAAGTTGGACGAGCAGACCGCGTTTTTAAATCGGCATACCAACGACAAATAGTTGTTTAGACGGAGCAGATTCCGGAAAACATTTTATAAGCCACTGCTGTGCCTGAACAGTTTTTGCCATTAAAAAACAATGTTCTATCAACACACGAAACTTGTTTTTTTTTTTCATTGTTATCATAATTACAAAATTAGCGTCGTATAAATATCTGTAACTGAATATTTTATAGTTCGATTTGCAGCAAAAATTATAAATTATTTGATGGCCAGTACTTTCTAAAAATCAAAATAATTTTAAAATATGCGCCACCTCCAACAGGAAGCCCTAAACCTTCCCTCTCTCCCTTTCCCCCTTTCCCCCCTCCCCCATTCTTCCCCCCTTCCCCATTCTTCCCCCCTTCCCCTACTCCCTTACCTACCGACCTTTTGAGTTGCAGGTGCCCAAGGGCGGCGGTAGTCACTTAATATCAGGTGACCCGTCTGCTCGTTTGCCCCCTATTGCATAAAAAAAGACTCGTCACTTATTGAACGATCGAGTACATATATATATATATATATATATATAAACAAACAGAAAAACAAATACATTTACATATATATTGGGAAATAAGTATAATAATTAGTAAGACAATTTAGTGGTGTAAACATAATATGGAGTTTATTGGACAACGCGAGAGAGTTGTACAGTTGTACGCCACTTTTAGTATTCGATAGTGCTTTCTTACAAGTGTTTTAAAAGAGCTTAAGGTTTCAGCTCGTCTATTATTTACAGGAAATGCATTCCATAAACGAATTGCAGTTACTGTTAAGGATTTATCATAAAATGCCGTGGAGTGTGCAGGCATTTTCAGTTGCAAATTGTACCTACTTGTTTATTAAATAGTGATATCGCTACCGGTGAAGATAGACTAGTCTGTATAAATAGAAACAGTACCTTAAAAGCCTTCGGAAAAAGAGATGAAATCTGACGATCCAATTACCAATATGACATAGGTTTAAGAAATTGCTGTTGTTCTAGCACGTTAGGGGACTGTGCCTTACATTTACTGACCTTATGAAATAGTCTGAATTGTTTTTCATAAGATGTCGCTGGGTACGTCAGCACAAACTTTCAGGATCACTATTTCAGTATCTCTTGCGTATATCCGACGGCTTGATGATCTCATTCTATTGTTCATTAATTCCCCTAGGACTGGAAAAACAATGTCTTGTCTTAAGGACAATCCCACAAGGTCATAAGGACAGTGATATTAAAAGCTTACTTTTACGAGTCTTAAATGACGTTTATACGAGGAGTACACTGAAAATTTTGCGTAACTCATTAATAAAACAATATACATGTAAAGTAATATATTTGGTGCTTTTCGAAGTATTCTCTATTACATTTTAAACACTTTTTCATTCAGTTAAATCATTGTTTGAAAACATGATGACCATTGGTCTAAGGGTATGTTTTTCACGCGCTGGTTGAAAGCTATCCCGTCCTCTTCCGGCCCCGTAAATGTGTAAAGAAATCGCATGGTGCCAGGTCTGGACTATGTGCGGGATGGGTCACTAGCTCTACCTTTTCAGAAGCCAAAAATGACTTTACTGGAGCGATGTGTTCAGCACCTGGTTTACATGTATAAAGATCTATATTACTGTCAGTGGAGACTACTTCGAAAAAAGAAAAATTTCACAAAGTACGACAAAATATATTGAGCTCCCTAGTATAGAAATATGCCTATTATCTGCTATACAACAAACTTTTTCTTAAGACTACCGAATTTCCGATAAAAAGCCAAAAAAACATTAGGAAACATTGTATCAGAATTCGGAAAATTTGGAGTATTTAAAGGGAAAGGTTGGCAAGAAAGGAAATCAATGAAAGTAAAAGGATGGAATGGGGAGTGTTAGCAATAGTTGGAGTATGTCAGGGTCGCATACCTGTAATTCGAACTAGCTTTTGCCGGAAAGTCCAAGCCCTGTAACCTGCATTAAAATAAATACGTACAGTACGTGGTTTGAAAAAAAGCTTGGTAATTACACATATTCATCGTACTGATCCCTCTAAATGCAAGTTAAACTCGTACTTAGCTGGTTTCTTATTTTTATATGCTTTTTTATGTCCATACTGACCACCAAAGTAAATTGACTAGACTCACAAGCCATTGCCCCATTAGTGCAGTTATCTGTACTATTAAGGAGTGAAATTATGATCTGATTGAATTACTTGGGTGATTCGCAGATTCAGTTTACTTGCAAGAAGCATTTTTTACAAATTGATGGACCCGTAGACCACATTCTTTAATAAATAATTTAAAATTGATTCATAAACGCCTTAAGCTAAAACAACATTAACAGACACACTGGTTAATGGCAGAGTGACAGACAAAGGATCCATTTTCCCTTTTGAGGTACGGAACCCCCAATAACAAATAGAATGAGAACGACAATCCAATTCTAATTCTACTAAATTGACAATGATGTAACAAAACCTTTGTGAAAGAAGCCAGCAATCCGTTTTGACACACACATTTGTGACGTATACGTAGTGTAAACACGTCACTGTTTATTTCTTAAATGGAAACGTCACCACGAACGTATTACTGTCATGTCACCGTGGTAATACTTCTCCAATAGATACCTACATACATCTGTTTAACTAAGGATGTGGTTAGACAGAAAGCGAGAAAGTAAAACGTATAATTAAAGGAAAAAGTAAATGAAAGGAATTAAACAGTGTATGCCTTGGCTGATGTCAAAAGCGGCATCGAGTACATGTGAACTTCCTTATAGATGTCTGGCAACATTATCCACAGTAAAACATTTGAAACTAGTTATTAATAATTGTCAAAGACATGGTGAATTAAATAAGAAAGGCTTAAAAAACGGCTAAAGATTCAGTACCGATCAACGAAATCTAATATTGTCTTAGCAGGGCAAAAGGGGGATTTCCTAAAAGCTCTATTGAATAAATATTCAGCAAAATGTATCACACCGATTCGGTATACAGAGTGTAAGAAACACCGTAGACTATCATTCTGAGTCGAAAATTATTGGGATTTTCTGCCGGAAAAATCATATTTTTTTTAAATAATTTTATATTTCTTTGGTTAAAAGTGATATCACAAAGAGTATACAGAACATTTTACCAAAAATAATTAAAAATACCCCATACGGCCAAAAACTGCAATGTAATCAATTAAAAACATTTATGCAATCAGCTGTTTCGACGGCGCCGTACTTTTAAGGTCATTCACCGTACCGCACAAAAAGAATAGCGCTTACATTGCGTAGCGCCAAATGAAACTAATGACTATAAATACTTAATCTCACATTTTTATGATGAACTGACTTTTGTATTGTGATAAGTATGAACAGAAAGAGGTTTTTGTAAGTTTTTCGCGTAGCTCCAACTTACACGCTGTATATATTACTGTGAATGTCCAATATTAGTGAATGTTAATATGTACCGGTGTATGTCGACATTCACTAATTGCGATGGTGTAAATCCGAAATTATTTCATTTATTTATTTGAATCGAACATACACTGTTTAATTTTATCATACACCAAGTGATTTTGTAAAGTGAGGTTCACTAATGTTTGACAAAAAATTGTGATTTTACAATAGAATTCGGTTCTGGCCGTTGTTGTCGCAGTTCTAACCTAACCTAAACCTAGCCATTTCTGTTCACTTGACTTACCCTAGTAACTTTTTCTAAATCATATTTTCATATTACCGTCGCTCATAATGATGAAACACCAAGTCGTCGTGGTATATGATAACATTCACCGATGAATGAAATCGTAACGACTGACTGAATCGACACCAGTGTATCTTAACATATACTGCGCTTTGGACGTTCACGGTACCATATATACCTATATACTCTGTTCATATAAAACTACAGAGAGACCATACCAAAAAATTTACAACATTGGCTACTATTATTGTAAAACTTCACGCATCTTAGTTCTTCTTCATTCTTCATCTAGTTCTAGTTTAAATAAACCAATATGCAAACTACTCAGCAACAGAAAACTATCCCCGCTCACCGCTTTCACTTAAAACTTGACCCATATCTCTAGAAATGCTGCCGAGTCTAAATTTAATAAAGCTCCGTGGAGCTCGGCAAGTACAGCCCTGTGTTCACTTAGGAAATTACATAGTGTCCCACTCCGATTGAGTTGTTGTAACGGCCCAGTCACTAAGTGGTTCAGTTTTGTGGAAAGACCATTTTAAATTTTATCTCTTTGGAGGACTTTTCAGTACATTTCAGGAAAATGGAAAGAGCGTAGTTTTTATTACTTATAAAATACATATCAAGATTGTCATAGTTTAAAAACAATGTAGCAAGTCAAGCAAGAGAGAAAGAATTTGAACTAGTACGATTTTTTTAACATTAGTTGGTTTTTTGTATCTTCACTTTTATCGCTATAATAAGTTAATATTCTGCAGTCACTAATTTATTAGTCTGTCGATATAACAGCAGAAATAGGTTCTTTGACCCTTACAACAATATTCCGCTTCGTTTGGTCTATTTAAGTACTATCGCAGGTACAGTTTATTACATAAACACCTGGAGTTTATAACAGCAAGATATCCTTTGATCAAAATACGATGTTATGTGATTTAATTTCTGATGTTGTTTAAAAGGGAGGCAATCTTATCTGTTACTCGTTATTCTTACTCAACGACGCACGCAGGGCGGACATGGTACACTAGCCAGCCTACGATTTCGACCAGGGTAAACTGGTCGAAGCATCTGACAGTTTAAAGGCATGCAACGGGTTTTTTTAGAGGGTTGGGTTTTAAAATACAATAAAATGTATTAATGTATTAATGGCTTTAATGTTGATTTTATTTAAGAGATAGTTTAATGCCATTTGTTTTCAAATAGGATTTCGGGGATATGGGCGCACCACCCGCTGGGTATGTAGGCAGTTATACATAAGCAGTACAGTAATGGGTTAGGCCCATTGCTGTACTGCTACTTGAGTCACTACTTGAGTCTTATGTTCACACACATCGTGGTAGTAACATATTAAAACTGAAAATCATTGGATCATTCGTAAACATCTTTATCTAAAACTATACACTAAAACTTTATTTCAATTTTTATACTCTAATCATAACAGAACTCTCCGCTCTACAAACAATCTTCTCCTGTTATGCCCCACTCATACATCCGCGTGTGTTCACTCTTCCTTTCTTATTCAATCTGTCTTCCTCTGGAACGCTCTACCTCTGGAAATCAAGATAGCACCTAGTTGCTTTTCGTTCAAGGCGAAAGTACTAGCCCACATTTCGCAGAACCTAGCAGAATCATCACAACAGTAATACATTATAATTATTTATATATGTATGTGTGTAAGTTAGTACGTATCTATGTTAATATGTATGTGTATCTATGTATGTATAGGTATATATATTTATAATACATGTTCTCCTGTGATCTTTCCTAGTTTCTTTTTTCTTTTCTATTATTATATTTCTATAAATCTAGTGCACCTATTCACTCATTTCTGCACCACCCTAAGGTAGACTGGTAGAAAATGCCTACGGCATTAAGTCCACCATTGCACCATGCATAAAGTTTCAAATAAAATAAACATAAAACTAAAATAAAATAACTGGAACTGTATTGAAAATTTTCAAGCGCTAGAAATGCTGTATCGCACTGATTCGATGAAATAGTAAACGACGACGGGCTGTTGTTTTTCAAATAAGTTGAGTTCTTGTAGCACAGCAAAGGGACGGTCTGGGAGGAAGCGTTGCATTTTTGATGGTGATTTCAGGTCGCTTAATTTTGTGTGTCGTCGATAGCCTAGAGATAGTTAGCAATGGAAGCAAGCATCAGCCCTAAAATTAAACTCATGAATTTTAGTTCAAGTTATTTCAGGTCGCGTGTACCTCAAGGTGGCGTTTTATCCCCATTACTCTTCACTATATTTATTAACCACATCTTTACTAAACTTTTTTCATCCTATCACCTTTATGCTGATGATCTGCAAATAAATACAAGCGCTCCTCTCGGACAGCTATCGGAAGCCATCGAAGTGATAAACTCGGACCTAAAACACGTAGCAAATTGGAGTACTGAACATGGCCTCACAGTTAACACTACGAAAAGTCAGGTTATAATCGTTGGAAGTCCTAGATTTATTTCCAAAACTGAATGGTCGAGGCTGTCTCAGGTTTTCTTTAACGGCACTGTCCTACCCTTTAACGATAGAGTAAAAAACCTGGGGCTTCACATGGACAAAACATTGTCCTGGGGTCCACGACTGCAGGTGGTTAGCCGTAAAGTATTTTCTTCAATAAGCTCCTTGAAAAGACTGAGTAACTTTCTTCCCGTTGGCACTAAAACTGAATTAGTTCAATCTCTCCTCCTACCAAACCTCGACTATGCCGATGCCAGCTATCTTGATCTCACTGAGGACCAACTTAATAAACTTGAGCGTCTTCAAAACGTCTGCATCAGGTTTATATTTGGCTTACGCAAATATGACCATATTTCTGAATTTCGTATCAAGCCCAAGCGGCTCCTTATTCGACTTCGCCGAAATGGTCATATTCTTGTATTACTTTACAATATCCTGTTTAATCTCACTACTCCCACCTACCTACCTTAAAGAAAGTTTCGAGTTCCTAAATGACTCACATGGGAGGTTTCTGAGGTCATCGGAAAATCAGCGCCTGAAAATACCGTTGCACTCTACTAATTTCCTGCATAAATCTTTTACGGTCCATGCAGCCCGACTGTGGAATGCATTGCCTGAATGTGTTAGGCATGGTCAATCGCTAACTACGTTTAAAAAACTGGTCTCTGATTATTATCTGTCATCATAGTAATATTCTTGTTAATAGTAGTAACATAGCATACCCAGGGTGCAGGTAGCCTTTTAATTCTAATCTTCCTTACAGGAGCATGAGTGTCGTAAAGGGTTAGAACTACATCATTAAAGGCATCGACTTTAGCACCCACGTTTGGAGCCGTGGTTACTACATCCCAGTTGACTTTGGAAGCATCACTGCGTAACTTGTCAAACAAACAACAACAAAACAACGCCTGTGCAATACTCTGAGAGAGGGTTTAGGATGTTTAAGGATTTAAGAACGGAAAATGAGGTCATGAGTGGAAAATCCCGGTGCATCGAGTTGACCGTGGTTGCGGACAAGTGTTGAGGCAGAAGTAATTATCAAATCAAGCCACGTATCTCTTCCCTGGTTATTATGATGTGTTGATTGTAAAACAAATTTCCAATCAATTAATAAACATTAAGATGCGTTGTATCATAAATTAAAACGGCAGGCTGAGGATCTTTAACTTCTGCATTTGTTACATTTGAACCTTTCTTAAATTTGAAAATAACTTAATTCAGATTCAATAGTTTACCACAAGACACAGTCAACATAGAGCAGTAACTTTATAAGATAATATTTGACTCAGAAGCAACCAGTCACACAAACATACAAGCTAAGTACTGTTACATGAATAACTTATGTATTTGTTGACCGTTAATCCAATTCAATTCAACTAGCGATTTTGTTGATTGTCTTGTCTTACATATTTATTTTATAAATACTGCCTAAATACATAACCTATTTATGATTACCAAGCAAGGGTCAATAAAAAAGGATGCGAAATAGAACAAATGATAAATAAATAAAAAATCTAAAAATATCATTAAGATAGCGTGAAAAGCGATAAAACGTTAACCATCGTAACTGCAAAATTGTTTCTTTTGTTGCCTCCTAAAGACTTCAAAATAATATTAGACTATTCACTTGACTCAGAGTTTACACAGTATAAATATATACTTTTGTCAGCTTATTCAATTTAAGTGATATAATAGCTCCAGACAAGAACAGAATAACAAAGCGTTTGTGCGAAGGTTTTGTAGAAGGTAAATAATTCAAAAGTTCAATGTCAGACAGCAACATTAATCTATACATGAATGATCTTAACGTATAGTAAATTATTTTGATGGAAAACAAAGAAACTTTGTTTTTGTTCATGTTGTTATCGTTTGTTCATGTGATTTTAAGTGGTCAATAGTTATAACCATGCAACTGACGGCAGTTTAGACTAGACTAGAAAATAAAACAAATCTAAACAATATAAACGAAAATAATATAATTTGAAATGGATTAGAAAATATACAAACTTAACGTCTTACAAGAAATGTGTTAATCAAAAATTAACTTAAACGACCGAAAACTAGAAGTTTTGGAAAATTTAGAGGCACGGTAAACCAGATTAAAATTTTAATGTAATGGTGAATGTTTAAGGACGGAGATAAAATTTGAATAAAGCTTGGATTTTATATTTTAAGAGAAAATCATTCCTTTTAGGTACTGTTACTAAACCTTGATTAAATTAAATTTAATGGGATGTTGTAGCAAGTATTAAATAAAATTACAAAACTTAGAAGTGTTTTTACAAGCTTCAGTTTTTATAAAGTTCTGAACAGTCAGCAATGCGATCAAAATATTGTTTTTTCTTCAAGAAGGAGGCTCTAATACTGTTAATGCTATAAATTGATGTTTAAGTCATATTTGGAACGGAAATACTAATACTACTGTAAACATTTCCCACCGTGGCCAGAGATTCGGTGGCGAAGTATCTTCCTAGATACTTCTGCAACTGGACTTCTGCGTGTCTTGGTAATACCACATACAGTCAACCAAGACAACCTTCACGTATTAGGAAACTTATATTCATCTTTAAGAAGTTATGAACATCAGCTAATGTAAGGATAATAAACATGGTGTATAGTGCCATATGTAAATCGAAAATTACCTACTGTATAACTGCATGGGGAGAAGCAGCAAAAACCGTCATCATTGAGTAAAGTACTACTTAACCAGCCCTTCTGTTACCCTATCCAGCATCTATAGATGGACTATGGAGTGGTCACGGTCCGACAGTTTTATTCACCGCACCACCTTGCGTAAGCACGCACCCCTCCCCCTAAAGGAGACCAAAGCCGGCATTTCCCAAAATTCTCACATATACAATATTTGCACATGGACATTACCCAGCTAAACACTAAACTTAACATACACTCTTTAAACACACACCACTGCAAAGATTGAATCAAACAGTACCTCCTAACACTAAATTACGCTGAAACAGAAGATCTGATTAGAGTACCAGCTATTTGAGTTTAAACCTTGTAATCACCAATCCACACGAACATCTACACTCATTTCAATTATTATATTCCGATTTATTTACAGTCCAATATAATATTTACTGATTATTTTTTACGTGGGAGAGTCATGCTTTGGCACGTATGGGCCGGCTCGACTCCGCTCGATACCACGGCCCCACAGAAAACCGGCAGTGAAACAATGAATTCATTGCTTTTCGCCACGTGAGTGAGGTTACCGGAGGCCCTAACCCTTCCCTCTCCCTTATTCCCATACTGCCCCTCTCCCCGCTCTCTTCCCCTTTAATCCCCCCTCCTCTGTCCTCTAATCCCTCTCTCCCGTCATCCCCTATTCTTCTCTATACCATAAAAAAAAATACAAAATCCATTCTACCATACTAATAATATTATAGGTTCATAACCTTACATATGCACCCTCAGACACTCACATTACCTATCACACATCCAATTTCACTCATCCAACCTCAAACACACATTTTTATTATCTCTTTCTTTATCTTTATACTTATCAAACATCACTAAACAACAATCTCTTTTAAAACATACATTAACACATTACAGACGAATGGATGACTTCCATAACACTATATATTATTCGGATATTCCTAGCATGAGGGTAATTGTTCAATCATTCTTGTATGCATGCTGTTTTTAAATGCATTAATAATGTAATAACTATGTGCATGTTTCAAGGAAATGAGTGAAGTTGATAATTTTAAAATAATTGTAAAAAAGCAGTATTCAGTTGACAACTACATTCTTGTTTTATAGCCTTAACTTTGAAAGTCATATTGAGTTTTAGGTACAGATCAGAATAACGCATTTTAAAAAGTTTGTGGGTGTATGTGTGAGAGAGAGAGAGAGAGAGAGAGAGAGACAGACCAACTCTCTCTCTCTCTCATATTTGCTTATCCTCCTTGGAATAATAATTTATTAAGGTTCCAAAGGATTAGGTATGTATTCTGAATAAAATCTTAAAATTCGGCTATCAGGTTTACTAAGGATGTACTTTATAGATATTATATATTTGTCATATTACGTAATCGTCATCAAACCATTTGACACAAAATAAGCAAGGTTTTAAAGACGTCAAATTATGTCTTTAAACAATTTTGAACAAAAACCAAAGTTTCAAGATACAACACTTATACCTTCCGATAAACTCACGTTTGAGTACAGAACAACCAATGTTGGTAGTAGAGACCAACAAAACGATAATTATCTATTTGAAACTTGTGATTTTATAAAACGTTTTTCTAAGTAGTGATGCATTATCTGATTCTGATTATATTCAGCAATTTCTGTCTCTGTCTATTGAAAACGTTTTACTGGCTTTTCCTGGCTCCAAATAAAGCCCTGATTTAGAAAACGTAGTTTATTTTATGTCAATTTAATTTCGCGCTTAGGATAAATCTCCGTCCATCTGCAGAGCAATGGATTACTCTGTGAGGAAGTGTGAAAGAACTGATTACCGTTGAACATGTAAAACGTTGGTAGCAAATCCCGGATGTGGACAAAATTCAATCAAATTATCAAAAAGATCTCCCAGTGTGAGTAATTTGCAAATGGATCCATCTCGTTTTCCCCATTTTTTTTAATTTATAGTCATGAGCAACGAAAACAAAAAAGCAGGTTGAAAACTTAAGTAAGAATATTTGGGTTTTCACCTAAAGGAATAACAGTGTTTCGTCATTTACGTCATCATATCATCATGATTAAATCAATTTCCTTATTAAAAACTGTTTCTTACGTAATCCTTATTCTAAACCTACATCTACAAAACTACATCTCTAAAGCAACACTTAGAAATAAATTTGATAAAGAAATAAACTTTTCAGCAAATAAATCTAAAGCAGCTTAAAAGTACGTGACACTGCTACTAACTGTACGCTGGGCTTTTAACTCGGTTAGATGTGTTTTCTCTCTTTGTGCATTACTGAGAGTTGTTATGACTATACAATTACAGTGTACAGTAGACAAAGAAAATGGTTTATCAATTTTGACAAAAGTTTCTGTGTAATTACAATAGCGATAAGGTTGAACCTATCTAACAATGAACTGTCAAAACATTATTGGACGGGAAAATCAACCTTGTTGTTTTATGATGTCAAATATATTTGGCCGACGATGGTACATGCATGCTATTGAAATGATGACATAAAAAACAAGGTCACCATTCTATTGAAACAAGTTCTTTTAAATTCTGTCAATGAGCATATCAAGCTGTTAAAAGTCCGTTTGCTATCAAGCAATTTGAATTATAGATTTTTGCTGTTTATTGTGCTAAAATGAAATGAAATGAAATGATTTATTTGCCAAAAAGTGCTGGTACAGTAAAGGTCTTAAAATTAGTAAAAGATTTTTTACTTATTTTATCACCTTACACTAACAGTACACTACGATGTCTGATGTCCGCCACCACGCGGACGAAGTCGCGGGCAAAAGCTAGTCTATATATATAAAATCCTTTGTCTTGACTGACGGATCATCGCACAGCCTAAACCATAGGTCGTAGAGACTTGAAATTTAGAGGACGTATTCCTTACATGATGTAGGCATCCGATAAGAAAGGGTTTTTGAAAATTCCACCCTCAAGAAGTTGAAAAGGGGTGGCAAAGTTTGTATGGGAACACGTGTTCGCTTGACCTGATCAACTGCAAAAGGGAGACAATGTTGAGTGTCAAGTTGACAATAAAAGTCAAGTCATCAATCAAATTTATTGTCGCATAAAACGAAAATATAAAATATCAATACAAGTCAGGTTCATTAAAATTCAAGACTTTTATGATAAACTATACATATAATAAAAATGTAATAAAAAATTTGCAAGATACTTTAAAATAATAATAATACACATTGTTTAATAATGTATAACGCAAAACACGAACAGATAATAAAAACTGTAAAAAGCTTTAAAGCCCAGAAAAGATGTATGCGAGTTATGTTTTATTTAAATTGTAGATACAACTGTAAACTATATTTTAAAAACATAATATCCTAACTTTACTGTTTCAATACATATATGAAACAGCTACTTTCATATAACCCAAACCTGAACTTTTTGAGACTTTGTAAGAAATAACGGGAATAGGCTTCGTATACGTAAAGTAAATACACCTTTATTGCAAAAAAGCATATACTGCATGGTCATCTACAACACGATAAATTTAAAAAAATAAATATGAATCTATTTTAGACGCCTGCGTGATTTTTTAACAAATAAAATGGTAATATGCAGTAAGTGACTTTCTAGCACGAAAATATATATTGTAGTATTTTGATTAGTGATTATTTAATATACAGAGCCTTTATAACCAATTTATAAACTACCAAAACATAATATCTAATGTGTTATAATTAAAATAAAAACGAAGTAACCTGTTTTGTTTACAAGTAAATGTTGTCTTTGAAAGACAAAATTTACTATTAAAAAAAACAACCAACCAAAATTTTGTCTTTGAAAGACAAAATTTATCTACTTTGAATATCAGAAGGGATAAAAGTATTTATTTTGATAAAAATAATTTTTTTACTCCCAAATGTGAATTGGAAATAAAGTATCAAATGTTATTGTATTTGTGGTTCACTATTTTGGTAATAATGGCTTACACATTAAAGATAGATATATACTGTCGCGGACTTTTTTGTAGAAATATTTAGGAGGAACAATCCCACCATACATTACATTCAAGTAACTCTTTCAGTTTTTGCACCGCACTGCAGAATAGCTCGCAGATGACAGATTTTTTTTTCCGACTTACTTAACACTTATCGTTATATTTTGGCCAATATACACAACATCTTCATAAATTATAGCCTATGTGTTATTCTGATATAAAAGCTATATTATTGTAAAGTTTCATTGAATCCCATTTTTCCCATTAACACATATCCCATTTTAATTTCTTGGCGTTAGTTTCACGTGGACGCCATTGCTAGATTTTAAAACTAACAGCGCGTTTGACTTTGGTTCAATACCGGACGGCAATAGTATAAAGTTCTTAATCATCTCTGATATCGTAATTTTCAACTCCATCATGGCAAACTTTTGACCTGGAAACGAACAAATGCACTTACTAAAACAAAGATACATCACACACAACTACACACGTCTTTAATCGAGACGTCCCTTTTAAAATTATAAGTACATACAAAATAAGTAAGTAATGGACCTACGTAAAAGGAACCATATTTTTTTATGATTTTTATAGGCCTAATTATTACATTTATTTAAAGAAATCATTATGTAGACCAATTTAGTTAAGCTTTAACTTAAAAGTATATTATTCCTTCCAATCACAAAATCTGTGCTGATGTTGATAGGCAAAACTATTTTTTTTTTATTTTGCACACAAATATGTTGTACATCAACCGTGTGAGTGACAATATACATTTGAATTTAAAAATATATGAAGGCGAATTAAAATATAATTAATTTGTATTTACTAAAAGAAAAAAAGATGTGACAATACATTGGTAATTAAATTATTGAGAACTCTGTTGATTTTCTTATGAATAAATGCTAAAATTATAATCTTTAACTAACCTATACAATTCCTGGAACCAGCACTAAAAGCAAGCCAGTTAAAAGGATTATTCAAAGGAGTCTCGAATCGTTCTGGACGAAATTCTAAAGGATTATCGTACAAGTCCGGATGTCGCTGAAGTTGGTATACGTTAATCATCACTGATGTGCCTTTTACAAATTTTAATTCTCCTACCTCTGAAATAAGAAGACTTGATAAAAAAAAGATAGATATATATATATTAATATCTTATAATACCCTCTGAATTCAATCACAGAAAAATGCTTTTACCTCAAAATTTTTCACTATATTTATTTTTTAATTTATTACCACTTACTAGTGTCAAAAGGTATAAATGAATAAGTAATCCTTTATCAATCAATCTCCAGTAATTGTTTAGATTTTTAAAGGTGCTTTTTCTTGTAATATTTTCAAGTCAATTTCAATTTTTTTCTTTGGTTTGGTGGTTTTTCTGCACTTTAGAGGTAAACAAGAAAATTCTTTTATTATCCTTGGGATTTATCAATAAGAGTTTCATTCTATTTTTATTACATCTTAATATAATCGTTTAACGATAATTTCTGAGTCGAAAGGAATAACTCGGAACTAAACAAACAGAGAGAAAGACCGAGAATCTGTTAAAATCAATTGTTCTCACCGCAATCATTCACCATTAACCTTTCAAAGATGGGCACTGGTGGGTATAGTCTCATTGACTCTTTAAGCACTAACTCCAAATACTTCATCTGATGAAGTTCCCTAAAAAATACGAACAATCAATTACACACAAAAAAAGAAAAGAATATCACAAAATTATGCATAGACCACATATTTATACGTAGTAAATAAATTTCGACAGTGTCGACTGTCGAGCCGTGCACACAGCTGTTATAAACAATGCGCTTGCCGATCACTTCATAACCGGTTGCGCGTTAGTCCACAATTCGTATGTAAACAAAGCACATCAATACAAAACTGTGACTGAAATAGATAACCAGAAGGTACGTAATGAATGAAGTAAAATTAACTGGAACTTAGCCATGGAATATGACAATCCGAACGACAATCTAAATTTTATGTTAGACAAATTTTCATCTGTGTACACAAACTGTAAGTGGATAAGTGATAAAATAAAAAAGATGTGTAAAAAACGAGACGAACTACTTAATATATGGCTTAAAACAAATAAATAATGTAAAAAATAATTATTTTTAAAAGAAATAAACAATAATTTCCATGATTGAAGAAAATTCTGGCAAATTATAAATAATTTATGTGGTAAAATTAATAAATCAATTCATGAAATAATAATAAAACACTTTTAAAATTTCGCCAGATTTTGTTTCAAATAAATTTGCCTATGAATTTAGAAATAATGTAAACAGTTTGTGTACTCATTGTAGCATACCACTTTTAAATAGTGATACATACAGCGAAGATTGTAAGTTGTCTATGAGGGTAAAACATGCCAGTAGCGATGTAATTTCTTCTATAATACAACATCTTAATGACAAAAAATGCCCAGGATTTGATGGTATAAGGGCCCAGAATTTAAAACGATCAACGATATTACCCCCGTTATTACGCACTTAACAAACGCATGTATTATCACGTCCCTGTGCCTGGATCACCTAAAAATCGGAATAATAAGACCTGTACACAAGAATTTTTCATATACAAATGTAAATACCTAACTACAGGCCAATTACTATTTTATCATGTATTGACAAAATAATTAAAAAATACTTAGGTCAGGAAATAAGCAAGTATAACACGTAATTGTATCATAAACGCGAAGCAATTTGGATTCCAAAAAAACAAAAACACATTCAACGTGTTATCAAACTTTACCAATGAGGTCAATAAGCACCTGAATTATAATAAATTTCGCCTGATACAGTCAGTATACCCTTTTTAACATCACAATCAGTGAACTGATTAATGACAAAAGGTAGATAGTGGGGAGCTGGAAGCTGTGAAAGATAGTTTACAGTATTAGTTTTGGTATGATCATCAAAACTAGACGAGGAAAAGAAGTGCGTATTTAAAGCAGCGAAGTCAATATTTTTAGTATTGATTTCTTGTTTTGACTGCCCAACTCTTGGAAGTTGGTTGGTTGGTTGGTTTTAAGAAATTTTCAAACTTTGGAATCATTTCCTTAGTTATATCCAAATATTTAAATAGGAAAATTGCACTTACTGGTAAGTGGGATCTCTGTCCATGTCATCACCATAAATAGTCTTAAGTTCTTCATAAATCTTTTCCTGAACATCTCTGTGTTTTGATAACACAAAGAGCGTGTATACTATTCCTGAAGTAGTTGTGTCATGACCCTTTTAAGCAACAGTAACGCGTAAGTGACAATAATTATTATGTAAAATGTAAAACTTGATAACGATAAAGTAAAAAGAAAGCATATACATATGTAGTAGATGCAGGATATACCCATGAAATACAGGTACCTTTTAAAGGACTTTAGCAGTAACAGGATTACCTCATTTTATCATGTTAATATTATTATTTAATTGACTAGAAACAGAGAGCTAGATGTTAGTTTTAGGAGTTTAACTAGAAACAAAACATAAAACCTCACCTCAAACATAAAGGTATCGACTTCTTCCCTCACACTCTCTTCGTCCATTTTTTTACCGTTGATTTCAGAAAGGAGCAGCAAATCTAAGAATGCGCTTTTATTCTTGATACCTTTAAATATATAAAATATTGTGTTTTGTAAAATGGAAATCCATAGCCAGTCGAATTAATAACCTTCATAATATTGTTAATTCATATGACTAACACTTACCAATGTCAGTATGTAAAGGTAGACTGTTAATATTAGCTCTATTCAATTCCTCACGTCTCATTTGGATCACTTTCCTTGTTCGTCCGTGCAAAACCTGTAGGGCTTTATCTTGCTTAGTTTTTAAATGGAGGAGGTTGAATAACGCATCAGGAGCAAGAAAAGGTATTTGCATACGCATTGACGCTATTGCAGCCATGCTATAATAAAAATAATTTAGGATTCAAAACAAAAATCTTTAACTAAAAATAAACTCGCCGTAAAAGTACGTACGTAAGTAAAAAAAATGAAAGTACGACAAAACTTATGCGCCTTAGTATATATTTACTAATTAATAGGCACGAGAAAGTTCACTGTGCGATACAGGATGTGTATTTCCTATATAGTTCGGCTTGTCTTCGCTAGATAGCTCTGAAGTATGTTTTGCCGTAGGTAGAAGTCCGCCACATAAGTACTGTTAATAATGTGAAAAGCATTTCGTTTTAAGGAAGACAATATCACCATCATCAAAGCACGTGTCCCTGTAGCTTTTTCACCAGTAAATGTTGATTTTAGGAAAGAAACTATGACTGAATGTAAATATATTATTAAAAGAAATTTTACAATTATTTATCATATTTCCACATAATTTTAGTTCTTATTAATTGTCATTAGTCGTAGAAATTACTTAGTACATACATTCGGATTAGTAGGTATAGATCATGTACCTTATAGCAATATTTTTGACTACTTACCTCTCTGTAGATTTGACGTAATTCGCTTCATTGTTTTTTTGCACCTCCATACTCACTCCCATTATAGACTCTATAAAAATTTAATAAATTATGTACCGTTTTTACTTGAAAGGCTATAACAATTAAAAAAAATAATTATTAAAACAGGTTTGCAATCGCTATATACAAAAATTGTCAGGTTGAATATAATCCTTTTAAACTCTCTCTTAAACGTTATTCCATAATCAATCCCTTGATAAAGTAAATACTATTAAGAGGGAACTTCTCATTTCGTCCGTATCTTTTGGAATTAGGAACGTAATTTTTGCTAACTTATTTTGATAAACATTGGCAGTTTTTTCCTCACTCTTAAGGAGTAACGTCTATTTTATTATATGATTATATACTATTCTGATGGAATGTGAAAAGAATCGGAGAGATAGAGACAGCGAGTGATCCAGAACATAATAAATATGATGTGGATATGTGTGGGCCCTGGGATGTGGGTTCGGAAAATATTTTAATGCTAAACAATATTGTTGCTGCTTCACTAATTCCCTCTATTACTAATGTTATTCCTTAAATTTATAGATGTAATTAATTGTCAATTTATTAGTTTGGGGTAGAATGAGGCTATCGTATCTTTGTATGATAAAAGCCTCAAAAAGATGAGATGAGAATATTGAAAAAAATACTAGTGTGCTGTGTGATTATGTTTGAATCAAATGACTTTAATATTTCACCTGTAACATTATCAAGAGCAGCTAAAGCTACAATAGGAAGCAAGTCAATTGACTTATCATCGGCCATCTTGCGCAGCTTCTCCGTTAATACTCTTTGGTTTTTGCAAAACACCGGTAGAAAATTTTGGAGAATATTGAAATGAAAAGCTGGGGTCAGAAACTTGCGATGACTTTTCCATCTGTGACCTGAAATAAAATGTATATAATAGTAATAATAATAAACTTTATTATCAGACCATAGTCCATACACAATATTATACAATGTTGTTACACACTCGTATATATACAGTAGCTACCAGGGATGTTATTCGAGATTGAATTATCGCATGAAAGTCAGGCACAGTTCTCACCGCGAACATCCCCGATGCGCTGCAAAAGTGCGGTAGCCCCAAAATTAACAAAAAAAATCGTCAACTTTTACGCAAAAATTGTAAAAAATTAATTAATTTAAAAAAAGACTTTACAACTTTCCTTACGGTCATTTTTTGTAAATATAGAGAGATATATATATATATCAGAGTTAGTTACCTGTGGAAGTGAGTAGGCCTTTTCCAAGCCAAGATTCCAGAAAACGGTATGAGTTCCCTTTCGTAATAAACTCTGGGCTTGATAATAAAGGCTGAAATATTACCAGGAATGTTGTTAGTAGTTTAAAATAGGGAAAATTGTTTATTATCTGAGTTATGCCTATGGTGGGCGTAAGGTTTTCCTAATCATGAAACACGGCTAATGAATTTCATGATGGACATGACGATAATAAATATTTTGAGCCCCTTGAGAAATATATAGGGGCATAATACTTAAACAAAGACTAGAATAAACTTTTGACTTTTCTATACTTCCTATCGTCTTTTATTACAAATTACAAAATGAAAACATAAATGTATGTATTATAGTGCTCAGTTTATTAAGTATCTTGATTATTTTGTGTATTAAGTTATATGTTACAATTTTATTTTTTTGAATTTTTTCTGTAAAACCGCATGTTACCTCCAAAACTGGTTTTCTGAGAATAAAAATCTTAAAATTAATAAAAATCTTTTTAACAAAAAATTCAACTGACGAAAAGAACTAAAAAGCAAAAACTAAATAAACCTTTTAAGTCTATTTAATGTTTTGTGAAAAAGATTTTTATTTTATAATTTTTTTTACCATCAGCTCAACTATATGATGTGATGATTTCTAATCGCTAATAACTGATAAAGTAATGAAAAGCAAACAAAAACACTATTCGTTCCTACAATTCTCGAGGGTTTCTCTCAATTTTATCAGGATCCCGTCATCAGATCCTGACTTTCTTGACATGGGACCACCCTTGATGTATACCCTATCTAACAAAAAAAGAATAATCAAAATCGGTTCATAAATAACGGAGAGAGGGGTGAACTTAACACATAAAAAAAAATTACTCTGTCGAATTGAGAACCTCCTTTTTTTTCGTCGGTTAAAAATACCTAAGTAAATTGATGAATTGTTTTAGCGTACTTATTCAGGCACCAGTTATTTTAAACAAGCTGCTTAAAGACAATCAAGTAAGCCATTTATTTTGTAATGTCTAATATTCAGTACCATATTATGGTAATCTTGTAAATAATAAAATATACTCTACATAAATTATTTCAGTATGGCACCGTTATCGACAGAAGTCGCTTCGATATATAAGGAGATTATCGTACACGTAAACATTAATGCCTCTCACTAGGGGTATATTGATGCCAAAATTATTTGGCTCAATTAATAATTTTCTAATATAAAAATAAATCATAAAACGCGACCTGCGTTTTATTTTATTTATTGTATAAAATATTACTATAATGAACAAATTAAGGATATAATACTTGCCTCAACGAATTTTGGATGGCTCAAAATAACATGGGGCTCCGAGAAAAAATGAACTCGAAAAGCGTCACCATACTTGAGTGAAAATTTGTAGAGTAAATTTAAAAACTCTGAAACAAAAATATATAAGAGAGATCAATAACGTAGAAGGAGAAGACTACCGAATCAATCTGTACTTTAAATTCTATTCTAGGAATTTTAATGATGTGCTTGTTAGACCTTGGCATATTAAATGAACCATGATACGTGTTACATAATAATTAACGAGACAAAAATGACGCAATAATCTCAATGCTTTTTCATACCAATTTTTTCCCGATTTTTAAAATAAAACAGCAGAATAGTTGAACAGACTAGTTATACGCATATAGATACAATATACCTAATACCCACAACAAGAAGGTTATGAAGTAGGTGACATGGAATTTTTAATCTTAAAATATGAATTACAATGGGTTCTGATAAATATGTGCATCTATATATACTACGCTCTGCTGAATTAATATGAACAAAGCATTTAAACTTATTTTTGCTCGATGGTACAGTACCCCAATGCCATCTAGCTGCTCTATCCTTTCCGAAAGGAAATGTCTTAGTGCGTAATTCAAAACACTTAATACAGTGTCAGTTGTCTACACTATGGCACCTTCTATCTATCTTCTGTAGAGATTATGATGCGAATCACTGGTGATTCTGGAAGGTATTCTTGATAAAACTGAAGACTGGATGGTCGTGGAGATGGGCCGTTGATTAAATATACCATAGATACACATTCTCCTACAAAACTCGCGTCAAATAGTGGCTTGATAGTTTCACATACATAATTGATATATTATATATAATATTTACATATTTGTTGTAATAGTTTAATACAAAAACTGCAATGTATAGTTCTGTAGTGTATAACTTCTCACAGCGGAACGTACTAGATCCGTGGTACATTTTCCACAATGAAAAGTATAAGTGCGCAAGCTACGTATTTCAAAAATAACTTTTTTAAATTTAAATGATTAATAGTAAAACTATCAACTGGCAATTTATTAATGATGCGTTATGTGTTGTTAAACACAGCTAAACGTTATCGAAAGATCAGCCCGGAAAGGCTCCCAGGTCAAAGAGTAAACTGTACATAAAATATTCAATACTTGATCTACATTTTTTTAATAATACAAAGTAAGATACCTGAAGGATCAACGAGAAACAAATGAGCATTTCCCAACAGCGGCAAAGGAAAAGGTCCTGGTGCACTGATCCTGTTGCTTTCACTAATTAGACGAATCCAATTCACTAGTAAAAATAAAATTACAATCACGGATAACAATATAATGATCATATTGAATTATTAGACGAGCAACTTCATTCACCAAAATTTGTTATTGCAATGCCTTTGCGACTCACGGTCAAGACCTTATTATATGTGAGACGGAACTTAAACACGTAACTGATATGCTACTAGCTTATGCCCACGACTTCCTATGTGAATAGAATAATAAATATTACAGGATAATAATATGAAATACACACATTATTAAATATTTTCCTGAACAAGTTACGATAGATAAATATTTTTTTTTATTAAAATAACTTTTTTTTTATTCAAATTAGTGTTAGTCTCAGCCTTTTAATGTGATTTTTACGAACTTCAATTTTAACTTTCAATGTTTGTTTTTTATGGGATAGGTGGCAAACGAGTGAATGGGTTACCTGATGGTAGGTGATTACCGCAGCCCATGGATACCTGCAACTCAAGAGTCACAAGTACGTTGCTGGTTTTTAAGGTGGGAGTAGGGGAATAGGTTAGTGCCTCCGGTAAAAAAGCATTGCTTCATGTCGGTTTTCTGTAAGGGGTGATACCAGGGGGTATCACTCCCGTCGAGCAGACTCATATGGCTCCCACGATGAACATGTTAGTTGTTTTGGGCAAATCTTGCAGTGTTTTTAAACCAGTTACTGGTGTCCGATTAAGCTGAAAGGCAGGCTTGTGTAAGTTTGGGGACAATGCAATGTATGGTATACTATCAAGCTGTTCTGCTAATGGAGTCTGAAGGTGGTCATAGGAACTACTACACCACAAATGCTAAACCAATCGTGTTAAGGTTCATTTGATTTAACTTGACGGAATCTTGTGAGGTTACCATTTGGTTCCCAGGTTGTGTTATAATGAAGCCGTTTTTCGTATAGGTCAAATATGTTCTTACAATATCCGGTAGCCGTTCAATTAATGTCAAATTTAAGGATCCTACATCTATTGATAAGAGCACACAAGAGCTAGCAACAATTTTGGGAAAAGAATTTTATGACATCTGTTTTTTTGATATGTTATTCTCTATGGAATACATTCCATTTAAAAAAAATTATGAGTGAGAGTTCTTGAGTGGTGAGGCTCATGATGCCCGTGCATTTATATGTGTTAACCTATATTTATTTACAGGCAACAATTGGATGGTACGAGAGTTTATGTATGGTAAGAGGTGTTGCAGTGTACAATTGATTGAAAACATTATCTAAGTCATAATAATATATACACATACATACGCACATACAGATAATAATATACATACATATAGACACACACACACACACATATATATGTGTGTGTGTGTGTGTGTGTGTGTGTATATTGTATATGTCTAGTCTAGTTTGTAAGAATATCTATATACAGTTTTGTATCATTTTGTATGTTTTGTACTATAAAGAGTTTATTAATATATCAAAAAACCAGACCTCTCTACAGAGAGGGATACACTAAGTCTGGCACCTGAGAGCGGTTGCGTATATGAGCATAATCCTCCTCCGTAATCGGGTTAAAATAGGTTATTTAGAAAGACACGCCAACTAACTTGGTGGCTGCGATGGTTATCTAACATTAAGATGCATTTGGTAAAAAACTGTAATCATAACAATACAAACAGACACTTCAATTTTATTTATTTGTATGTATTTATTATTCAATGTCCAACCACAAGCTTCTGGATAGATCTGATGTTTGGAATGAGCATTTCGTCTAAGTTTTCTTACATAACAAACACTTAACATATTATTTTTAGAGATTGCCTGGTGGTCAAATTTCAACCATTATTTTTTTTTAAAAGACAACTCCTGCGTTAAGAATGACCTGTGTCGCGGGGAACTTTACAAACATACAAACAACGGACACAAAGAACACCCACTCGGGTGGGAATCGAACCCACGACCTATGGCGTAGCAGTCAGGGTCACCAACCACTAGGCCAACAGCTTAAATGCTTTGCTTTATATAATTGACTTAACCTGTCATTATATAAAACCTGTCAGTATAGACTTATCGTACTACGACAGGTCAACATACATATTGGACTCATGTGGCTTTTTTTGGCCGCTTTCGCATAATTTTTAAACTTACAACACATCATCATCCTCCGCACCTTTTCCCTACTAAGTTGGGGTCGGCTTTCAATCTAACTAAGATACGGCTGAAGTTCGATTTTACGTGAAGCGACTGCCATCAGACCTCCCCAGCCCAAATACTAGGCGATATCGATGTCTAACTACAAGACCAGGTTGTCAGACTTTTTAGTGCTCCAACTACCAGTAACGAATGCCACAGATGTTCGTATGGCAACCGGAACCGCTTAACGTGCTCTCCGTGGCTCGCTGGGTTCGCAACGTGTTAAGAATAGTCACCCATCGTAAGACTGACATGCTAGTATTATTTAACCTTGTAATGTGCTAACCTACTCGGTCACCACCTACACATATTGTTTTTTTTTTGCTTTGTGCATGTTTTCTACAAATAAAACATACATTTTCTCTACGTAATTCAACTCCGTCTAAATAAATTGCATTACCATTACTTCGTTCAAACCCAAACAAGCAATTTAATTGTCACTAAGAAAAGTATTAATTTCAATTGTCCAAAGTGTTGTGCAATTGTGTTGTTGATCTCAGTACATTTTTTTACTGCTTAATCTTTTAAAGTTATTATGAGTTTTAATTGTTTGCGTTCAGTATAATAAGACTCAACTAAATGTTGTTATTTAAATTAGTTAAATTCATATAAATCACAAAATGAGCCTGAAAGTAAAAATATTTCTTCAAATTAACTATTAAATAACGCAAAAAGAGCAACATCGATTTCGAAGCGTGGAGTACTTACTACAATGTACTCGGTGTCTGTCCTACTACAGGATGGGCAGGTCACGAGATAACACGCGATGATATAATATAATCAAGATTTTGTTTCCGTCATAATATACTACCGTACATTAATAAATAACACATGAATTAATAACATTGTAGAGGAAAAAAGAACACTTAGCTTTTCCCCAATTTTATAAGTCAATCCTTTCGTTTGTCTTAAAACATGGTACTATTACGGTTAATTTAAAATCTAGAAAAGCAGCATTTGATTATTATTTATATAGATAGATAGATATTACACATAATCAGATATATATTGGATCTACTACATCAGTTTTATATTACACCATTTGGAGGTTAAACTAAGCTTATATACATATTATTCTTTAAAACGTGTTCTCGTCTTTTGGTTTGAACAGTTTCCTTCTTACATTTTGTAAACACGAACATTGTAACTTGGCATTTGAAAAACACGTGTTATCTAACTTTTGCGTTGCAAACACGATGGTAAAGGTTCCTGCTGATAGCAACACATGATAAAGTTACAAGTGTTATATTATATTATGACACTTGTATGAATACAATTTATTCATCTCTTTCTCATACATACAATATATGAATATATTATATTTGTTATAAACATTTGTATGACCTCAACCTTTAGAAATTTAATTACATCAATTAAAATCACAGAGTAATTTTCAAATATCTTGACTTAAAGTAATGATTAATATTGTACAGGAACGACTTGTATGAAATTCAATGAATATATGTCGTGAATTAACAATATTATTTCACATTCAGAGGAATTATTGAGTTAAGGTGCGTGCGGTTGTCGCCTCAAAAGATAAACTCAGTCTCGCAATTATTTAATTAAGTGTCAATGTCCCTGAATAAATTACGAGGTATGAACGTATTTGCGACGTAAAATGTATATGTTGTGACAGGCAGACGTGATGCTTCCTCCATAATGGACCACGCCACCCGCAAAGTTTAATTTACTTTGTGAAAGATCACTTGTGAGCGCAATGATGAGATAAATTTCACGAATTTGGGGAGATAAAGGTTATAAAGGGAATTTATTTCGGATCTCATAAGCACTTCATTAAATGTTACCTTGGATGGCGGTTCAGGATAGCGTCAACGCCGCCTTGTATTTATCTTATACTAAACTTGATAATTATTGTACTAACGAAAAAAGGAATATCAGATGGTAAAAAGTGATTATTTTTTAAGTGTTTTCGTTACGTCTTACGTCTAATCACTTGATGGAAATTAACACCGTAGTCTAAAAACGTTTGCAACAAGAAGGCAGTCACACAGTTATTTCTTACTTTGCAGCTATCAGAAAATCATGGTATTTTATCCTTGTGAATAAAATCTTAGTTTAAAAACTGACATAATAAACTAAACATAATATTAATGACTCTTAGTTACTATAATCTGAATAATTAACAGGACGAACAGAATAAAAATATATTTGGTCGAAATACTGAACAAAAACAAAAGAGTGCAGACAAAGAAGAATTGAATATTCTCTATTATACGTTGTTTATATAACAGCATTCTCACTAAGCCCCAACTGAAAAATGCGCACTATGGGTATTCAGCACCTGGCTCAATACCCAATTTATGTTTTATCCGTATAGGTACATAAATTAAGCCCACAGTAGTTTGTTTCTTTGTTAATTTATGGTTAAATATAGCAAAGGGCTTATATTCTGATCCCGATCCATTACAAAAATTTTCACATTACCTGCAGCAGGCGTAATGCATTATGAGCAAAAATGTCTGAACATTTCATGACAAAATGAACTAAAAAAAATATTAGCTAATGACAAATAAATAAAAAACATGTAATTTTTTACGATCACGAAATTTCTTATTATTATAATTAATTATACATTTTACTAGAAAAGAAAAAACAAAAGAAAGCGTGTTTGCATCCCTTATAATATTCTCAGAAAAGTTCTAAAACCATAGACGTATTATTTTGTCAGACGGTTAAAAGAATTTAAGGCAACGTGAAGTATTGCGTCCGAAATTAGTACTTCAACCGGCTTATCCTGTGACGAGCCATGTGTGAACATATAAATATGTTTCACAAAGAATTTCTTGTGACACGACAAATTTATTTCTCGCACCTGTCTTAACCAGGATAGGCAATAAATTTTAGCGGTTTCATGGAAATATATCTGTGACATTTGGGTTATATTCCGTAGCCGGAGCATATTGTTTTGGCCGTCCATTTGCATGCGAAATTTGAAGGAATTGTTTATACTACATCCCTTTGTTACGTTGATAATGTTTTTATGTAAATTAATTTTCTAAAACTAGTCCTTGCATTGCTTCTCTTACCGCGTCTCTTAGTAATACATCTGGTGTCAAAGACACCGTGTGAATTTGTCAGTGACAAAAAACCAAGATACCTTGTGGTTGGTGGCTTAGTCACCTCGTAGAGAGTAAACCGCATTTCTTATGCCCGGTTTCTGAAGTTCTAGTTTAAATATCAGTCAACTATTGGTTCAATAAAGATATGAATAAGATAAACTTCGGTTAACTGTCACTGGGTTTCTGAATACGCAACGGACCATCCAATAACTATTGGATCGATAAGCAGTTGCAAAAGCTGCCACTAGATGGGTCTGTTGAAGTTTGAGAGTTTAAAATGTATTTTGTTACTTTAATAAGTCATAAATAATAGGTTTATTTATATTATAATTAATTCTGGCTGGATCTGGCTCTATTTTAATAATGTATTATTCTTATTTATTTACCAAATTGTCTTCGTTTATCAGCGAACGTCAGTGATTGTAATTTTTGTCTACAAAAACGCCGACCCTTTTTTGTGGGTAACCGGTGTTTTTTTTTTACTTTGTCATCTGTTGTGGCCCTTGCTACTATTGTATCCCAAGTTATGGAACCAATAAACGGCTCACATTGGCCAGTTAAGATAAACTCAGTTTAAACGGAATTTGTTGTTTGATGGAGTGTTCGGAAACGTACTTTTACAAGTTACCGGACCAATAGTGCTAACGAATAGATAAACTCTCGATAAAAGTACCTCAGAAACCCGGCATTAGTAATAGATGTAAAGTCGGAGACACTGTGAGATTTTGTCAGTTCATTTACGACACAAGCACTGTATCGTGCCCTGGAAAAGGTTATACAAGAAAGATGTAAATTATTATTAAAATGTCTATAGTACAGGCTACTTAACAACACACAACAATCTAAGGCAATAACAGTAAATAACCAAACTGAAAAACGAAACTCCGGCCAAAAGCAGTAATTACCCTAAATATTTACATTGGCCACGACCCTCCATTCCTTCGTCCAGTGCCGACTGACCGATGTTACGAGCAAATGAACTTTACCTTTCAAATTCAACGTTTAGAGAAACTTTAATTAATTCCACAGGACCCTAATAATTTCCAAGTGGTTTGTTTCGTGTGGTCTTGTAAACGCTCCAAAACTCTTGCTTTTGATTTGACTGATGTGAACTTGAGGGTTCTTGGACATATTACACCATACTATGTAGACCCAAAGTAAACAAAGCTTGCATTCGGGGTTTTATCTAGATGTATATATACTATATATACATATACTTAAATACTCTATTTGGTAAACTTACGTACTAAATGCTCTTCATGTTTTAACGTTCTTTAGAACGCAAGAGAAATAAAATAGAGTTGTTTGTTAAGTAAGTTTTCAAATGTTAAAAAAATTAGATACAATAACAATAATGATAATGTCAGTGCTGTATAGACTGAGAACGGCAATAATGTTACGATTATAGAAACTAAGTACCTACATGAGTTCAATAAAAAAATAGCTAGACTTTAGAGATTTTCTTTACTTTTTTTTATATATTTATTTTTTCAAAAAAAAAATACAATTTTTTTCGATAAGCATACCAAAAACCACTAGGGGTTTGTCCGGGATGGTATACATAAACATGTTCCTTATAGCTATTGGGTTTTCAAAGCAAACTATTAGAAAAAACAGGTACAAATTACAAAAAACATTCCAGAACATTACGCACACCATCTATTAATACACGAACGAGCGCCGCACATCAACGTAAATAAAAACCGGTCTTGGAACAAGTATCTGCACCAATCTACAGGTTGTTCAAAAAATAAGCTTTTAGTTTATATTTCGCTGGATTGCGAGAATATCGACGTAATTCAAAATTCAGGCGAATTGAACTAAGTATGCCAAACGATCATAAATCTTTGATATTTTATGATGAACAGAGATGCAACTCCGATTTCGTGCTAACGTTCGTTAGAAAGCGACAAGTTCATTGTATATTTAGAACAAAATACTCTAGCGTAAATCACAAAACATTGTCATTCTTTAAAATCAATAATTTTTAGTTCCGTCGCTATTCTCGCAAACCAGCGATTTAATATTGCGTTTTGTTATGCTTTGCACAAATGACGGGTCGAATTAAAAACTGAGTAGTTCTCTCAGCGTAAACATTAGTTGCACTAATTGTAATAAATTTCCTATTAGTTTTTTGTCGTATTAGTTTGTTATGAGGTATTTCATGAAGGATGCTAGTGTTAAAAAATTGTTCTTTTATAAAATTATAAGTGATTTTGGTGTGTATCGGAAGTACCTTACAGTGTTTAAAAAGTTCGAATTCGTTGCATTTATATTTAATTTTAATATTGAGGGGGACGATTTTTTGAAGAATTCTAATTTGTAGATTGAGGATACGATTAAAGTAGGTCTTATAAGTTCTGTTTATGGCAGAGCCAACAAGGGCATTATGTAGCAAAATCCTAGTCCTGTAACATAGTCTATCTTTAATAATGTACAAGTTAGCTAAGAAAGCTTTAAATTTCTCACAGACTTTGTCAAAGTGAGGAAGCCAGTTGAATTTACTGTCAATAACTAAACCCAAATATGTGTGTTTATCTACATTTTCTATCTTGGGACATTCGCATATAGTACGATTACTGTGTAGACATGAGTGCTCATGAGCTACTAAGACTCCACCAGTGTGATAGCGTGTCCTGTTATACGGCGAGGTAGTGTGCACGAATTTAGTTTTGTTTGAGTTAAGTTCCAGGTCATTGTCATGGCACCATTTATTGATGTTATCGAGATCAGTCTGCATTTTCGAAAACGCAGAACAAATGTCATGATCTGCGACTATTAGACAGGTGTCGCCCGCATACTGGTAAGAGGTTCAGTTTTTGAGTACGTTATTCATGTCGTTGACGTAGGGAATGAAAATTGAAAGTTTTTTTTACCCGAAGGCGCTAGGAGGGTTCCGGATGTCTTAATAAAAGCTGTTCCCGGATCCCTTCTATTTAAGGCGCAGTATGGCAAAAAGTGTGGTTTTAGTCAGTTCGATTCCGACACACCGCCCCACCGAAAACCCCGGTGGGGTGACGGCCCGAGGGGGATTCCAGACGCAGAAGAATTTCATATAACGGTTTTATTCTTGTGCAACTCTTGGTCCCTGTTTACCCAATGTAAATTGAATTTTGGAAATGGATGATGATACCTATTAAAACGTGATACAAGTTCATATTGTTTCACTCCAAGATACAACAGTAACAACTTCAAGATAAAATGTTCATAATTATTAATATTTATAAATGTTCATAATGCGTCAACCCTTAGGCTCAAGTTGAAGGCCTGAGTGAGCGACTCGTTAAAGGGCTTTAGCTGAAACCCTTTTACCCACTCGACTAAATTTGAAAAGACAAATGGTACAGATGGTTAGGGTTCATGAGGTGTAAAGTAGTGATAAACCCTATCGCGGACTATAATTTAAGCTAGCTTTAGTTCTTACCATATTTCATGATTTTACGATTACTTCAGAGAGTTTCTTCATTAGTCTCCAGTCTAACAGACAGATGAACAACAAGGCCATCTCATGAAGGTTCCGAAAATAATGAGTTACGAACAGTAAAAAGTATCGGTTACTAACTAAATGCTGTTTTTCTAATAGTGAGAAAGATCACCAGAGCTCTGTCGGGTTATCTGAGTTGTCAGAAAACAAAATATAGTTATAATAGCATAAAGACAGATGTAGTTCTCGAATTCATATATTTTAATATGGACCTTAACAGTTTAAGAAATGCGGAAATACATCCATACAACTCGTAAATCAGTTAAACATATTAAACTGTGTATTACTTAAAAACTTTAAAGCTTAAAACCGGGTCTTACAAGTTCCGTGATGAGTTTTTTCTACATATTATAGTAGCGCTGTGTGACTGTTGAACATTGCCAGACAAAAACTCGGGATGCCAAAGTTCATTTCTTGTCATTGAGATGTACCTAGATAGACTATTACAATCCAGCTTAGTTAGACCTGGCTTACTGAGCAGTTTTTTAACAAAAATATCGCTCTTGGAGGCCGGTGATCGTTTTGCACCGTCCAGCGCCTGGTGCGTCTTCTGCGGGACGAAAGAGTCCTAGTTTCCTCCCGTACCCTTTCCGCCGCTTCTTTCGCATGCATCACTAACTCACAGAACGGGGCGGCGAAATTTCACGCACTCTCGCTACACATGATCGTGGTCTCCACCGAGGGTCTAACCACACCGATAGCCACCGTGAGGTCGGCACGCTGCTGCGCCCACGCAATGCACTCCACCGAAGGGTGGAGTGCGGTATTCTTGTAGCAGCCCCCGCAGTGATGGCAAGCAGACTTTAGCTCCCGGCCTATGCGACACACGTAGGAGAGAGCGCCATGCCGCCCCTCTACCCAATCCTTCATGACGAACCTTACCGCCACAACTGTGGCGTGCCCTATTATTATAATGATGATGATATATGATTATCTATAAAAGACACAATTACAAGTTTCGCTCTCTTCCCCCTTACCGTCCTAACAATTATTTTTATTTATTTTAACATTATAAAACCTCACTTGAAACAAGTAAATTTATAGACAAGTGCTTGAAGAGAAATATCTGCAAATAACAATAATACACCAGAAAATGTGAGTTGGCACTTTGCACGCCGTTATTACTATGGCTCAATAATGTGTGATAAAATATCAATTTACGAGAACTTCTGAATGCTGAAATTAATTTTAATCGCTGTATTAATACTTATACTATTGTTCTTTAATTTTAATTAGTTGCAAACAATTTCAAAAGCTGATTTTATGAGGGTAAGATTTATAATTAATTATGGAATTATATTTAATTTTAATATGAACTTAAATATGAACGCCAACATTTATGAGCTATGATTGATTACTTAAGGTACGTAGTTTAATTCTGAAGCTCGCAGTTGAACAGAAATAAATTAAAGAGAATTAATAAACTAGGGCCACCAAAAAATTAATTACAAAAGTCAAACGTAAAGTTTGTCTTTTGTTTCGTGGCAAAATACTCTTAGTCTTTTCTTCTAAACATTGGTTGTTTTGTACAAACACAACTAGCTGAAAGACAAACTGGAACATTCGAGTTGTAGATTAAGTTTCAATAGATATGAATATTTATTGAACTGGAATAATGAACGCCGAGCTTGGAAATACTTATATTTAACTTAATCCTAAAAATGTGTCAGAACATCATTATTTTGTTACAGATGTAGTGATAAACACTAACCTCAAGGATTTTGATCAACATATTGAGAACTTAATGAAGCAACCCGAGCCGTCAGGGGCTCGGGATGGTTGATTAAGTGGCTTGGTTATTGAGCTCAAAAGAAGCTCCGTTGTGGATATTGTGCAACTGGCATATACGACCAGTTGCATAATGCACACAACGTAGGTTTAATAATAGCGGATAGTTATTATCAGCATAGAACTAAGACCTTGCATTTTTTAAGAACTTCACAGATGGGATGACAAAAAAAATTGTAAACTTAAAACAACCCTTGGTAGCCAATTTTATTTGTCTCGATTTTTCAAGTACTTTGTCTTTATGAACATACAACATCATGCTACGTTACCATTCATAACACGTGGAAATAGTTACTTTAGCACTCTTCTAAAATTATTTAAAAGGGAGCATGCATTCAATTTGATTTCCAGAAATTGGGACGTAATATTTCTAGCTCTGAAGCGAGATAACTAAGTGTCCCACTTTAAAGTACAAAGTATTGGAACTATTTGAATAAATTGGAATACTCGGCGACAGCGACAACGAACGTCAAAGAAGTTATTTCAAGATGGCTTCAGCTTCTGGTATATTTTCATTACAAATATTATATTAAATATTCAATAAAGGAACCATCTCTAAGATTAATAAGATTCTTTAGAGGTTTTATCACCGCGCGGTGGCTTCTTGATGTTTATGTAAACGAAGCACGTCGGACATACGAGTACAGTGTTCGTTATTTTTAGAGCAACTTTATTAAATAACACAATCCCGGCGCCTCAGTCTTCTTCGTTTTATTGGTGTACCATGCAAGCGTGTACGTTCATTTACTCTAATTATAATTTAACGGTAAAATATATTTATATCCTCATGTACTGTTCTGTTCTAATAAAAGTTGAGAGTAAGCTTGGAGTTTATAAAACTTATAATGATAGTATACATTTTTTTAACTCTGCTACTATGAGTAGAAACCCGACCTCAGTTTTTCCAATTCTTAATAAAAAGTTTAATCTATGTATATGCAAAATTATAATGCATATTTATGAATAATTATGGCGCGTATTATTTAAGAGACCGTCCATTAATTACGTGAGGTCTTTAGAGGGGGAGAGGGTCGATCCTCTCCAAATATCACGTAATCACGTTTTTCCGCATAAACGTCAGTCTTGCGTCACGTCTGTCTCTGTGGATTAGAATAAGTATTCTTTTACGACTTTTGGTAGTTCCTATTTAAGTATTTTATTGTTAGATTTTCTTACTGTATTTTTAGGTTATGTTATGTCTTAAGTGTTCACTAGTCCTAAATAATACACTAAAAATACGCAATTAAAAATATCTCACGTGAAATAATTGGGGGGAGGAGCAAGTCAAGCCAAATCTGTACATATATGTAAATATATGAATAAAAAATATGAAATCTGTAAATCCGACATTTCATCAAAGAGAGAGGGGAACATCGAAAAATTGCCAATATCGCCTCACGTAATTCATGGACGCCTCCTAATCTCCTAAACTCTTCGAAGTTGGAGAAGCGAGTTTATTGTACCTAGGCGTTTTAAGTTTATTGTAAGTAATACGTCCTTGTCATAACAATGTGTTCCTCATTATGGGCAGCCAACAAAAGTTGTAACGAGTGCATTTTACAGAAATTTGAACAATATAACACTGCGTTAATTACCAGAAGATTGTTAAAATGTTAGTTTTGTTTCGTTTTCTACAAGCTGTTGATGTTCGCTTCGTAACGATTGCTGATCGTACCGAAAGCGTTTGTCAAAAGTGTACCTTGGCTAGATTATAAATAATGCCTCTAGAACTTTATAATAAAAAGATAAGTATAATCAATACATGTAGGTACTTTAATTTTTTGTCACCGTATTCTGTTCAAATTTTGGTACTACACCTTATGGTAACAGACCTTTTATGAAGAAATCTATCTATTACGGAACACAACGTTCCGTAATAGATAGATTTGTGTAAAGGTTCTATCATATTATCGAACCTTAAGATGGTTAAGTTTTAACTTATTACTAGAGATCACCTAGTGTTTGAAATTTGATCATCTTATATATAAAATTCTCGTGTCACAATGTTAGTTACCTTACTCCTCCGAAACGGCTTGACCGATTCTCATGAAATTTTGTGTGCATATTGGGTAGGTCTGAGAATCGGACAACATATATTTTTCATCCCCTAAATGTTAAGGGTAGTCCACCCCTAAATTTTATTTTTTATTTTTAGATAACTTTTATTTTTTTTATTTTTTTATGATACAGCATTAGAAAATACATACAACCATGAATTTTCAACCCTCTACGATCAACCCCTATTTTTTAATCGCGATTTTTATATTATTCTGTTCCATCCAGAGATCCGCAATAGGGTTGCAAGATGGCAATCGAATACAATAATTGTAGGTACTATAAATTTTCATGTAAAAAAATTATAAAAAAAGGCATTGCAACGCATGCTGGGTGCATCTAGTAATATATAATATTTCGAATGTTTCATTTCTTTTCACCTTTATTACAAACACACACACACATATTTATATTTATTACTAGCTGCGCCCCTCGGTTTCACCCGCGTAAGTCCCGATCCCGTGGGAATATCGAGATAAAAAGTAGCCTATGTGTTAATCCAGATCTCCAGCTATCTACATAACAAGTTTCATCGCAATCGGTTCAGTAGTTTTTGCGTGAAAGAGTAACAAACATCCATCCATCCATCCATACTCACAAACTTTCACCTTTATAATATTAGTAAGAATAAGATTTCAACAAGGTGTCAAAGCCAGCGTTCAAATTAGACGTGGACATCATTTATTTACGACTCAGTAAAGGGCGGTGTTTGAAAAGACGTCATAATGGATAGTTTTTTTTTATAGGGCCAAACAAGCAGACGGGTCACCTGATGGTAAAAGACCACCGCCGCCCATGGGCACCTGCAACTCAAGAGTCACAAGTACGTTGCCGGCCTTTAAGGTGGGAGTAGGCGAAGGGGCGAGAGGGAAGGGTTAGGGCCTCCGGTAACGTCACTCACTCGGCGAAAAGCAACGTAAGCATTGCATCACGGCCGGTTTTCTGTGAGGCCATGATAACACTCCGGTCGAGCCGGCCCATATGTGCCGAAGCATGGCTCTCCCACTGTTGATTGTAATAAAAATACAGAACTTCAATAAAATGGATTTGGCAGTTTATTGCAAACGAATTTAATAATTTAATACGAGGGGCAATCGAAATAAGCCGTCGTTCGAACTTCAATAGAAACAATGGGTGGGCATTACCTCCAGCCCGGCGACTGGCCTTGAAACTGATATCCCATGAAACAGTTACGGCTACAAACATTGACACATTTAGTTCAGTATGTACCATAGTGCCTGTGATAAAAGACTTCGCAACACACGACGCGATGGAAACGCAGGCGTCCACATCCCGACGTGGGTTACGACAAGTGAATCGTTGGGACAGACGCCAATCCAGTCTGGCACCTGCAACCGACGTGGTAGGACGCCTCACTCCTTCATAAAGGGCCCCCGTCGGGTCCGAAACTAGACATCCCCGAAATATACACGTGAGTAAAACCGTATTTTCTAATTAATAATTTAATAATGTAAAATGATTTATTTACAAGCGTTAATTTTATTCACAGAGAACTCTCCACAGCTGTTACAAACGGCAACAAAGCGGCAAACATATAATATGAAATATTATTAGAATCATCAATTTGATATCATGTAACATAACATGGTGATCATAAAAACATAGGAAGGTTGGTCATCTTTTACGTAGAGACCAATCATTGTCACAAAAACCTGTGATTATAAAGCGGCAATTTTTTCTGCATTCCTTAGAGAACTCCTCGAGGCCATGACGAAGCAATTATGTTAAACTCACCAAACTCTTAAAGCGTCTCAACCAATAGACAGTCAGTGTACTCCCAGCAGGTTCATTTTAGGAGAACCCCTCCACGTTTACCACTTGCAAGATTTGTTGGACGGATGTCTTTGCCAGTTTTTGTTCACTGTACCCGGAGGGTAATCAGGAGACTACGAGAAGAGACAGATATCAGAGTGACCAGAATATTAAAATAAATTGTTAACCACCGTAAGAATTTCGTTTCGAATTTGAATACACTTAGTTTAATTTCTTCTTTATACTCTATTTCTTATTTTAATCTCGTTACAGTTGAGAATATAAAAGTTTCAGGATCGTTAGGTTTGTTAAATTTTATATCAAATAGTTTTAGAACGTGAGTTGAAGTCATCAACTCACGTTCTAAAACTCGACCAATGTCTGAAACTGTAGCTATCGCAAATAAAAAGGAATGTTATATGTTAATGGTTAAGTGCATTTTTAAGAAACTTTTACCATTTTACAGATAACAACATAACTTATCTTTTAGTACACTTTTTATGACTTCTTATTCTTTTAATATGAGAGAATTTCTGGACTAAAAGCCTCATTTTAAAAGGCGTTGTAATAAAAAGATGCGATTATTTTCGTTGTACTGCCATATCACGTTCACGTGTTGACATACTCGTATTAGGCCAGATAGCTTTTAAAGAGGAAAACCCCAAAAAATTAATAACAGCATGAAAGCTTTTATTCGAGAAAAACCCTACCGGCACGCTCAAGCCAGCCACCTAATGGTAAATGACTATCGCCACCACGAATTACTGGCAACTCAATAGTCACAAGTACGTTGCCGGCCTTTTAAGGGGATGTAGGAGAAAGGGGGAGAGGGATTAGGGCCTCCGGTAATCTCACTCACTCGGCGAAACACAACATTTTTTTTTTAAATTAAAATGTTTAGGTTTTCTAATTTACTGGCAAAGCTTTCCATTTTTTACACTATCTTAAAATACACATAAACAACATTTCTGCTTCCAGAATGTGGGCATCTTTTTGGTTTAAGATCAAAATAAATTGTAAAGAAAATAGTTTGATTAATAAAAACAGCGTATTTTAAATTCCAAATTTTGTGAAAACTTTTTTATGGGAGGTAAAAATGAAAAACGTAAAAACTGGGTTTTCAATTTTTATCTTTAAATTTGAGATTAAGTGAAAAAAATGATTGATCCAAAACATTTTATTCCAATTTTCAAATTTAATTTTTACAGCAATACGAGATCTAGTTTTGCTGGAAATCGTAAAAAAAGTATGTTCCACCACCAAAGTTCGCCTCGCCCTCGTCAAGATCGACTTAGAATTTATTTTTTCCTGTTGGTTTCGCTATATTTTATTCGCTTGTTTTCATGCTGTTTTTAATTTTTTTTTAACAAAAATTATTTACTGTGGTTTATAAATGGGGATGTATGTATTATATACGTGTTTACGTATGGGACAACCTAGCACAACATCTTTTTTATCTCTAGTAGAGAAAGAAAATATGTTGATGTTCGAATTCGTAAACACATTGTTATTTATAATCACAATATGTTGAGGAATTTGAACATCAGAGACACAATTATTATTATTATTTTTATATTATATGGGGCCAACGAGCAGACGGGTCACCTTATGGTAAGTGACTAGTCGCCCATGGACATGTGCAACTCAAGAGTCACAAGTACGTTACCGGCCTTTGAGATGGGAGTAGGTCGTATCGGTCCGGAAATACCGCAGGCGACAATTTGCCCCAGAAATTGGTTGTGCGAGGCAAAAAAATTCTGGAGAACCGCACAGTGTTGGATTGCCAATTATCCAGGTGATGGGGATGAAAGTTTTATCGCGTCGAACGATGGCGAAACGCTACGGCTGGTATAAGTCCGAACAATTCCTCGAAGTACTTCCCATGATACATGCGATAGAGAATGCAGAGTGAAGCTACATCTCTACGCAACGCCAAGGGGTCAAGCCGATTTGAAATATCCTGACAATCGACGATTCGAGTCAGTCTCCGTTGAATGCGGTTAAGAGGGAGAAGTTGGTACTTGGGTGCTCCTGCATAGGTACGAAAACAGTATTCCATATGCGGCTGAACCTGCGCCTTACAAAGTTGTATGCGGTGGATCGGGATGAAATACTCTCTCGATCTGTTCAGCGCACCAAGCTTCTTCGAGGCTAATTTGGCCTTACCCTCCAAGTGACCGCGAAAATGGACTTCGCTCGATATATCGACGCCAAGGATTCCAATGCTGGCTGTGGCAGTTACTAATAATAAGTGCTCTGAAAGCGAGGTGATACGACAAACGGTATTCTTTTGGCGGTGAACGCGCAAACCTGTGTCTTCGTTGGGTAGATTAAGTCGACCCCAATCAAAAACTCCTTCTAAGGAGGCTTTGAATCCAGACACAGGTTTGGGTCGACTCTCAGTGACTCTTAGTTATACCGAAAAGCTCCCGCTCTCATACGCTAAAGATAAATGACACAGGGCCACCACCCTGCGTCATTTACCTTTGTCCGTTTCACCGTGGTCTACGTCAGATTGAACATACGAAGTACTAAACAACAGAATGCGTAACAAAACCTAAGAACCTTCGTCTTACGTTATATCGTGGTGGCTATTATCAAGAACCTCATAAATCATATGGGTAAAACAATGACTGAAGTGAAGTGAATGGTCATTCCACAATTACTAAAAAAACATTTAACATCCAAAAAAATAAATCTCCACGCTTATCCCACGGGCTAACGTTGTTTAAAAAGGTTTAGGTATCACAATCAATTTCCTTCCTAGATATGATATCTTGGTATAATGTGATCATTACACCAATATAAAGCAATCAACACTTACAACTAAGTGATTTCTGCAATGACAATAAGTTAGAAACACGTCGCCCAAGAAACTGAATCCAGAAAATTCTATACCGTCTCAAATCTGAGAGGAATTTTATGACAGCAAATATAAGGGTTTAAGAGATAAGAATTTCATTTCCTACCGAAACGGCACTAATCGTAAACACTGCAGTACATTTCATTCACTTGAAGTAAATGACAGAAACTGAAAAGGCACCAAAACAACTTAGGGGTATTTCAGACTATGCTACAATATCTAAATAGATAAAATATAATATTCAAAAAGAAAAATTGTGTGAAGTTATTAGGTTTTTTTAGTGTATAATGATCACTACATGTTTTAAAACAAAGTCCCCCGCCGCGTCTGTCTGTCTGTCTGTTCACGATAAACTCAAAAACTACTGAACGGACTTTTATTACAGTTACCAATAGATAGAGCGATTCATGAGGAAGGTTTAAGTATATAATTTGTTAAGGTTTTGTATAAATTGGTTGAAATATGATGATGATTGTTGAAAATGTCTCTGCTACCCGTGTGAAGCTGGGGCAAATTGCTAGTAGTGTAATAAGTTTTGGTTCTTAAATGTATTACTAAAACTCGAAAACGAATTCCAAGACTTTTAATTTACTTTAAATTTCGTTGGACTATAGCACCATTCAATGGATATTTCCACGCGTTTAACAAAAAAACGCTCTTAACAAACGGACGGATGAACTGGTGAATCTATAAGACTTCTTTTCTTTGTTTTGAGTAACGGAACCTTAAGAAGGCTTTTAAAAACTTAAAGCTTAAAGTTTATCTACCACAACATTCCAACTGTTCTCTCTGAAGAAAACAAAGCAGTTTGATAAGGATTATGTAAAAAGTATTTTCCACAAGATCTCATTGCATTTTCTAGTAAAACGGATTTTCTGCTATTGGCGCAACAAAAGGGATTCCTACGATACCTTTCCTTTTTAATCCGTCTGTTCATGACAGTGAATGTCTGGTGTGGGATTATCTCTTTAGCTTTGTAAAACTTTGCGTCATTAGGCACTCGTAAATACGTCTGCGGTACTGGCAAAGAATCACGAGAAATAGGACTGTTATGTCCTTTGTGCGGACAAAAGCGAAACATATATAACGTAACAAGGAATGTTTACTAGAAATTAATTTATTGTGATATGTGATGTAATAGTTTGAAATATTAAATACGTAATTTATATCTTATTAAGTATTAATTGTCACATTTAAATACGTATGCCCTACGATACAGAAAGCTAATAAGTAAATAACGTTAATCAGTTTTTTAAACAGACTTCAAAAAAAGAAGGAAGTTCTCAGTTGGTCAGAATCTTTTTTTTTTATGGGATAGAAGGCAAAAGAGCAGACAGGTCACCTGATGGTAAGTGACTAGCGCCGCCCGTGGGCACCTGCAACTCAAGAGCCACAAGCATGTTGCCGACCTTTAGGGTGGGAAGGGCTAGCGTCTCCGGTAACCTCACTCAGTCGGCGAAACACAACGCAAACAAAGTGGTGCTATGAGGCCGGTTTTCTGTAAGGCCGTGGTATCACTCCGGTCGAGCCGGCCCATACGTGCCGAAGCATGAAATTTTAATTGTTTGTTATCCGATTACTCGAAGACTGATTTTATTTCTTTTGTTTTCAAGGTAATACTTTTCAGTTCAATTCAAGATCTGATGATGGGATGTTGGAAAATCGTGGGAACTCTTCAAATTTTATATACACCTATATATTCCGATATTTTTATAGTAACTGGTAAATTTGCTCTATGGAAGTGGAACAGATGATAAAGACCAGAGATCAAGGTTGGCCCTAGTAAGGTTGGTCATATTATACCAATTTAAATTTGTAGAAAATATTCGATATTTAAAGGTGAAAACTTAGGGATGAAGAATGCGGCTTATTACAATTCATCTTGGTTTAGACGCATTGAATTCGGTTATACTTTTTTAAAAGATAATTAATTATCTTGCGCTGTCTTGCCCCTTCTATTTTAAAACACAAAAATATATTAGACATTAGTTCATAACAGGCTGAATTTGGCTATGCACATAAACCGATACAGAAAGTTCATAAAATTTATTAGCGAGTTGATGATATGTCTCATAATGTTTACTTCACATTTTACACGTAATTATGTGAAAATACATAAGTAGTCAGTTATTTCTTCCGGAATTTTAGTGTTTTAAAACTCTACTGTCGTGGGTTGCATACGGCTAGAATTTAAACACTGAAAGAAAGGACTTATGTCCTTTTTTCTTTCTTATCTCTATAAAACTACAAAATAAAAATACTATTGATTAAATACGAATGCCTGCATTCTGCAATAGGAATGGGTACAAGCGTATTAACGGTCGATTTGCATTAATATCCGACGCGGTATTTCAATCTCTACCCGTTCAATGTTTGCTTAAACAGAAAAAGCTTTGTGAACTAGGATGTTGACAAGTAATTTCCGCACGAAACGGTTCGATGCGCCTCTGTTTGTATAATAATATTAGCACGTATTATGGATTCTAAGAATTGTGGGATAAATAAAATTATCCTTTTTGCCCTCTTTCTCTGTTGCCGGCAATGCCAAAGAGTACATGATTAGTAGAGAAGAAGAAAAGGATTAGTTAATTTTTTTATAAATTTGTTTTAGTTTAGTGGAAAAAAGCACTTCCAGTTTTCACCGAATTTCCCAATTTCCGGTCAACTTTTTTTTTTTTTCCTTCCCAAAAATCCTTATTCGGGCCGAATCGATCCAGCTATTCTTTAGTTATTCGTTTACCAGCGAAAAGCATTTATTTTTTATTTATCTATATATTATTATACGTGAAGCGAAAACTTTTAATCCCTTTTTACGAAAATTGGGAGGACGGAGGAGTATGAAATTTCGCACACTTATAGTTTATACAGAGAAGAAGTGACGAATGCTAAAATTTTTGAACAATATTTGCTACTAAGTTAAAGAAAATGCAAAAACGGGTACATACAGCTATGAGTATCCAGTATATATTTTGACCTGTCATGGTACAAAAGTCTATACAATGACAGGTCAAGTAATATTGGCCAATGAAATAAACCATGGTCGAAATTCGACCACCACGCGATCTCTAGTATGTATAGATAGACAAGCTGACCCGATAGACGTTGTCCTGTCAAAACTTGAATAATTTGTTTTTAATTTCATTAGCCTTTTCCAGTTCCCGGTTTTCTTAAACTTCCTTCCCTATTTTTCTCGCAACTTTTCCAAATTTTCTTCCACCAACAACCTAATACGTTTTCAAAAGTCTAATTCCCCAAAATTTTACCCCGTAGGAGCAGCTTTTCCCTCGGCTAGGCTACTGCCTTTGCCATTGGCGGGTTGGCGCATCACTAACGTGAACATCGTGGGGCCTTACGGTCCCTTCAGCAGCTTCAAGCTGCTTACTACCACCTACTGCCAGACACCGTGTTCGCTTTGCTTTCGCCCGGGTTTTCGCCCTTCTGGCCTTATGGGTCTAGTTGGACGGGGTCTGTTTTTTGGGAACCCTCTTCTTCTTCACGCCCACAAGCTTCCAGCAGGGTTCATCCTGGATACTATGGGCATGGGCATTGCTGCCTTCAGAGATGAGAGGTCGATGGTTGACCCTAGCATTTCACTCTGGTTGTGCACCTGAGGAGCTGCCGGTATTTTGGATTGCGCTGCATTCGGGTTGTCCGCCCGAGAAGTTGCCGGTTTGGAGGTAGATGCTGCATTCGGGTTTACCACCCGAGCAGCTGCCAATTTGAATAGCGTCGCTGCATTCGGGTTATCCACCCGAGAAGCTACCGTTTTGGAGGATGACGCTGCATTCAGGTTATTTACCCGAGAAGCTACTGGTAGGTTACTCGGGGCAACACCTGGGTTTTTCACCCGGAGTGCAGCCTTGAATGGTTTCCTGAAAGGAGAATTTATATTAATTTTTTTATTATCCATAGGTGACACACACAAAAATTATCGGAATAGTTCGATAATTTTCGTTATTTTAATATTTTGAAGATGTGAACCAGCCTATTCAGCTTATAAAATTTCAATGAGTTTTGCTATTGACAAAAATATTAGGGAACTTCGTTTGTTTGAAGACCGGTACAAATGTAACTCTTAAAATTATGTACTTACAACATATTAACAAACTCGCGTAGGAACACATAAGACCGCGTACCAAGAAAAGTTGAAGTATGTATAGGTACTTATCTATTTTTATATTTTTAATTATACATACAACATACATAAAATCACGCCTTTTTTAATGTGAAAGAGACGAAGTAGTAAGCAGGGATAGTAGCAGGTGGGAATATGTGGCTTCTGCCTACCCCTATGATATTTTTTATTTTATTATTCTTTTTATTTAATTAAAATATAGGTATCATTTCAAAGTATGTTGTGGACACGCCTTAATCTAATACGTAACATAAAAAAAAACCTCACATTAAAGTGACATAAGGGAACAAATAAGCATGTTTTTTAGAGACTAACCTCAAATCACAGAACATAAATAACTTGGTTGTTGCAGCTAATAAGCTACAGAATAGAACAAACCTAATAGTTTTCAGACAGTAAAAAATAGTTTAAATTTACTTACCGAACGTATTTTTAACAATTTGTCAAGGAAAGTCAGTCTAATGATTTTTTTCTTCACGCACGACACTCTTCTTTTCTCTGCATCACCCAATGGTTGACTGGTAGAGAATGCCTTAGGCATTAAGTCCGCCAATGTACCAAATGTGCATAAAGTTATAAATAAATAAATAAACACTCCTAACTTATTTGACGAGAATAAAATGGCTATGGTCCTGTGATTACACACAGGACAGTTACAGCTAACGTTGTATTAAGGTTTTACAAACTACTAAATAATACGTTACATAAATGAAATAACATCGATGAAGTAGTTTTGAGAGGAGTTTTCAAGGATTTTACGCACATTTAGCACTGTTTTTTGAGAGGATAGCCACTTTTATTTAAAAATAAATATAGAACTTTTAATGTTTTTTCAAGTTTGAAATATCAGCGATGGAAGTTGGACACACGTTTTTTATAGGGAGACCGCAAGACACGCCTTTAAAAATGCCGCAATTTATAAAAAATAGTGTAACAACCACTAACAATAACACTTATTATACAATTTAAAGAAGTCTTCCTTTGTAATGGTCAATACTTTATTAATATTGTCTTGACAGATTTTTAGTAGAAAGTAAAACAAGATGAAAGACAAGTAAAGTTACAAAAAGGGTAATTATTTTGATTTTGACCCATATGACAGTGATCGAACTGAGACATATCAGACCTTGCATTATTTTTTCAATTTGCCTGTAGACCAATAATGACAAATCATGGTTTTTCTACTTGAGATGAAATTTTAACAGACTACGTATGTTTTGTAATTTTAGGTAAGGCCGGATATTCATATTATTCATACAAATCCGTTCCAAGTTCCTGAATATCATTTGGAGAGGTCGATCTTTTTCTAACAGTTTTAGCAAACTTATTTTTTCTCTGTCTGATACTTTAACGTGAGGTACGCCGTCTTTGATAACTTCACCGGTGTTAAGTTTCACAGCGTTCAAATTAGTGTTGCTCCGTAACAATATCAACTCGTGCCTACTATTTATTACGACTTTCTTAAAATCTTCTGCAAAACCGAGAATGTTACAAAACGGTATAGATGCAGAAACTGTCACCGTTAATATTTTTTAGCAGATTGTCTTTTTCGAGTTAACTCTTATGTGTTAAACTGCTATTTTTTATTTGTTGATGCACATATGTATTGTGATTCATAATTTTTTTCTTCGAAAATGCAAATACAGCTGCACTTCTTCACCGCGTAAATTAATTAAATGATTGTTTATGTCCAACAACTGTATATGTATGCAGCTTATGTTGTTTTGATTAATCAGAAAGTATTTTGCGTTTTTAGGAATTTCTATAATTCTGTATCCAGGTGGTACGTTGAGTGCAAATTCGTGTATAATATGACCTGGGCACTCCATTTATGTACGAACCACTTCCAATATCACATTCAATCCTGATCACGGTCTTGGTAAAATGTTCACTGGCAACTCGGAGACATGCCATTTATTTGCTTTTAAGATCTGCTTATTAAAGCCTAATAAACTTTTAAATGTGTTTTTTTTTATTAAAATTTATATCTTTTGTACAGTGTATAGTTGTTCTTAAAGTATTATTATTGCACTGTAGTTTCATCTTTGATCAAGGCATGTTTTATTTCGGACTTTAAATAATCGCTAATATCTTATAATTCATAGGTGCCTTCTGGTATTTCAATAACTTCGTCGACTTCATAATATAACTTATTGTTCGTTTTATCAAAGTTTGGAATGAAATAAACGTTGAGAAATGCAATAAAGCACACTCATACTGACCATCTAACTGTAGCGTGTTGGGATAGTAGGTAAAAAAATCTTGCCAGTTATCGATAAAGGGAGAGGCAGGCAGATACATCTTGAGAATTATTAAAATAAAAGAAAGACATAAATTTTATATAATTTTATTTTTCCAAAAGTTCCACTCTATGCATATGATACTCTATACATAAGTGTCCACAATTTACTGTATTGAATTTCTGATATCTTGTATAGTTATAGGAAACATTACAGTTTTTAAAACACCCGTCAATTCTAATGGCGGTTTCAAATCACCAAAACTATCAAAATATTCACAATAATTATTTACTTTGACATAAGCTACTCAATGCGTACCTTAATTCTTTGAGTCATCCAAATTAACGACTGCACATTCGATCCGTTTTGGTGTTCTTGATAACTGATCCTTCACGTATACACCTCGAAAGTGAGGTAAGTTGCGAGCAAATTTTTGGATATCCAATTTAGTTAAAGGTCGATTAGGTACCTTATTCAGTTTTTTGCTGTTCTTATAAATAAACCAACAAACCATTTTTATGTGGCTTGATGTACAAGCTTTTACCTTACGCTAAAGCCTCCATAGTCTTATTGTGTCGTTCAGTTTCTTGCAATTTTTTTTGAGCTGCTTTATAATCGTTAATAACTTTTGGCCACCCGCTAAAGTGCCTAATACCGATAAACCAGTGAATATTGGGATTGAAGGCAGAACTCCTCCAGTCTTTGGTATGGGTATAACTCGAGGTACTCGTATATTCGCAATGCATGGAAATAATTTTCTTGCAGCTGAGTAAGCGGCATTAATAAGAATCTTACTGTCCTTAGATTTCAGTTTCTTAATTTTCGATCTTATTTTTGATACAAAAGTATTAAACGCTTTAATACTTGCACCAGACTTTAGTTTAGCTTTCATCACTTTGCTCACTGACCACGAGCTAAGTTTTTCTCCCTTACCTGCGTCTTTTGATGTAAGCCTTTGTTTGGCCATGTTTAACAGCTGTAAATCCGCTTTATGACGATTGAACTAATCTGTGTGATTTTGATAAGCGATATATTTTTTTTTTCATTTTATGCTATATATAGGGGCAAACGAGCAGACGGGTCACCTGATGGTAAATGACTACCGCCGGCCATGGACTACTGTAACTCGAGAGTCACAAGTGCGTTGCCGCCCTTTTAGGTGGGAGTAGGAGAAGAGGGGGAGGGGGAAGAGTGGGAAGAGGCGAGAGGGGGGAGAGGGGAGGGACGGGAATAGGGGAGAGGGAAGGGTTAGCGCCTCCGGTAACCTCACTCATGCGGCGAAATGCAATGCAATCATTGCTTCACTGTCGGTTTTCTGTGAGGCTGTGGTATCGAGCGGAGTCGAGCCGGCCCAAACGTGCCGAAGCATGACTCTCCCACGTAACAACGTGATGCATACAAGCTTCGTCTAACTTATTTATACCTCTGTCGCTTCGAAGTAATCGTTCCTGAAGTTTTGTACCCGGTCCGCAATAGTTGTAACCAGGCAAATGAAGTTCAAACGGTGAATTATAAATTACACTGATAACTAGTCCACCGTCTTGCATTGCTCAAAGTTAAATGAAACAAATATAACAATATATAATGTTTATAAGGATTAATTAATATATCAATTTACTATTGCAGCTTTGTCGATTCAGCTGTTTTCTTCTTTATTTAAAGCCTACCATTTTACAAACAGTTTATTTATGGGCTTGTTTTCGCTGATCTTCTATAAGATACGTTATTGGTACGGTATCGTTAACCTTTTTTATAATAAATAATTCGGTAGACCAACTAGGGGGATAGCCCTTTTTAAAAATATGTTTGTATTTACTGATGCGAACATTGTCACCAACTTTGAACTTAGGTCTGCACCGAACGGAAAAGCGTTTATGTGAATTTTTAATATTGTCTTTTATTATTAACTCATTGCACTCGTTTACTTCTATAGGTTTGAATTGAATAGTGCGACGATTGTATTTGTCTTTACTGTATCTTCCAATACCGAACCAAACCAGTTGTAGTTTCCATTTAGACTGAAACATTTATCTAACTTACTTTTTATAGTTTTTATCAACCGCTCTACAATTAAGGCTTTCTTTGTAAAAAGGACGTGTAGTGGTTAATATTATACTTTTTCATGAACCTTTGAAAAGTTATGTTATAAAACTCTTTACCGGAATCAGTTTGCAAATTGGTGCGCGATGGTTTACTGTAAGTATGCGTTGAAAGGCACGACACGTAACATCAAGTTTATTTTTCGATTTTAGTGGGCCTGCCCATGCCAACTTCAAAAAGCAATCAATCGCCAATAAAATACAATTATAACCACCATTGTATTTTCTGAAAGCTTGCATGTCCATGAGGTCAGCTTGCCCTTAGTCATCGATCCTCTTCAAAATCACACAACGCCTGAGAAAATTTTGTCGTGCCGCTTTGTGTATTTCATTAATAATTTGTAGTTTTGACATTATCAATACTTTTTAGGCGCTGGTAATTTATCTACATCCACTTTAGTGTAAAACTTGTCATTTAAATGAGTGAAAGCCTTAGACAAGTTTGCTTTTAAATTATTTTGGACAGAGTTTTTGGGCATCTATTATGATTTGAGCACGTATTGTATGCATCATTTTATAAAAATCTTTATATAAGTCCTCTTTCATTTTCGTTCTTATTTGATCTATGTATTTACTGCATAGTCTGCGTCTAGTGGAGTTCTGATTCCTCTAAGCCTTACTATTTTCAAATCATTTTTTTTTAAATTATCAACCTCAAGTAATTCCGATAAACGCATTCTCTTATGAATATAATAATTTGTCCACATTGATGTTTAAGGTGTAATGTACTGAAAGGTCTAAAGTAAAATGAAACGTGGATATTTGATAACATATTATTTATTTATACGACCTATTCCCCTTATTTCTTACAAAATCTCAAAAAGTTCAGGTTTAGATTATAGGAAAGTAGCTGTTTCATATATGTATTGAAACAGTACACTTTACTGTTTCTATAATCAAATATTACGTTTTTAAAATATAGTCTACAGCTGTATCTACAATTTAAAAAAATACTTTACCAGCTTTTTACTGTTTTTATTACATAATGCTTCTGTACGTGTTTTGCAATTTATTTTATTATGAATAGAAGTCCTAGAAATTTCACCGTGGTCATTTCTTTAATTTTTATAGTTTATGTCCAAATTTTGTAATATAGTCTTTGAGAATTTCGGTTCAGGTATATTGATCTTATCATATTAACATATATCCAATTTTAATTTCTTGGCCTTAGTTGCACGTGGACGCCATTGCTAGATTTTAAAACTAACAGCGCGTTTGACTTTGGTTCAATACCGGACGGCAATAGTATAAAGTTCTTAATCATCTCTGATATCGTAATTTTCAACTCCATCATAGCAAACTTTTGACCTGGAAACGAATAAATGCACTTACTAAAATACAGAGATACATCACACACAACTACACACGTCTTTAATAGAGACGAACCTTTAAAAATTAAAAGTACATACAAAATAATTCAAATTAATAAATTGAGTTGGTAATAGACCTACGTAAAAGGAATTATATTTTTTAATGATTTTTATAGGACTAATTATTACACTTATTTAAAGAAATCATTATGTAGACTAATTTAGTTTAGCTTTAACGTAAAAGTATATAATTCCTTCCAATCACAAAATCTGTGCTGATGTTGATAGGCAAAACTGTTATTTTTTTTTATTTTGCACACAAATAGGTTGTACATCAACCGTTTGAGTGACAATATACATTTGAAATTAAAAATCTATGAAGGCGAATTAATATATAATTAATTTATATTTACTAAAAGAAAAAAGATGTGACAATACATTGGTAAATAAATTGTTGAGAACTCTATTGATTCCCTTATGAATACATGCTAAAATTATAATCTTTAACTAACCTATACAATTCCTGGAACCAGCACTAAAGGCAAGCCAGTTAAAAGGATTATTCAAAGGAGTCTCGAAGCGTTCTGGACGAAATTCTAAAGGATTATCGTACAACTCCGGATGTCGCTGAAGTTGGTATACGTTAATCATCACTGAGGTGCCTTTTACAAATTTTAATTCTCCTACCTCTGAAATAAGAAGACTTGATAAAAAAAAGATAGATATATGTTAATACCTTATAATACCTTCTGAATTCACTCACAGAAAAAGTAATCAAGTGATTTCATTAAAAGGTAGGTAATGCTTTTACCGCAATAATTTTCACTACATTTACTTTTTAATTTATTACCACTTACTAGTGTGAAAGGTATAAAAGAATAAGTAATCTGTAATCAATCAATCTCCAGTAGTTGTATACATTTTCAAGTCAATTTAAATTTTTTTCTTTGGTTTGGTGGTTTTCTGCGCTTTAGAGGCAAACAAGGAAATCCTTGGAATTTATCAATAATAGTTTCATTCTATTTTTACTCCATCTTAACATAATCTTTTAACTATAATTTCTGAGTCGAAAGGAATAACTCGTGACTAAACAGAGAGACCGACCGAGAATCTGTTATAATCAATTGTTCTCACCGCAATCATTCACCATTAATCTTTCAAAGAAGGGCACTGGTGGGTATAGCCTCATTGACTCTTTAAGCACTAACTCCAAATACTTCATCTGATGTAGTTCGCTAAAAAAATACGAACAATCAATCACACACACAAAAAAAGAGAAGAAAAATGAGTGTATCACAAAATTATGTATAATTATGTAAAAATGAGTGTATTACAACTGTTATAAACAATGCGCTTGCCGATCACTTCATAACCGGTTGCGCGTTAGTCCACAATACTAAGTATAGTTTAAATAAGCACATCAATACAAAACTGTGACTAGATAACCAAAAGGTACGTAATTAATTAAGTAAAATTAACTGGAACTTAGCCATGGAATATGACAATCCGAACAACATTTTAAATTTTATATTAGACAAATTTTCATCTGTGTACACAAACTGTAAGTATAGTGAAACAATAAAATTAAGTAAAAGGTAAACTTGTAAGTGGATAAGCGATAAGATAAAAAAGAAGTGTGAAAAAGGAGACGAACTTTTATTTTGTGTCCAAATTTTTAAATTATTAAGTTACTGTGTTTATTAGTTAAGTTATTTGCGAGTTATCGATCCAGACTTAAGTGTCCATAGCATTCATTATAAACCTCCGTGGTTTTTGGAAATGCTATCCATAATCGAAACTGTAAATATATTGTTAAAATGTTGAAAGAATAAATAAAAAAACAAAAAAAAACTACTTAAGATATGGCTTAAAGATTGTAATGCGAAAAATAGATTACTGCATAATAATTTAAGTAATAAACACTTATGTAATGTAAAAATAATTCTTTTTTGAAGGAAATAAACAATAATTTTCATGATACTAGAAAAATCTAGCAAATTATAAATAATTTATGTGGTAAAATTAATAAATCAATTGATGAAATAATAATAAAATACTTTAAAATATCACCAGATATTGTTTCAAATAAATTTGCCTATGAATTTAGAAACAATGTAAACAGTTTGTGTACTCATTGCAGCATTCTACTTTTAAATAGTGATACATACAGCGAAGATTGTAAGTTGTCTGTGAGGCTAAAACATGCCAGGAGCGAAGTAATTTCTTCTATAATACAACATCTTAATGACAAAAAATACCCAGGATTTGATGGTATAAGGGCCCAGAATTTAAAATGTATTGTCAATGCTATTACCCCCGTTATTACGCACTTAAATGAATCGCCTAAAAATCGGAATAATAAGACCTGTACACAAAAATGGTTCATATACAAATCTAAATAACTACAGACCAGTTACTATGTTATCATGTATTGACAAAATAATTGAAAAATACTTAGGTCAGGAAATAAGCAAGTATAACACATAATTGTATAAGTACCTGGGAGACCGAGCTTTGCTCGGTAGCTTTTTGTAAAATCGTTTTTTTTTTTGTTAAATTTGCATTTTTACAGGAAATACATCTATGCAGTTGAACTTAAAATGCAAAACTGTATCTGAATACAAAATTTCATCAAAATTGTTGGAGCCGTTTCCTAGATTCAGATTATATATATATATATATACACGTTGCTTGTCATACTTAGCTACTTACAGGTTGCCTAAACTTACAGATGTCTATGGTACACGGACGGGGGAATATTTGCTGCCCTAATTATTGAATGGCTTACCCTTCGAACTCTGCAGTGCGATTAATACTAAACATTGTAAATCTGTACTCGGGAAACATATATTAGAGAATTACTAATACAATGTCTAACCATGTATGCACTGAGATGATGTGATGATGATGTATATACCACTGAAATACTCTTGATGGCATATTCATTAATCACCCATTTTTGTCAATTACCTTTGTTAATAATAAAAAAAAATTCATATGTACATCATTAAACTTTTTCAGAAGAAATAGGTTACTTGAACTTTGTGTTGACTACCTTAATTTGGGCAAAAACATTTATAAAATATGGTTCAACACTACTGTAAGTCAAATACATAGTAATAGGGATATTGACACTAATTGCAAAGTTATGTTACGCTGTAACTAAATGAATAATTGTGACATTTTTACATTTCAAAAGCTATAATAAATAATATATATTAAACCTGTTTTAAAAGTATAAAATAGCTACTATTATCAAGTGACTGCAAACCGTAACCGATGAACAAGATGACAGCTGTCAGTTAGTATCATAATTTTAACTGCATATTTACTTAAACTTTGCACTGGTATTTGAAGTTTTAAGTTTTCCGATGATCTCAACAAGTTCAAATGAGATAAGAGGAAGTAAAGGGACTGAAAATATGTTATAAAGTAGAGAGAGTATATGAGTATTCCGACAAAGTTGAATCGGGAGCCACTTGAGCAATTTGCGATATTCAGATACGTGTCATATTTGTGTAGCCCAAATATAAACCTTATACAAACATTTTGAAGGCGCTCAAGTTTATCGAGGTACTCTTCTGTGAGATCAAGATAACTGGCATCAGCAGGGTCCAGTATTGAGAGTAGAAGTGACTGTGCAAGCGCAATCTTTGGCTGACCATTAAAAGTGATTTGTGGCAGTTGTGTCCATTCAATGTGGGAAATCATCCTGGGACTGCCCACCATAATAACTTAAGTTTTTGAAGGGTTCACCTGAAGACTATAGTTGATACTCCAGTCACAAATGCGTTCCAAATCACAGTTTATAATTAGAAAAGCTTCGTGGATTGTATTTAGTGGAGCTTGAGTGTAGATCTGAACATCATCTGCATAAAGGTGGTAGGATGAGACAAATTTTTTGGATATGGGATTAATAAATATTGCGAAAAGTAAAGGGGATAAAACGCCACCCTGTGGCACACCAAGCGAGATATCACACCAAGAAGAAACTGAATCCTCAATGCGGATACGTTGTCAGCGACCAGACATGTAACCGTGAAACCAATCAATCACCATTGGACATATGTTAATGGAGCGTAGTATACCCAGCAGGATATGGAAATCCACAGTATTAAAAGCGTTACTAAAGTCAAGAAGTGTAAGTAGCGTGAGATTTCCATTTTCCAGGGCCATTCTAATATCGTCGATAATGGTCATCAGAACTGTAACCGTACTATGCCCAGGACGGAAACCAGATTGAAAAGATTGTTTTTTGAAAGAAAAGGGTTAACCCTTTTCTATCAAAAAATGCTCCTAAGTTGGGCGTTCCAAGACTTTTGATAGAAATGGTAATATAGAAATAGGTCGGTCTAGGCTTTTTAGGTAAGGGTAATATTTGGGTGTCTTTCCACATAGATGGAAATATACCGCTGGAGATAGAGTGATTGAGAATGTTACATATTATTGGAAGAATTAAGTCTAAAATCGGAAGGATCATATTTCGGCTAATACAGTCGTTACCGACAGCAAGACCAGGAAGACAAGAAACGCTCGGTTTAAGAAAGAAAAGATTTATTTTGGCTCAAATTTTAAACAAACTACAGTGATACAGTAATTGGAGTTACTGTGTTTTCATTTACGACGGCAGTATACTCTTTTTAACATCACAATCAGTGAACTGAATAATGATAAGACAAGAGGTAGATAGTGGGGAAATGGAAGCTGTGAAAGATAGTTTAAAGTATTAGTTTTGGTACGATGATCAAAACTAGACGAGGAAGAGAAGTGCCAATTTAAGGCATCGAGGTCAATATTTTTAGTAGTGATTTCTTGTTTTGACTTCCCAAATCAGGGTTTTAAGAAATTTCCAAACTTTGGAAGCATTTTCAATTTCGACAGATTTTTCAATTTGTTGGCGTTCCAATTTCCTACAGGCCTTGTTAACGCCATTCAATTGAAAAAAAAAACTACCTATCCTATTTCCTGTCTGTTCTCCCTCTCTGTCCTCCCTCAATTGCAAGCACTGAAGAAAGAAGACAGAAGATTGAAGCATTAATCAAAATTGACAATCAAACGTCAAATTTGAAAAGCAGTTGCAACTCTCGCTTTCGCGAATAAGACGTCTTTTTAATACTGCATTAACTATTATCGTGAAATATTAAGGAAAGTGCTATTCCCTTAAAGGACTATTGTGATAAGGGAGAACCTAGGCACCTATTAACAGTCATTACGTGTAGTGACTTAGTGAGTGAGTAGTGAGTTTACGACGCTATCAGCCGTTGCCGAACAATCCAAGCATCGTGTATTGAAGCAAAGGTTAGTGCTTGCCAGTTACTCCTATCTTCTCCTCCACGCAGAGATTTCGTATTGCCACATAGTTATCGTGATTATGCCATGCCCTGCCCTGTCCTGCTTTCTTTGTCCACAAATCTTTGATCTCTGCAGTAAGTCAAGGGGATAGTAGATGTTTTATCTTCACTGCACATACAGGTGCATGTGAATGTGTAAAGAAACGCGGCGGGCGGCGGTGAACGAACGAATGAGGATGAGATGCCTGTCTGCATATATTTTAGTCTTTGTAAAAAGTATCGACGAACTTTCTTTGTTTTATTGACTTTATAGGATAATTGATACAGATAAACTTGTCTAATGTAACAATTACTAACAGGAAAGCACCACATGCACTATTATTATTAAGTAGTGATTACAATCAATTTTCAAGATAAACAATTATTTCATAAATAGTATAGATAATTATTATATTCAATGAAATACAATTAAATTAAATGAAATCGAGATAAATTTTAGATAATTCGTACTCATAAGTTTCCATTTTGAATTTGGTACATTGTTAGATTAGCAAACAAACCTCTTGTTCGGTTTTTGTTTGCTTATGCATTTACTTACTAATTATTATAAATTTTTGTTACATACATGTAAACAATTAGTATGACGATTTTACGGGCATAAGAATGACAGTCCTAAGCATGCAAAGTATGGAGAAGATCCAAATATTCATTCAATGCAGTTGCAATGTACTACTGAACTAATAGAACTACAAGTCCGAACTAGTACATGTGAGTGGCCGTACTAGATTGGAGCGCTCTTTTCAGTGACCGAGCAAGAACAAACCCAGTACCAAGAACTTTATGAAGCAATCTATAAACATATCCAGCTTTCACCGGGTAACGTGGACCGGTAAACAAATATTTAAATAGAAAAATTGCACTTACTGGTAAGTGGGATCTCTGTCCATGTCATCACCATAAATAGTCTTAAGTTCTTCATAAATCTTTTCCTGAACATCTCTGTGTTTTGATAACACAAAGAGCGTGTATACTATTCCTGAAGTAGTTGTGTCATGACCCTTTAAAGCAACAGTAACGCATAAGTGACAATAATTATTATGTAAAATGTAAAACTTGATACCGATAAAGTAAAAAGAAAGCATATACATATGTAGTAGGTGCAGGATATACCCATAAAATACAGGTACCTTTTAAAGGACTTTAGCAGTAACAGGATTACCTCATTTTATCATGTTAATATTATTATTTAATTGACTAGAAATAGAGAGCTAGATGTTAGTTATAGGAGTTAAACTAGAAACAAAACATAAAACCTCACCTCAAACATAAAGGTATCGACTTCTTCCCTCACACTCTCTTCGTCCATTTTTTTACCGTTGATTTCAGAAAGGAGCAGCAAATCTAAGAATGCGCTTTTATTCTTGATACCTTTAAATATATCAAATATTGTGTTTTGTAAAATGGAAGTCCATAGCCGGTCGAATTAATAACCTTCATAATATTGTTAATTCATATGACTAACACTTACCAATGTCAGTATGTAAAGGTAGACTGTTAATATTAGCTCTATTCAATTCCTCACGTCTCATTTGGATCACTTTCCTTGTTCGTCCGTGCAAAACCTGTAGGGCTTTATCTTGCTCAGTTTTTAGAGGAAGGAGGTTGAATAACGCATCAGGAGCCAGAAAAGGTATTTGCATACGCATTGACGCTATTGCAGCCATGCTATAATAAAAATAATTTAGGATTCAAAACAAAAATCTTTAACTAATACTAAAATCGCAGTAAAAGTACGATACAAGAAAATAATTGTAGAATCTAGAAAATTCGCAGCCGCTAATTAAATAACCTCTAAAGCTTTATCATTACAAAATCTTTTTAACAAACAATTAAACAGACGAAAAAGAACTAATAAGCAAAAAATAAATAAACCTTTTAAGTCTTGAGTATTGAGTTGATTAAGGATAATGTAAGAATAAAGTATTTAGTCCAGTCATTGATGAAATATGAAGTTGAGTTTAGAAGTTACTTTCTAATATTAGCAGTATCTTCAGTATAAAGAAGGAACATGTAAACCGGCTGCAGAAACCGATATTATGTCCCTCCAACACAAAGAAAGGATCCGCCGACCAGGCCAGGTGATCATGCCTGGCAAACCGCGGCCCAAGGCCCACGTTTTGTAGCACGTGAACTTGATAATATTATAATTTGAAGTCATATTCATAAACTCCAAGTAATAATTAAAGGAAGGAAAAATTAAAGAGATGTACGTAACAACCAAAACGGACATTACCAACAAATTAGCAGAAAAGGCAAAACAAAAACAGGTTGTGACCTTCGATTTATCTGGAACTTCTACTGCCGAAGAAGCAGCAAGTGCTGTGGTGTGGTGCACAACTTCTACTTAAAAAGCAAGAATGTAATTTCAACTCTAAATACCGCACCATTTCCAAAATTAACACTGCTTGTACGTCTGAGAAATGGGAGTTAGATGATAATTTGGCTACTTTAAGATTGAAATGGGAACCGATAGATAAATTGCATTGGCAAATAGATTTTCATCTGAAAGGATCAAATGAACAATATTACGATATGTTCTCGGATGTTGAACGAAAGTACGACGACCTTAAATGAAAACTCAACGCAAAAATATGGGCAACTGTTCATTATCAGAAATCGGCACCAAAAATTGAAATTCCCGAATTTTCGGGCAATTATACCCACTGGTTTCCTTTAAGGACTTGTTTTTAGAAACCATACACAAAAATCCTTCTATTAACAATGCACAGAAAATGCAACATCTAAAAACCAAACTTCGCGGGGAAGCCTAGCGATTAGTACAACATCTAACCATCAGCGCTGAAAATTATAACTCATGTTGGGATATACTGAATCAGCGTACGAAAACCGCCACTTGCAGTTCACAACGTTTATGAATACCGTAATTCAACAACCCGACTCCTTTAACTTAAAGAGAATCCATGACACCATAACGGAGTGTTTAAATGGCATTGCCAATATCAGTATTGATACATCAGCCTGGGATCCAATCATTGTTCATATAATGTCATAGAAGCACTTTATACTGCCTCCCCATACTGACACACAGTAAGATAATGGGTTGGCATAACGATAAATAAATCATTTTAATAACATTCTTATCAGCAATTTTGCGTAAGTCTTTAAAGATATATACAATTATACTTACATGCGTCACACAAGTATACAAGTTATTCATACATTACTAAAAAGAGAAAGGTGCGCACGAAAAACGGAACGCTGTCATTCGATCACAAAATTTTACTCTTTATATTTTTTTCATACCGGGGGCCTTATATGAAAATCGATTCTTGAGGAGTAAACTTCAAAAGTGTCTTGACAGACAGACCGACAACAAAGTGATCCTATAAGGGTCCTTTTTCCTTTTCAAGAACGGAACCCAAAAAAAAAGTGTAATATAAATGAAAGTACGGCAAAACTTATGCGCCCTAGTATATATTTACTAATTAATAGGCACGAGAAAGTTCGCTGTGCGATAAGGAATAGGTAGTTCCTATATAGTTCGGCTTGTCTTCGCTAGATAGCTCTGAAGTATGTTTTGCTGTAGGTAGAAGTTCGCCACATAAGTACTGTTAACAATGTAAGAAGTATTTGTTATAAGGAAGACAACATCACCATCATCAAAGCACCTGTCCCTGTAGCTTATTCTCCAGTAAATGTTGGTTTTGTGAAAGAAATTACGACCATATGTAAATATATTATTATCCGAAATTTTACAATTATGTATCATATTTCCACACAATTTTAGTTCTTATTAATTGTCTTTAGTCGTAGAAATTACTTAGTACATACATTCGTATTAGTGGGTATAGATCATGTACCTAGTAGCAATATTTTTGACCCCTTACCTCTCCGTAGATTTGACATAATTCGCTTCATTGTTTTTTTGCACCTCCATACTTACTCCCATTATAGACTCTATAAAAATAGAATAAATTAGGATCAGTTTTTACTTGAAAGGCTATAACAATTAAAAAAATAATTAAAATAGGTTTGCGATCCCTATATACAAAAGTGGTCGGGTTGAATATAAATCTTTTAAGCATTTCAATACGGTTACTTCGCTATCAATCCCTTGATGAAGTAAATATTATTAAGAAGGAACTTCTCATTTCGTTCGTATCTTTTGGAATTGGGGACGTAATTGTTGTTACCTTGTTTTAATAAACATTGGCAGTTCTTTGCGTTCAGAAGTAACGTCCATTTTATTATATAATTATATATTATTCTGATGGATTGTGAAAAGAAGTGAGGGATAGAGACAGCTAGTTATCCAGAACATAATAAATATGATGTGGGCCTTTGCAAAAATGTTATTAGAATAGTTCGATAAACATTTTAATGCTAAACAATATTGTTGCTGCGTCACTAATTCCCTCTATTACTAATGCTACTACTTAAATTTATAGATGTAATTAATTGTCAATTTATTAGTTCGGGGTAGAAGCCTCAAAAAGATGAGATGAGAATATTGAAAAAAATACTAGTGTGCTGTGTGATTATGTTTGGATCAAATGATTTTAATATTTCACCTGTAACATTATCAAGAGCAGCTAAAGCTACAATAGGAAGCAAGTCAATTGACTTATCATCGGCCATCTTGCGCAGCTTTTCCGTTAATACTCTTTGGTTTTTGCAAAACACCGGTAGGAAATTTTGGAGAATATTGAAATGAAAAGCTGGGGTCAGAAACTTGCGATGAGTTTTCCATCTGTGACCTGAAATAAAATTAATATAATAATAATAATCTTTATTATCAGAACATAGTCCATACACAATATTATACAATGTTGTTACATATATATACAGTAGCTACCAGGGATGTTATTCAAGATCGAATTATCGCATGAAAGTCAGGCACAGTTCTCACCGCGAGCGTCCCCGATGTGCTGCAAAAGTGCGGTAGCCCCAAAATTAACCAAAAAAATCGTCAACTTTTACGCAAAATTGTAAAAAATTAATTACTTAAAAAAAAGACTTTACAACTTTCCTTACGGTCATTTTTTGGTTTTATTAATTTAAGTAATTCTATTTTCGAAATGCAACAATCGTTAAATACTGTAATATCTTTCTAATTTCGTGGATTCTTTAGAAGTCTGTGAAGAGTTAGTTACCTGTGGAGGTGAGTAGGCCTTTTCCAAGCCAAGGTTCCAGAAAACGGTATGAGTTCCCTTTCGTAATAAACTCTGAGTTTGATAATAAAGGCTGAAATATTACCAGGTGCATTGTTAGTAGTTTAAAATAGGGAACATTGTTTCTTATCTGAGTCATGCCTATGGTGGGTGTAAGTTTTCCCTAATCATGAAACAAAGCTAATTAATTTCATGATAGATATGATGATAATAAATGTTACGAGCCCTTGAGAAATATATAGGAGCATAAAACTTAAACAAAGAGTAGAATAATCTTTTGACTTTTCTATACTTAATTGAAATCCTATCGTCTTTTATTACAAATTGCATAATAAAAACATAAATGTATGTATTATAGCGCTCAGTTTATTAAGTGTCTTGTTTATTTAGTGTATTAAGTTATATGTAACAATTTTATTTCTTTGAAGTTTTTCTGTAAAACCGCATGTTACCTTCAAAATGGATTTTCTTAAAATAAAAATTGTATAATTTGAAAATACCTAAGTAAATTGATGAATTGTTTGAGCGTACTTTTTAGGCACCTATTCAATCAAGTAAGCCATTTATTTTGTAATGTCTAATATCATATTCAGTATTTGGCATCTTATAAATAATAAATTATTACGATTCTCTACGTACATTATTTCAGTTGGGCACCGTTTTCGAGAGAAGTGGCTTCATAAAATATATTATTATTTATTATATTTAATAAGAAATATATTATTTGGAGATCATCGTACACGTAAACATTAATGCCTCTCACTAGGGGTATATTGACGCCATAGTTATTTGGCTCAATTAATAATTTTCTAATATAACAATAAATCACAAAACGCGACCTGCGTTTTATTGTATAAAATATTACTATAATGAACAAATTAAGGATATAATACTTGCCTCAATGTATTTTGGATGGCTCAAAATCACATGGGGTTTCGATAAAAAATGAACTCGAAAAGCGTCACCATACTTGAGTGAAAATTTGTAGAGTAAATTTAAAAACTCTGAAACAAAAATATATAAGAGAGATCAATATCGTAGAAGGAGAAGACAACCGAATCAATCTGTACTTTAAATTCTATTATATATATTATATTATTTATATTATATATATTATATTCTATTCTATTAGGAATTTTAATGATGTGCTTGTTAGACCTTGGCATATTAAATGAACCATGATACGTGTTACATAATAATTAACGAGACAAAAATGACGCAATAATCTCAATGCTTTTTCATACTAATTTTTTCCCGATTTCAAAAATAAAACAGCAGAATAGTTGAACAGACTAGTTATGCGCGTATAGATACAATATACCTAATACCCAGAACGAGAAGGTTATCAAGTAGGTCACATCGAGTTTTTAATCTTAAAATATATATTACTCTGCTCTGCTGGATTAATATGAACAAACCATTTAAACTTATTTTTGTTCGATGGTACAGTACCCCAGTGACATCTAGCTGCTCTATCCTTTCCAAGAGCAAATGTCTTAGTGCGTAATTCAAAACACTTACTACAGTAATTGTTTTTAAACTTTCGCGACTATACATATTTGATGTGAATCGGGACTTACTACAGTGTCAGTTGTCTTCACTATGGCACCTCCTATGTCTCTTCTGTGGAGATTATGATGAGAATCACTGTCACCAGTGCTTCTCATTTCACTTCTGGAAGGTGTTCTTGATAAGAATGAAGAGACTGGATGGTCGTGGAGGGCACGATCATCATAGCCGTTAATGAAAGTTACCTATCACCTTAGATCAAATATACCATAGATACACATTCTCCTACAAAACTCGCGTCAAATAGTGACTCAATAGTTTCACATACATAATTGATGTGAATATTTGTTGTAATAATTTGATACAAAAACTGCAATGTATAAAAACTATACTATGTATATAAACTATTCTATTGTGTATTACTTCCCACAACGGAGCGTATTAGACCCGTGGTTCGTGTTCCACAGTGAAAAGTATAGGTGCGCAAGCTACGTATTTCAAAAATATAAAATAAAAATATTAAAACTTTCAATTGACAATTCATTAAATGATGCGTTATGTGTTGTTAAACACAGCTAAACGCTATCGAAATATCTGCCCGGAAAGACTCGCAAATCAAAGAGTAAACTGTACATAAAATATTGAAGACTTGATCTACATTTTTAATAATATAAAAAGTAAGGTACCTGAAGGATCAACGAGAAACAAATGAGCATTTCCCAACAGCGGCAAAGGAGAAGGTCCTGGTACACTGATCCTATTGCTTTCATTAATTAGACGAATCCAATTCACTAGTAAAAATAAAATTACAATGACAGATAACAATATAATGATCATATTGAATTATTAGACAAGCAACTTCATTCGCCAAAATTTGTTATTGGAATGCCATTGCGACTCACGGTCAAGACCTTATTACGTGTTAGACAGAACATAAACACGTAACCAATATGCAATATAGTAACCAGTATACTAGCTTAGGCCCACGACTGCCTACGTGAATAGAATAAAAAGTACTGCAGAATAATTATTTAATTTTTTTATAAACAATTATATTTTTTAATTTAAAATAACTTTTTTTATTCAAATGAGTGTTCGTATCAGCCTTTTAATGTGATTTTTACAAACTTTCATTTTAACTTGCAATGTTTATTTTTTTATTTGATAGGTGGCAAACGAGCGGATGGTTACCTGATGGTAGGTGACTATCGCAGCCCATGGATACCTGCAACTCAACACCGGGATTGCTTCATGTCGGTTTTCTGTAAGGCCCTGGTATCACTCCGGTCGAACCGGCCCGTACAGCACTCACAATGAACATGTTAGTTGTTTTGAGTAAATCTTGCAGGGTTTTTAAACAAGTTAGTTGTGTCCGATTGAGCCGAAAGGCAGGCTTGTGTAAGTTTGAGGACAATGCAATGTATGGTATACTGTCAAGCTGTTCTTCCAGGCAACCATTGGATGGAGAGAGAGTTCATGTATTGCAAGAAGAGCTACAGTGTACAATTGATTGAAAATATTATCTAGTCATAATAATATATACATATACATACGTACATACAGATAATAATATACATATATATAGAGACACAAACACACACACACATAAATATTATTTATATAATAATATATTTATATATATGTATGAATGTGTGTATATTGTTATCTTGTTTAGTTTGTAAAAATATTTAAATACAGTTTTGTATCATTTTGTATGTTTTGTACAATAAAGAGTTTATCTAATACATCAAAAAACCAGACCTCTCTACAGAGAGGGATGAACTAAGTCTGGCACCTGAGAGCGGTTGCGTATATGGGCATAATCCTCCTTCGTAACCGGGTTAAAATAGATTATTTAGAAAGACGCGCCAACTAACTTGCTGGTTGCGATGGATCTTTAAATGGTTTTGACTTCTCAGCAACAGACGGCTCGACCCTGAGTTGGTTACCTCCTTCTACCAACCTATCGCATTCAATAAACTCCTAATTTTCTTTTCTTTAATTCCCAAACCGCCCGGTTGACAGCAATGTGGTTTTTGCCCCAAACTATAGTTGGTAAAATGTGGGTGTTTAATACGCCTCAGTCTACCCCTTCCGGAATACAGACGTGAGTGTATGTATGTTTGTATGTATTGTAAGGATTGGGGGGTATGTACGGTATCCAGATCGGGGTGTCGCTGATGAGAGGAAGATAATTAAAACATTGACAAATACTAATGGCGTTATATTAACATTTATGAAACAATTCCTTAAATATCTTGAATAAATCAATATATCCTAAGCAGACCGTGCTGACTTCCACGGCGGCTCCCACAAGAGTCTTCTCTTCCCTGTGTTTGAATATTTAAAACGGTGCGATTATTCTTAATTCGAGTTTGGTGCTACCAGCCAAGACCTCCGTGCGTTATCAATAAGTTTTCGTTCCAATAGAAAAAGGTTGCAAGCAGCGCAGGTCTCATCACCACAAGAGCTATGGCCCCTTGGTGGCACCATACTCCTCCTACCTCCCTCACACAGTCCCTATCTGAAAGTCACGTCGTTTTTTCCAAGCTTTTTCCAAGTTATCATGCATTCATGTTCTAATAAACATGAATGTATAATAACTGTTTGAGATAATTCCCAATTTTTTAAATCTCCTCTGCTGGTTGGCGAATCATTTGAGGTCAGCAAAAACCCATCTAAAGAGCTGGCTTCCAGCGCTATAAAGAAAAAAAATTATAATACATCATTTAGTTAGTTGGTTCTACGACCAAGTCCAACACCAATGTGTTGAGAACCCTAATTACATTGACTCCTATCCATATGTGTTATTATTATGAAAATCAAATCAGCAATTTAATGTGAATGCGCCCTTAGCTCAAGAAACCTGAATTTTAATTAATTTAGTCAACATATAACATACGACACAGATAACTTTCATCGATAATAATATTATGAGGAGGTACATTACTGACTCATCCCTCGCTGCTTATTAGCTTATTAAGCAATTATAGGATTCCCAATTAGAAGCCAACATGTGTACAACCTACAAACACATATATACGTGTATATATAATGTATGTAAAGCAGTATAGGTATCATTATAATCACTAAATTAAGAGGAATTGCCATGAAATTAGTTGAAGTTATGTCAGTGACCGTTCTGTTTACCAAATCAGCTATTCTAAACGCTGAAGCTTCTACGTCCGTAGAATTTCTAATTGCCTGAGGTTGAGCTTTCAATAGATACTAATGCTGGTTGAAATCCTGAACTTCTAAACTCCCTTGGTGTCATTACTACACACACAATATTAAGGTAATATTATGGTAGGTATTCGGTACTTTTAGGAGGCAAGATCGATAAAAACTTGACAAAAAATAGAGTACCTTGCCTTACCTACCCCGAAGAACTTATTCTACGCAGATGAAGTCGCGGGCATCAGGTATTAATATTATAAATGCAAAAGTAACTCTGTCTATCTGTGTATCTGTTGTGCTTTCAAACCTAATTACTTAACCGATCATCATGAAATTTGTCAGGGATACAGAGGGATACAAAGAAATAGGATATCTTTCATCCAGAAAAAAAATCTGTTCCTGAGAAATAGGAAAATAACATTAACGCAAGCGAATCTGCGGGCAAAAGCTAGTTTCTAATAAAAATATAAAGAAACCTAGTAAACAGTGTTTGTAGACGTTACAAAAGCATTTGACGTCTTTACATAAGTCAGTAGTTTATTAGGCATAATCCTTTGGCTCTTTACCAGCTGTCCGGTTATAGGTCGGTTACTGTCGGTTATACCTCTGGAGTTATTGCAAGGAAACACTATTACGCGGTTCCTATAATCAAGAAACGATTCGTTTTGCGTTAGTTAGTAGTACTCTTCAGGAAGAGGCTACGCCTATTAAAAGTGACATATTGTTGTTTTCCAACATAAACGCAAACGAAGTCGAGGGTACAGCTAGTATAGAATATAAAATAATACAAAAAAAAACTAAAAATGAATATTATATTATTTTATTCTTTGCATGTATGTAGAAGCCTAAGGGGATTTCAGCTAGAAGTTACCAAACCACTGAAAGCAATTACTTACCCCTTCATAAAAGAGTGGGGAAAAAACACACCGAATTGTTGTCCTCATCACATATTATAAGGTTCGCTACTCTAATAACTATTACAAGATATATAAGTGAATCAGTGCGCGCCACTGATATTAATACGAAACGTCGGACGAGAAAACAACAATAAGGCCTAATATTGAAAAGTTATAATTTGAATAAGTTATAAACGATTTCTTTGCAAATAAATCCGAAATAAAGCTAGCTTTCATAATAATAATTTCAGCCAGGCACTTTCATAGACACACTAATAACAAAACCACAAACTTTGAATCTTTTATTACCTTTATCACAACACCTCTTACTGTTAAAATGTCATTTAGTTAAATAATGACTTACGTCCAGTATCCTAAATTCAATTCAAATTGCGCGTCGTTTATACAAATGTGATACATCAATTGCCAAACCATAAACAAAAATGTATATAAAACCTATTACCATTAAAAAAACCTCAAACTAGCCAACAAATATCCAAAATATATTCTTTTTTACTAATCAAATATTACTATTTATAACATAAACCAAACAATAACATGAAATTATGTTCAATAGAGCTCTAAAAACTGCCTTATTTTAACGTGATTCCTAAATATATTAAAAAGTACTTAAAATAAGTATCACAACACAAAGTACTTATTAAAATATAATGAGTCATATTCTCTATCACGTGTTGTCATCACATTTATCACATTATTTTAATGCCTCTGTACTAATTTAACATAAACACCGGTTTTAGATCTTAATATGAGATCTGCACTCAACTCAGGTTCCACGTCGGAAGGCAATATTACGAAGTTCTTAACAATGTCCGATACCGTGACTTTCAGCTCCATCATGGCGAACTTTTGACCTAAAATAAAAATAAAAAATCGAATTAATTTTTTTAGTACTCATCAATGATCGCCATGCCCATAAGTAACGTGTGTAAAAAGAAGATACATAATAGTATTGTACAGCACAATAAACCGATAAAGAAGCTTATTCACAATCAGATATAGCTTTGATTAAATATTCTGTAAACAATAATTTTAAATGTTTCTAATTGTATAGTATAATAATATATGGACGCAAATCTTCAAATATAGATTTTTATGGATAAGTGATTTTATTATTATAGAAATATCCTAAATATATTAGTACTATGTTGCCTGTTTGAAGTCGTTTGATGTCAAACTCATTTTTCAAATACCCAAAAAAAAAATACTTAGATAATTATGTAAATGTTCTAAATATTTTTTAGTGAACTAGCAGTGCCCCGCGGTTTCACCCACGTAAATCCCGATCTCGTGGTAATATCGGAATAAAAAGTAGCCTATATGTTAATCCAGGTCACCAGCTATCTATATACCAAGTTTAATCGCAATCGGTTCAGTAGTTTTGGCGTGAAACAGTAACAAACATCTATACATACAAACATCCATACATCCTCACAAACTTTCACGTTTATAATATTAGTAGGAAGTAGGATTACCTAATTCTATATCAAATTGTATTATTTTGTGCTTTACATAAAAGTTAATTTCATTTGAATCCTGATTGCAGCGCTATCTGCTGACGGTTTGTATAAAAATTATGTTTGTTTATATTAAATAAATTATTTAAAATGTGAAAAATGCATTTATATATTTATATTTCAAGAATTATTTTGGAATCATTTCATTTGTTTGTTACAATAGAGATTGCAATGGCTATAACCGTTTAAAAATCATAAAAACGTTTGAATTATGAAAAGGAAGTCAGCTGTGATAGTGTGTGCTAGCAGTTGTTGGAAAATAAACTAAGTAATTTTAGTGCGTGTTTTCAATTTAATGGAATCTGAACATAGAAACCCTCGCGTATCGTCCACATAAACAATAAAACTTGTGTAGTATACAATCATGCACTATCAGTACTTTAAGCACCGTCAATCATATAGAAAGATACCGTGTGTGCTTTACAGTTTTGGGCCAAACAGAGGTTTTAAAATCAGCCAGTAGTTTTCTGGTGTTACACAACTGATTTTTTAGATCAAAACACTATATATGACCATAGTAGGGGCTCCTATAATATTGTCAGTCCCTCACCACACCCTGTTGTGTGAAATAGAAATAGTTGCTACAAATGTGTTAAGAAATGTAGGAAAACAATTGTCTACTTCAGATTTATATTCGACTAATGCCTTATCAATAATTTAATCACCCACCTATACAATTCCTAGGACCAGCACTGAAAGCAAGCCAATTGAAAGGATTGTTTAAAGGCTTCTCGAAACGTTCCGGACGGAACTCTAGAGGATCATCGTACAACGCCGGGTTTCGCTGCATATGATATATGTTTATCACGACTGATGTGCCCTTTATCAACTTCAAATCGCCAACCTCTGTAACAAATAAAAAAATTGCAATTCAATCATTATGTAGCAGTTATACAAATTGATGATCTAAGTAATTTACTAAAAAGAGTGCGCTATTGTTCTACCATACGTTGACGTTTAATTACATTATTTTAAAAAGTCTATCGTAGTGTTACGAATAACCCGCGCCATCTATTGACGACTATAGGAAGTCATAGAGAGCGACAATTAGAGTAAGATGCACGCCATCTATTGATAGTTACCCATTAATAGAATGTGCCGCGATGTATTGGAAAGTTCTACTGTATTTTCGAGTTTTCGAAAAGATGTCGCGATTTTTCTGGAAATAACGTTTCGGCTATATAAGAGTTGCATTTAAGATGTTGCATTACGATGTTTGTTTAGTTTTCAAGTGAGTAAGAAGCGAGTAAAGTGCGATGTGCAAGTGAGTTTAGAAGTGTAATAGTGATAATTAATTGTAATTGTGTTCTTGTTAGTTTCCCAGTGTATTTTGTGATTTTTTAAAATAAATTCTGTCTATTTTGGTAAAAAATTGGTATTATTTTTCTAATCCCGAACTTCAGCTTGTAACAGTAGTTTCGATAGTTTAGATATTTTGTTGACATTAACTTTTTAAGAAAACATCCAACGGTAACTAACAAAGCGCAGCTTAAGCTTATAAATAAAATTATGAAAGTAGTACCTCCTAAAACTCATGTTAAAATATTTGCAAAAAATATGTGTTCATAAAAATAAATTCGTGTTTTTTTTTGCAATTTAAAGAATACATCCATTCCATGCTTAGATGGCTGGGTAGGTACATATATCGAACATTATAGGTAGGAGGTGCTACTTGACACATTTAAGACGAATTTGTTCGCGTTGGCACACTGTGGCACAAGAGAGAAACTGTCGTTTTAAAAAATATTAAAAAAAGGGTAATATATTAAGAAAAATTGACGTCTAAAAATCACAAATTTTGGGGGCCAAAAATCGATTTCTTCTAGACCAATCAGAAACATGAAATTTAGTACAGGGCAAGGCTTTAACAAAATGTTCATGCACCTCCTGTTTTTATCTGATTCTGATCCCAGGCTTGGCTCTAGGCGAGGAAACTCTTCAGTGGTCAACAGTTGATAACCAATTGATCGAGCTTAGTCACGAATTGTTTCCCACCATGATTGATGGAAATGACATGACATGGACAAGACATTTAGAAATAATATTACATATATCGTATAACCTTTCGTTTCAGAAATGGTCAGCAACTAGTAATGAAAATAAAAAACTCAAAGAAGAAGAAAAAATATGAACACATCCAGTTTCCAATCCAAACCAAATGAGATAAAATAATGTTTAACCTCGACAAGGAAGTGGAAAAGATACCTAGTGACCGAAATACTAATAATACAGGAAGAAGATGCTGCCCAATTATATGTCAAAAAACTATAGACTACATGTCTTCTTAGCGTTGGAATGTTATCTGAAGATGCCCAGAGTCGCGAGACAAGGACTATAAGGAAATCAGATTAAATCATGCTAAGAAATGCCCTAAATCGGTAGCTAATAAAGATGTGGTTAAGTACTCTTTTATACACATCAGATCGGTACATATCGGGCATACAGAAATCAGCAGCGAGCTGAGATCCTGGGTTTTCATTCCCAGATCACGGTAATTGCTATTTGTCATTAACTGATAAGGGTTAATTTTTATTTGTTGTTCTACCTATCTACCTGCCCCTTCGGTGTTACATTAGGCATGAATATCTAAAATATATCCAAAATGGTGTTAAAACCAATATTAAGAAAATTATTATTTACTTACCACAATCTTTGACTATCATCCTTCCGATGAACGGCACCGGAGGGAAGAGCCGCAATGATTCTTTGAGAACTAACTCTAAATACTTCATTTGATGTAGTTCACTAAACAAATAAACAAAAAAAGCTTTTTTAAAGAAATGTTATTTAATATTTCTGATAAATAATCTTTGAATATAAGAGAGATAGCGACTTTTTTTATTGAAAATATTTACATTTTTCTTTAATCCGAAGTCTTATTAGCACATAGCTGTTATGATGCCCGCTACGTTGTAAGAATAAGTAGGTACTATTCGTACACAGCGTGGAAATAGTATCATTAATAGTGGCCATTAATATATTTCTACAGAGCAGTGCATTCCACAAGTTCAATTCTAAATTAAGGAGTTAAATGTGGATGGATGGGGCATCTGTTTATCTGTATACCCGCAGATGGAAAAAGCCAGGGCTGAGATAACATTCTGATTTCTCAGCTCTAGTAATTATTTTACTCAAAACATAACACCTCCTTGTTGCTCTATTAAAATACAAAACACAACCAACACAGCAGTGTATAGTGTCAAGCATTACAATAATTCAAATGTATGTTATTATGAAACTGTCAGCTGTTCAATAGCGCATAGTTGTTTGTCTAAAGCGCAAGTAACAAAGTGGTTAAAGTCTGGGCTACGAATTAGTTGTAGTCATGTTCAGTTCTAAAAATGCAGCTCGAGTACTGAAGCTTCGAAAATAGTAACGCTGCCGTATAGCTGACAATTATGAATATGGACTTTTTTTAAACCTAAAATATTCAGCAAACTGTTAGTTGAATATAACTTCACGATTGTCTACTTAAAATGCTCAATGTTTTACTTGGGTTATTTTATTCAGTCCAGTCTTTATAGCACAAGCAAATCTGAAAAGCTAGCATCAACTCAAACAGATAAAGTTCAGAGAGTATCAGAGAACTCTGTGTCTCAACGGTGGCTTCGGTGCCAAAATCCTGAATTGTAACGATAGTTTCTTGTTCCAAATTTATCTAGAACTACGAGCAAGCACGATGAAACTTACACTTCACATCATAACATATTTGGTGTAATACGTTTGTCATCAAATGAAAATTTGTATGTCCTTTGCCTGATCAACCTCTGCCGATTATTTAAATCAAATGTTATATGCCAATAGAATTAAACCTCTTAATGTCATTACCATTAGTCTTAAAATTTCTGACAGCACAAGTAGCAATAGCAACAGCTCTTGTAGACTCAGAAGGGCGTATACGAAGTTCACGCATTGGCAGGTCGATGATGACCGACAGACAGAAGAGATATAATGTTGCAAGTATATATATATATATACAATAATAATAATATAATAGTAGTGGTAATATTATCAATGTTTTCTTTTTCGTATTATCATTATTAGTGACTTCATAGAATTATGTATATTATATCATAACAGTTACTGATAAGTGGGATCCCTGTTCATGTTTTCACCGAAAATAGTCTTAAGTTCTTCGTAGATCTTCTCCTGCACATCTCTTCGTTTTGACAAACAGTAGAGTGAGAAAACTACACCTGATGTAGTGGTGTCGTGACCCTAAAATCATACGACGGAGTAAGCATTAATTTTAGGAAATACATTGCCATTATTGTAACGTAGCACGATTTTAATCTATGGTAATAACCTATGGAACGACAGTCCCTATTAAAAAAAAAACATTCACCATTGCAAAGGTCACATTAATCCAGTACCTTACAATGATAATATGTCCCTAGCTTGATTGTCTTTAAGTAACAATGACATAGACTTTTAAGATTTAGAAAATTTACCAGAAAGTGACAAAGATTTCAGGACATTTTCCGCGAATCTAAAGAACTGGGTGAAATATCGTTCGTGTATCGGTCAGATAAAACGCACAAACGCAGAATGAGGTAAATAAGTAGTTTAAATAGTAGTTTTTACAGAACTGATGTTCAGTTCTGTAAAAACTACTATAGTTAGTACTTAATTCTAAATACTAACTACAAATTCTCCATACCGACCGTAAAAAACGGCTGTTGGAAATATTAATTTCAGACGCGTACCAATAAATGACAACTGTGTCAATTCTGTTATATTACTCTCTTAACTATAATTGACTAAATTTTCTTCAGACAAGATGTAAACCTTGTACGAAGTGTACAAGGTCTTATTTCAAATATAAACAAGTAGGTAACATATGTCGCTATCGAAATAAGCCATTTATTTGTCGACTAAAGTCTGACACACTTAAATAAACTTTAATACCACGTAGCGAGAGCCGCTATCCGTTGAATACCATCTCTTTTGCTCTGTGTTTTTAGTATGCGTCTTCGTAGGTGTCGATTAAAATAACATCATCTTAGTTCGTTTTGAACAAGTTTTTATACGGCAATTATACGGCATTTGAATAAATAGGGACTCTCGCTGCGTGGAAATAAAGTTAAGTATACGTTGACAGATTTCAGTGAAATTTAGTGGCACTGAGAAATAGATGCCAGTAAAAAATAGACTTTGTTAGAAGTTAGAAGACAAGGTTGATTTCATATGAAGAAATTAAGTCAGGTTTTAGTTTAGTGAGTGTTACAATAGAATCGGCACCATTGCCTGTTTCACTGATTCTACGGTAATTCTATCATCTCTATCACGCGTCTCCTTACAGATTTAAAACTTTGTCACCAATAGAATCGCCGCCATAAATCCCACTGAATATTGGTTTTACGTCCCTGGTAAAGAAAACCCCGCTGCTATAATATCAATCCTTGTTCCACCTGGTCAGCTGATAAATAACGAATTATGGTTTTACGCACCTTCGTGGGTCTCTCACTCTCTTAGGTTTTGACCTATAACGTTAATTTCTGATAAATCTCTTGATATATGAAAGATTACTGATGCTAAATCGATCTCTCTGTCCGTACTAACAGATGTTATTAGGTTAGTATATGTTATTGAGAATAACGCAATTATTGAATTGGTTACCAGGACGTCAAGATGGAATAAGTTTCTATGGCAATGTGTTTACGTTTTACACTCTTCTAAAATTCTAATGTCTCGTTATCCATTATCCTTCAACGATTTAGATAACACTGAAAAATATAGTATATAGTGTCGGTGGTCACTTAAATCAGGCTCAATTTAGTTCTACGCAAATGCACCCCACGTCTTGTAGTAAGATCTTGCCCGCAAAAAATTGCATTGTTAAACTGATCGTTGATCACTGTCACATAACAATATGCTCCTAGAAACATGGTCCGCAAACGAATTCCAAGGTGTAAAGTTTGGTTCAAAACAAATCCCTCAAATACGATTGCCATGATGGGAGGTTTACATCACTTCCGCGTAAGTGAAGTAAAAGCTTTTTTTAATGGTATTGATTAGTTAGGTTCTTTCTTCATAACGCCTTATCGTCGCAGCGGTGTGAAAAACATCGAAGCTTATCTTTACCTATTCACTTGCTTAACTACAAAGGCTCTTCACCTAGGGATAATTAGGAGCTATGAGGTCGCTCCTAAAAGCCTGTAAACGCCTTAATGGCTTCTGTGCTTCTGGACTGAGCTAAGCTGGCTTAACTAGTCAGCCTTATCTGAACGAATAATGGACCGCCTATGAGTCTAAATGCAGGAACAGAGCCCTACAACAATAACCAATACCAATTAGGGTTAGTTACAGACTTCAGCTCTGAAATGTTTCTTCTCTCAGTTAAACGCTTCACATGCAAGAGAGGTCCTGTTTCAATGGTTCTGAGTGACAGATGTTCAATTTTCTTTGGACCAAAATGCAAAACTGACTAACGTTACACATTTTTACAAAATTACGAACACAAATAAATATATCTATTTGTCAGTTGAGAGACAGTTGTTAAACTATAGTTAGGGGTAGGGCTGCCATCACTTAAATTGCCAACGCTGGACAAAAACTTAAAAAAACCCGGACACATGGGTGAAATCGAGATTCTTTCCCGGACACCTTTAAAAAAACACCAATTCCATTTAAATTTTTAGCTTGTTAACGATTCATCTAACAACTATAAGGGTCCCTTGGCACAGAGTGTCCTTCAAGTGTTCTTCAAAACAATATAGCAAGGAATAATAGAGGTATATAAGTATAGAATATATATATATATATATGTATATAGGCAAACAACTCAATCAGATTCGCAAGACAATATAGTGCAGCACGGGAAAAGACAAAAGAATATGGCCTGACGGGACAATTGATAAAGGCCGGTAATCTAAGAGAGCTGTATAAAGAAAACCTTGGCAGGGAACCTAGTATACCCTCTTGGTCTACTAGGTTCCTGGGAAGAATCCTCTAAAGTCTACAGATGGGCAACTCTTTGGGACGTCTGAAGGGCAACTGCAATACAACATCGATTACTCCTAATGTACCGTAACTCACATCCGTGCTACCTAAGCTTCTTGACATCAACGTTGACCCACCAATGAGATATCCAAAACCATTATATCTTTAAAAATTGGCAAAACTCCAAGCCCCAACCTTATTACTGTAAAAATGCTGCCGTAGAAGTTCTGTTATTTCTGATAAATAAAGGGTTTCTGATAACTGTGCCAAAAAAAGGTGACCAACACCAGTGCAGTAATTGGGAAGGCATCACTTTGCTCTCGATACCATCGAAGGTTTTCTGGAAGAACGTCCTATATAGGTTGTCGAAGATATGCATAGGTTTGAGTCCTTCACCTATTTTAACTAGGCTCTCAGAAAATGTAAGAACTGCCGAACTATCTAAGAGACTTAGTTCCTTACTATAGCCGTTTAGTTTCTTATTTTACCATATTGTATACTTCAACCCACCTCAAACATGAAAGTGTCAACTTCTTCTCTAACACTCTCAGCATCTATCTTCATGCCATCATGTTCAGCTAGCAGCAACAGATCCAAGAATGCGTGTTTATTCTTGGTACCTACAAACAAAAATATTTGATTTTTATTCTGCATATTCACTCGGCTCTATGTGATGATAGTAAGTTAACCACCTCAACCTCTGAAAATAATTTTATCTATTTCTCAATACATTATATGTTTTTATATTATTAGCTGAATAGTGAAAAAGAGGAGGGTACCCTTGCTCTCGTCAAATTCATTTAAATTCTATAAATAGAGGTGCACGAGCGCGCCGAGGGGTATTTTGCATTCATCCTGCACTCTATCGTCGTAGAGGAAACACGTGAGATTTATTTACTTCTATCGACTTTTATATATTTTTTAATCATTTCTGCCTAACTTACTAAAAATACTATACATAGGACAAACTGAAAGTTCTGCGCTCCTTTTTTTTTTTTTTGTAACGAGGTGGAAGATCCTCATGGATGTCCTCCGCCCTTGGGGGGGGGCTGAAGGGGTCTGTCGGACTCTTACCGACTAAAAACCACCCCGGTGTTCCACTGCTTGCCCATGATCGGGGGAGCGAGAATCGCCATTGCATTCTTCCGCAACAAGTTCTGCGCTCCTGGCTGCTCATAAATGTTTGAATTTCGAATGTAATATTTTTTCAAATATAAGAAACCCAATCATTGATAAAAAAAATTGGCGGGAAATCGCATGTCAATTGTTTTTTTTTTCACAAGTTGAAGTTCGTCGTCCATAGCGAAAATGGAATTAACGCGAAAATATTTTAGGGCGATGATTTTTTTACGTGGAATTTGACCGTGGTCCGTGTTTCTCTCCTTGATGAAATTCGTGAAGGTCGGCCGTCAACTGCGATTACTCATGAAAATGTGGTTATTGTCAGACAACTAATTAAAGAAAACTGGCGTATCACCTATGAGGAGATTCGAGAATATTAAGGGACTGGTATGAGCCAAATTCAAAAAAATTTACATTAACATTTAAAAGTTGAGAAACTTTGTTGCCGCTGGGTTAATCATGAACTCACCCCAGAACACGGACTCGTGTTGATTGGTGTAAGAAATGTTGTTAAAGTACAATCACGGACGTTCAATGACTATGTTCAATGACTATACGCTGTGTATGACATTGTAACAGGAGACGAAACATGGATATATTGTTACATGCTGGGAAGAAAGCAACAGTCTTCTGTATGGGTGTTCGAAGGTGACAGCAACCACAAAGAAATCAACAAAATTGGGGCAGGCGAGAAACGTAGGCAAAAAAATGATTGTATTTTTTTTCTCCCGGACGGGTCCTGTCTGCACGATCCTACTTGAAGAACAAAAGACAATTAATACTGAGTGTTACACCACCATTTGTTTGCCCAGTGTCTTTAAAAAAGTTAGGGAAAACGACCAAGAACTCGCATCCTATTGCACCATGACAATGCTTTGGCACACACCGCGAATAAGACAAAGTCATTTTTGGCTTCTGAAAAGGTAGAGCTAGTGACCCATCCCACAAATAGTCCAGACCTGGCACCATGCGATTTCTTCATCTTCCCAAAAATTAAAGATTTGAGGAGAGGTATGACATTTACGGGGCCGGAAGAGGCTGTGATAGCTTTCAACCGGCACGTGAAAAACATGCCCTTAGACCATGTTTCGGTCCTCATGTATTCAAAAATGGTTTGAGTGTTTAAAATGTAATGGAGAATACTTTGAAAAGCAGTAAATATATTACTTTACATTTTAATTCTTTTATTAATGAGTTACGCAAAACTTTCAATGTACTCCACGTAATTATCGATTAATTTCATCTGTCCATTTCATACGCTGCCTAACTTTGCCAGCGAGGGTGGTTGCAGGCAACATATAACACTTCCAACTGCATTAAGTGGAGTGTGTTTTGTGGTTGGGTTGCTTGTATCGGCTGTAGTGGATTCTTTGGCCGTGACCCACCTGTTCAATTTACGACCACTCCAGAAATACCCAAATCCCAGGCAGCGGTCCTATACGTAAATTCCTTACTGTATTCTCCATTTTACTGGGTTTAAAGAGCCATGTTGGCCTCACCAGTAACAAAATGTTGCGTGTCCGCCCCCACGTGTATCAGATGTTCGACTCAAGCCTACGGTTGGATTTAGGGGACTTATTAATAGATTGTATAGTACTTACCAACATCATCGCTTCTATCCAAACTAGTGATATTAGCTTTATTTAGTTCCTCACTTCTTGCTTTTATTACCTTATAGGTTTGGTCATGCAAGATCTTCAGAGCTTTATCTTGTCTCATTTTGTATGGAAGTAGATTGAAAATGACATCTTCGCCCAGAATGGGCATATTCATTTTCATCCACATAATATTGGACAACCTAAAATATATTATTTTTAAATATAGCAGTGAAGTTTTAATCTCCCTCTTCTTCGGACGAAGAACAAGTACTAATGTGCAATCGTAACTTACTCTTCAACAGATTTTACATATTCCGATTCGCTGTGTTTCTGTGCGTCAACACAAACTCCCATTATAGATTCTAGAAAAAAAAAGTATAGTTAACTAATACTTAATGAATATCCATACACAAGTGATACATACATAAAGAAATACATACTTAAGAAAAAAAGTTTGATTACTGAATATGTTATGTTCTATGAAGTAAAGTAAATGGATAGTAATATTTTATTAATTAAATGTATACCGGGGATAGTTGTAGAATAATAGTCAATAAACAACAAGACAAAGGCCTCATGCTGAATGTCTGATATTATTTTCAAAAATTTATAATCATTACTTTTATTACACTAAATTTCCAAAGAAGCACATGAGCCGTCTACCGTGCCGCGACCCACGACACTCGCAAATATAAAATCCTACTCACACACAGCAGAAATACGACACTGCGGTATGGTTATCTGTTACTACGTCTGTAAAGTACATACTACATAAACATAAATACATTGTACGTATAGTAAAGTGGACTTCCTACTCTGTGAGTTAGGAAAGGAGGTTATTATATCCCGAGATCCCCATAGGAAACAATACATTACATTTAATAGAAATGTCAATCGTGATACTGGTAAATTTTGTTTTTTAACAGATATCAGTCCAAAAGTAACAGCTTACCTACTTAATATAGTAAAATGTATAGTGTATCTTACCTGTTACATTATCAAGAGCAGCAAGAGCCGCAAGTGGAAACATATCAATTGACTTTCCGTCTGCGACCTTCCGTAGTTTCTCCGTAAATATTCTTTGGTTTTTGCAAAATACTGTTAGGAAGTTTTGAAGAATATTGAAGTGAAATGCTTGTGTCAGAAATTTGCGATGAGTTTTCCATCGTTGACCTATATCAAATGAAACATATATGTAGTATTATGTAAATATCTAATTTATTACCATTTAAAGAATAATGAGCTGATGTAAGAAAGTCACACTCGGTATATCTATTTAATACACCCGCTAAAATAATGGCGGAAGCAAACTGACTAAAACCATACTGTATCTCCTACATCAGACCTATTGGCGGGACTTGCGGTGTGCACCAAGTAGTGGATAGTGTGCACCTTTAGAAGCGTGCGATACACGAGTAACTTTTCCGCCACCACCACACCATCCAAGTGATATTTTACAGAAATATTCCTACTCGCAGCCTCTTAGAGACATAGATAGATATAAACTCTTTATTGTACAAAATATAAGAACTGATACAAAACTGTATATAGATACATATTCTTACAAACTAGAGACCTTGTACAATTGGCATTATCGTGTTCCAGGCAACCATTGGATGGAAAGAGAGTTTATGTGTGGAGGATGTTAAGAAATTGTAGTACATAATTGATTGAAAATGTTATCTAAAAACGGGCGTCATGAGCCTAACCACTCAACAACTCAGGTAATGCAATTTTGTTTTTAATTGAATGGTGTGTAGCGAGCCTAAGTGGCAATTCATTCCACAGGTGGATGGCGTGAACTGAAAAAGCATTGTCTACGAAATTCGTAGAATGCGTTGGAATTTTGAACGTCAAGTTCTCTGAAGACCCTTAAATGTGTGTTGTGTAAGAATTCAAATCGTTCTTTGAGATAAAGAGGAGTGTTAGAATTGAAAAGTGTACTATAACACTTTGTTCAATAAGTACCGACACTAAATACTAAAATAAAGTTTTTTGATAAAATTATTTTTTATTTATCAACGTCGAATCCTCCAACTGCGATACAGCTACTCCAACGTCTTTTCAACTTTTCTATTCCACGTATAGAACGATCTATCTTTGGCTTCAAAATAAGCTTCTTTGCTGCGATTATTCCCTCTGCTGACTGCCGACTGGATTCCGGAGTGAAATGGTGAATCCATGTTTCATCATTTGTGTCTATACGACCGAGTTTGAAATCGGCATACCACCGACAAATGGTTGGTTATAAAATTCTATAAGCCAAGTTTAAAATAAAATATAATAATTTCGAGAATTCAGAGGTTCTCAGGCTTTCGAACACTTGAATAAAATTAAAATTAATTACCTGTGGAGGTGAGTAAACCTTGGCCCAACCAACAAGTCAGAAAACTGTATGATCTTCCTTTCGTAATGTAGTCCATGCTAGTTATTAATGGCTGAAATAAAATGCTAAATATAATTTTTAATAAACTAAAAGGTCCAGTTGGCATTTTTTTATCATAATTTAGGTGCATTGAAATCGGTTTTATACTTTTTTTTAATTTTATTATCATGTGATTGAAATTTCCACTTTTCCTTTTATACAGATATTTCCGAAAACTATCTATTAGTCGTTAAACCCCAACATATTGATCTGTCCATAACGAGAGGATCGGCAATAATCACAGCTATGTTACTACAATAGACTACATGGCTACTACTACGGATAACCACATCTCAGAACTCATTGCTTTTATGTTTCAACAGTCCTATTATATCAGGTCAACAAAATCCTCGTATCCATAAAGTGTAAAGCTGCGATTGGTATCGAAAACATCAAAGCATAGTCACTATAATCTTGGACCATTTAAACCTCTCGACACTTTTTCTAAGTTTAAATTTCTCTCTTATGACAAGACTTTTTTGAAATCACTATCAACCTATTTGCAATCTCCGTCGCTTGTCTAAAGTACTTTTCTAAAGCGGCGGTAGCGTAATAGCTAAGGTGACGGACTTGCTATCAAGTGGTTGCGGGATCGAATCGATGGGTGGGGACCCAGTGCACTGCCGACGTGAAACCACTCCTTACACAAGTATATAGCTTAGCTGGAGGGATTAACAAGCATACTAGTAGTGCTCGAAAAAAAACTTTCAGTATTCATATTAGTTAAGATATACGGTTTTACTCACGTGTATGCAAGACTGGCACCTGCAACCGGCGCCGCAGGACGCCTCACCCTTTGATAAAGGACCCCCGTCGGGTCCGAAACTAGTCGGGCATCCCCGAAATATATACGTGAGTAAAACCGTATATCTTAACTAACACTAGTAGTGTGAAAGTACACTAATAATTTAATTCTAAATGTGTACGGCTTAATGGTAGTTCATAAAATTATCAAGTATTAGCAAATTCTTAATGTAGGATTTTTTTTCTTTTAAAAAATAGTTACAGCACAAAGTTCAAGAAGTTATAACAAGAGTTCCTAAAATACAGGATTGTTTACTGTTTCAAGGTAAAAAATATACATATAACCAGTAAGCAAAACTAAATTTTTTAATTTTTAATCCGAGTATCTTTTGTTTTGTATTCAGACAATGGATAGATTTTTTTCCGTCATATATATAGCCGTAGCCAACATATTTTATTCATGTTTTTATTGTGGCCGTGAATGTTACTGTCCTTGACGAAAATATCTTAAATATATTATAGATAATACGTACTTAAATATTTAGCTATAACTTGCAAGGGTTACAGATACAATAATAATAATATAGAATAATAATATTGTTTATTGGTACTTTACAAACAGGGTCTTAAACAAAAGTTATGCTGTAATGAGAGTTACAAAAGATACTGATACTGGGCAAACTCAAACCAGGCTGCTGCCCGTCTTTTTAATAAATAACTAAGTTTCCAAGTACTCGCAATGTGTGTGTGTGTGTAGTAAATAATAAAGTTTGCAACTTAGACTCTTAAACTGGCACATGTCAAAGCGGTTCTATAACGAGAAACAGGACAGACAGGTTGCTTACTGCGTTTTTGTGGTTAGGTAGAGGCACACTTTGATGCACTTTTAGGATTGTTCTGAGCACAAAGAGCTGTCGAGTCGTTTAGACTTTATTTTCTGTGTTAAATTGTGTAGTAGGGTATCTTATTGGCTCTTTGTTCATTACTTTAAGAACAGCTCTTTGTGCCATTTCCAATTCTATTAGTTGAGGTTTTGCGAACCTTCTCCAGACCGGGTTGCAGTACTGGGTAATAGACTGACAAAGAGCGAAGTAAACTGCTCTTAACCGTGTTTGGCTGATGGTATTACGTAGGGTTTCGAAAAGGTGTATCAGCCTTCTAATTCTTATTTTTACAGCGCTAGCCTGGATATTACGCCTACTGTCAATCTTTAGACTACGATATTTTACATTTGCAGCTCGAGTAATTTCAAGAATCTGGTAGGTCTGGGTTTTGATGCTGAACTCATTAGTTTTTATATTGATCTTGGACAGAGAAAAAGGAATATAGACTGTCTTATCCAGATTAAGTGTACGTGAATTTTTAGAAAGCCAGGTTGTATTTTTTTTAAGGAGTATTCTGCACGCTCTCTCACTGCCACCCAAGTTGGACTCTCTATAACAATCGCAGTGTCTTCTGCATAACTACAAATATTAGTATGATTAAGTGACATAGTGCAGATATCATTTACGTACCGTTTTTCAGCTGTGAAACAGCGTGGGGTCTAAAATACTTCCTTGTGGAGCTCCGCAAGAAACCAAAACCTCATCACTCAAGAGATCCCCAATTTTCACTTCTACCTTTTATGTCTCTTTGTGAGGTAGTTCCAACAAAGATCGTGGGCGGAACCTCTTATTCTCAGTTTTTCCATTTTATCCAGTATGGTTGTTGCAGAGACTGTGTCAAAAGCATGCACAAACATCTGTTGCTGTCTAAATTGTTAACTTATAGTTTTAGTTAAGCATATCTCGGCATCTTCTGTAGAAGTGTCTGATCTAACACTATACTGGTTTTAGCTATGTGTGTTAAATTTATTCATGTACTTTTTGAGTGCAGTGTTTAGCATTTTCTCCAGAATTTTTAAAATTAGGAGAGTACTGAAATAGAGCGGTAGTTGTTGACACAGTCTCTGTCACTGTTCTTGTGGATTATGTGAACTAGTGCTTTTTAAGGCATCAAGAAAGATACCGCTGTTTATTGCAGATGTGGGTTATAGGAGGGACCAATATTTCTTGGGATAATTTTCACTTAAAGCAGCAACATGGAGTTCAAAACTTTTATTAGATATTTTTAATTAGAATTAAAAAGATATTAAACTCGACGGGAATAAAAGGAAATGTTTTGTTTGTAGCGTTTCCAATAAATGTGTTCTGTACTAATGATAATTTTAAATAATAACTATATTTTAATTAATTTGTTTTCTACATAGTTAATATCGGTATTAACTGTTTACATAGGTTGTTTTTAATATTAATTATTCTAATATTTCTAACATTATCTTATTGATTGACTGTATATAAAGTCGATACTTCGATTTACTTTAAACTTACTTATACCTTAAATATTACATGTATATTTATATTTTTAACACATATAAATATACATGTAATTTATATTTTTTTTTTTTTTGGAATAGTTAACTCCAGGGGAGTTACCTCTTCCAAAATAACTTTGATACAAGACTCACCTCAATATATTTCGAATGATTTAAAAACACGTATGGATTTGAGAAGATGTGGACCCTGACTACATCACCATATTTGTGTAGAAAATTTTGAACCACGTTCAAAAATTCTGAAACAAATAATAAGTTAATAGTAACTGTGCATACCATATTAAATACTGTCGGCTTGTGTTCTATTACACCGATGAGATTCTCACATGCTGGTTTCCTACAACCAGCATGTGAGAACCTTACGGAAACCTGTGAAACTCTTGCAATACCAGAGTTGTTTCTTCCGCGGTAAAAATCTTATCATCCGAAAGCGATAAGGTACCGTATTCACTTTCCAGGAACTCAAAGGTAATAATAGATCTAAATGTTAATGGGTAATCTCGGGAAAAGAGGTTCTCGTCTATTATAAACTAGACTATAGACTTGTAAATGACTTGGTTCAAAAATGGAACGTTACAAATTCACGAAACCTATTAGTATCTATTTACACTAGCGACGTACGCCAATTTATTTTCATCTAGCTTTTGCCCACAGCTTCGCTTGCGTTAATGTAGAGTTCGTAAATAAATCTATTTCTTAAGAACAGTACGCTTATGACGTTGTCTGTACCCCCGACAACGTGTATGAAAAAAAATCATGATGGGCATTTAAATAGTAAAGGCGTGAGAGCATGACAAACAAACACTCACATTCGTATTTATAATATTAGTTAGGGTTAAGATAGCCATTATCTTAATGATGCCGAAAATTGTAGAATACGATTGTGTTGTATCTTTAGTTCAATGCCCAAGTAGGAAAAGATTCACCCTCATTTTAGGACACCAATGACTTGACAGGCACCTGTTAATCATTATTACGATTTTTATTTCTGAGCGCTGAACATTGCTGGTATCTCGTCAATCTGAAACAAGAGGTCCGACATTGCTTTGCGCTCAACGGTCTCTTCTGCAGTTTAGTGAATCACCTGTGGTACCATTATCGACATGACAATCGACCTTGATTTAAAGGAAAATGATGATAATGATGATTTTTTGGATTTATACCTAGCAAGTAACAGATAAAAATCAATCAGAAAAGTTAACGATTTAGGGACTTCAGTTTACCAAGATCCCAATTTTTGCCAAAAAATTTGATGATTTAATTTTTTTTCCATCAAACAGAAAACAATGCTTAATGAAAATCGAGATCTAAAACACCATCACTGATTTCATAGCCTAGTTTTTTAAACAACAAAAAATATTTGTTTCATGACGTAATGTAATCGCCCTACCTTATTACCTCTATTGTAATTAACATAATAATGAAATAATGAATTATATTAAATACGTTCTCAACTACTTAAAAAAGTAAAGACAAACAAAACTACTTTAATATTAATATTAAATTATATTTTTACTCACAAAAATTTGGTTATATAATACATATCACCTTTTGTGAACATAATATAATAAATGTAATTTAATATATATTTTATCAAAAAAACGGAAATGGAATAAAAGTTTCAAAAGTAAATTTTAAATCCTACCTGAAGATTTCCCAAAAAGCAAATGAGCATTTCCCAACAACGGCAGAGGCATAGGACCAGGTATATTAAACCTATGGCATTCTTTTAGTAAACGAATCCAATTCACCACTAACAGTAACACTAAAGTAACCACTAAAAATAATATTATCATTTTTGTTAATATTTTTTAAACTATGCGAGTAACTTCATCCAATGAAGTTTGTAATCAGAATGCGAAGCGTTTGTAGACAATCGCAACAGCAAGCGGATGCGCGGACTAGTGCAAGTTTGACCGAGGATTATGAACAAACTTGTATGTAGATAGCTCGTTAATCTCAGATATCAATTTTTTAAGATTTTTTTTTGATTCTTTCAAGTATATCTTCCTACAAAATTAGTCCCCGAACTAGAACCGTTTTAATATTACAATTTGAAATTGCAGTTTAAATTTGAACCAGATTCGTAAGTGGTGACTGAATAAGGAATGAATAGTACCACATTGTACATAGAAGTTGGAAAAACGTTATCTATAATTGTATCATTTCTTGTAATGTTTGTGCTTATTAAGGGTAATAAACCTATTCAATACAAATATAATGAAATTGGATTTTGGGGATTAGTATTAAAATCTATGTTGAAATGTCCTATGATATGAGACATACAATCATTGCCGTTGTCATCATATATCGCTGTTTTTAAACATACATAAAATCTTCAATACTATTAAAAAAAAACATTCATTTTGTCATCGTTGCGAACTATAAACAGCAATTAATCGGACATCGAACATTTCAAAATGTATACACTCATAATGGCCGTTTGCCACACTAGAGATATTTAAGGAATAAATTCTACGCGACCCATCTGTCACAGTATCCGTAAGATTGCGACGTACATACGCGATATATCCCAAACGAAGATTTGCATTAGTTTCTGCTGGACCATCTACTCTGCACACCTCATCAAAACCATTAAGTTCAAAAGTTTTACCACGACATCCTCAACCTTCAACAAATAGTGCCGCTTTGGAATAAAGATTTATGGGATCTATGAGAACAATTGGCAATTATTGCACGTTATGAAATATGATTTGCACTGAGTTATCTTCAGAATAAAATAAGTTACAACACACAATTTGTTTTGCTCTAGTCTTTCTATTTCCATACTTACAGCACTTGATGCTGATATTCCAGATGGAGGGTCAAAGTTGCCCAAATAAATGACCAAAAAAATCCAGTTTCTCTAATTTATTCGTTTCTCTATAACATCAATCTTTTTACATTTTTAGACTTAGAACTTATAGAGTGAACTACAACTTTTTCTAAAATTACACCTTGCAACTTGTGAATTGGTGTACCTTCTGCTGCTAACAACGGTAACTAAGTAGCAGTACTACAAGATTTGAATATTTTCATCTTTTTACAGTATAAGTAGCAGCTTCTAATGGCGTCCAATGGACGAATTTAGGCACTGACGATGTTGCCGGGAAGTAGTTTAACAATTATTTGTTGTATATATTCCCGTACTTTTATCAAACAGAAACCAAATACGTAAAGGTCATAATCTATTGTATTCAATATTCCGATATTACCATTCACAAGGCTTTCCAAGCCAAGGTAGTGCCATATTCACGACCAGCTGTGCCTGCGACTTCGTTCCCGTCTATGTCGGAAAACAACAATATGTTGCTTATAATAGGCATAGCACTTTTTCCTAAAAGGGGGATTCCTCTTGGCAGGAATTTTCACAATATATAGGCGGTGCCTGATAACAACCTGGAGAATACAAAACAATACTACAGACAAGTGGGAAAAGCTCCCTTTTTTCATGTGGAATTTCACCTCACCAGGCTACTGCTGAGGCCGTACATCAGACTTAAACCGACGAAAACCATATTGTGTAGGCACCTTACAGGCCACAGCGCCTGATACGGTACTGCGAAGTTATGCCTCCAATAGTCCACTCAGCGCCAGCCCGCGGGTATTAATTTTGGCTCTGAGCTTTGTTTATAGTCACGGGGTAACATAAGATCTAACAAAGATATAACCGAACGGAAAATGAATGGTCTAGAAATGTAAAAGAACTTCACTGGCTATCTATCAATACTGACTGATAAAGTGGGACGTATATTGGGACGAAAATATGGTGTCAAAACTATCTTTCACCCACCCGGAGAGCTTAGAAACCTACTGCGCTCCCCAAAGGATGTGGATCCACTTGGGGCCCCCGGTGTATACTCGATTCCTTGTGATTGTGGCTTGAGGTATGTGGGTGAGAATCGTAGGAGCGTCGCAACTAGGCTACGTGAACATATACGCGATGTGAAGAACATGGATTGCAACAGATCGGCCGTCGCTGAACATGTTTCAAAGTCGGTCACGGCCCATTTTATACGTTTCGACAAGGCTTCCGTTTTAGCGAGAGAAAAATATTTCGTACCGTGAAAAATACAAGAGGCAATCGAAATAAGCCGTCGTCCGAACTTCAATAGAGACAATGGGTGGGCATTACCTCCAGCCTGGCGACCGTCTTTGAAACTGATGTCCCACGAAACTGTTACGGCTCCAAATACTGACACAGTCAGTTCAGTATGTACCACGGTGCCTGCAATAAAAGACTTCGCAACACACAACGCAATGGAAGCGCAGGCGTCCACATCCCGGCGGTCAGTGCGTCAAATGAATCGGTGGGACAGACAACAATCCAGTCTGGCACCTGCAACTGGCGCGGCAGGACGCCTCACCCCTTGATAAAGGGCCCCCGTCGGGTACGAAACTGGTGGCATCCCCGAAATATAGACGTGAGTAAAACCGTATATCTTAACTAATATAGATAGTGATTTATAAAACCATTTTGTAAATATTTAGATATAATATGTAGGATAGGATTAGGATATGATTAATTTTTCTCGAGTGTTGTATTAAAATAAAAGATTTGAAGTAGAGTACCTAAGCATTTAATTGTCCCTCAAAATACTTTTTTATACACAATACAGTGTTGCTGAGTGGCTTATCCTCAATTATGCTGTCATTTAATATGAAACAGTATGCAGAGGTTTGATCTGGTAAGTCCGAATAGCTTTCAAAAAAAAAATTCTACTCTCACATCCACAACTGGGCCTTCCTTCAGATTATCAGCTTGTCTAGAGCAGTCGACAACGAATACCGGCACTAAGTCTTTAAATTGTTTTTCACGACCATAATATGACTGTTGAAATCTAGAGTACTGCTCATATAATTAAGTGATTCTGTTATTTAGAAAGTTCACATTCAAATTTTCACAAGGAAAATAGGTTGAATTGAGAATCATTCGTACATTGCGAATATGGGTCAAAATCAAAATAATTAGGCTTTTCATAATTGTTACTTTTATGTAACAATAACATAAAAGCAACATAAAGGAAAGCAAAGGCCTGTATTCACAGATATAAATAAGAACAGATTTAGACTTTTATATTTTATCTAATCATTAAGAATCTTATATTATGAAACTACTCGAAAATGTTCGAACATGATTTTATTATTCATTCTATTTTCTTATTCTTTTTGATTAATAATTCTATTTTTTCTTCATAACTTTATTTTCCCTTGGTAATTTTCTATACTGTTGCTGATAAATTCTAATTATTTTCGAGTTTTACACTTTTCTACAACTTTTTGTTTACAGTCAGATTTTTGTTTCAAAGTCCTCCAATATTTTCGCCTACTTTCCATCTCTTAAGCCTATAGCTCGCCTATTTTTTAAAGAATTTCCTAGCTTTCTCTAATTTTTTTTTTCACTAAGTTGTTGTGAACCAGCCTATTCAGCCTATAAAATTTCAATGAGTTTTACTACTGACAAAAATATGAGGGAACTTCGTTTGTTTGAAGACCGGTACAAATTGAACGCTCTTAATTAATTATGTACTTACAACATATTAACAAGCTCGCGTAGGAACACATAAGTACCGCATACCAAGAATAATTGATGTATGTATAGGTACTTATCTATTTTATATTATTCATTATACATACAACATACATAAAATCACGATTTTTTTGGTGTGAAAGAGACGAAAGTAGTGAGCAGGGATCGTAGCAGGTGGGGTCTGTGGCTTCTGCTTACCCCCCATTATTTTTTAAATTTTATTATTCTTTTTATTTAATTATAATATAGGTATAATTTTAAAGTATGTTGTGGACACGCCTTAATCTAATTTTATGTTACATTAAAGTGACATAAAGGAAGAAATAAGCATGTTTTTTAGAGACTAACCTTAAATCACAGAACATAAAAAAACAAACCTAATAGTTTTCAGACGGTAAAAAATAGTTTAAATTTACTTACCGAACGTATTTTTACCAATTTGCGAAGGAAAGTCAGTTTAAGTGTATTTTTTTTCTTCACGCACGACACTCCTAACTTATTTGACGAGAACAAAATGGCTACCGTCCCATGATTACATACAGGACAGTTACAGCTAACGTTGCCAGTATTAAGGTTTTACAAACTACTTTTTTTACTACTAAATAATACGTTACATAAATGAAATAACATCGATGAAGTAGTTTTGAGACAAGGATTCTTTTTAATTTAAAACCATAATTTTCATTTCTAATGAGTTTTCAATTTTTTTTAAGATTTTACGCACATTTAACACTGTTTTTGAGAGGTTAGCCACTTTTATGTAAAAATAAATATAGAACTTTTAATTCTTTTTTAAATTTGAAATATTAGCCTAATACGCCTTTAAAAATGCCGCAATTTATAAAAAATAGTGTAACAATCCCTAACAATAACACTTATTTTACAATTTGAAGAAGTCTTCTTTTGTAATGGTCAGTACTTTATTAATATTGTCTTGACAGATTTTTAGTAGAAAGTAAAATAAGATGAAAGACAAGTAAAGTTACAAAAAGGGTAATTATTTTGATTTTGACCCATATGACAGTGATCGAACTGAGGCATATTTGCCTATAGACCAATAATGACAAATCATGGTTTTTCTACCTGAGATGAAGTTTTAAAAGAACACGTATGTTTTGTAGTTTTAGGTAACGCGGGATATTCATATTATTCATACAAATCCCAGTTCCTGAATATCATTTGGAGAGGTCGATCTTTTTCTAACAGTCTTAGCAAACTTATTTTTTATCTGTCTGATACTGTAACGTGAGGTACGCGCTATATGATTTTTATGATAAGAACGTCTTTGATAACTTCACCGGTGTTAAGTTTCACAGCGTTCAAATTAGTGTTGCTCCGTAACTTTCTTAAAATCTTCTACAAAACCGAGGATGTTACAAAACGGTATAGATGCAGAAAATCTGTCACCGTTAATATTTTTAACAGATTCTCTTTTTCGAGTTAACCTTATGTGCTTGGGAGCTTGTGTTGAACTGCTATTTTTTATTTGTTGATGCACATATTTATTGTAAATCATATTTTTTTCTTCTAAGATGCAAATACAGCTGCACTTCTTCACCGTATAAATTAATTAAATGTTTTTTTACGAGTATGTCCAACAACCGTGTATGTATGCAGCTTATGTTATTTTGATTAATCGGAAAGTATATTGCGCTTTTAGGAATTTCTATAATTCTGTATCCAGGTGGTACGTTGAGTGCAAATTCGTGTATAATATTTATGTACGAACCACTTACATTATCACATTCAATGCTGATCACGGTCTTGGTAAAATGTTCACTGGCAACTCGGAGACATGCCATTTGTTTGCTTTAAGATTTGCTTATTAAAGCCTAATAAACTTTTAAATGTGTTTTCTTTATTGAAATTTATATTTTTTGTACAAGTGTCTAGTTGTTTTTAAAGTATTATTATTGCACTGTAGTTTCATCTTTGACCGAGGCATGTTTTATTTCGGACTTTAAATAATCGCTAATATCTTATAATTCATAGGTGCCTTCTGGTATTTCAATATTTTCGTCGACGTCATAATATAACTTATTGTTCGTTTTATCAATGTTTGGAATAGAATTAAACGTTGAGAAATGCAATAAAGCACACTCATACTGACCATCTAACTGTAGTGTGTTGGGATAGTATGTAAAAAAATCTTGCCAGTTATCGATAAAGGGAGAGGCAGGCAGATACATCTTGAGAATTATTAAAATAAAAGAAAGACATAAATTTTATATAATTTAATTTTTCCAAAAGTTCCACTCTATGCATAGGATACTCTAAACATAAGTGTCCACAATTTACTGCATTGAATTTCTGATATCTTGTATAGTTATAGGAAATATTACAGTTTTTAAAACACCCGTCAATTCTAATGGCGGTTTCAAATCACCAAAACTATCAAAATATTCACAATAATTATTTAGTTTGACATAAGCTACTCAATGCGTACCTTAATTCTTTGAGTCATCCAAGTTAACGATTGCACATTCGATCCGTTTTGGTGTTCTTGATAACTAATCCTTCACGTATATACCTCGAAAGTGAGGTAAGTTGCGAGCATATTTTTGGATGTCCAAATTAGTTAAAAGTCGTTTTTTTTTTTTTTGAAAAAGAACACTAACAACGCGGGTTAGACATTACTAGTATTCTTGTTAACCCCTCCAGCTAAGCTAAATGCTTGTGTTAGAAGTGGGTTCACGACGGTAGTGCACTGGGTGGGGTTCGAACCCGCAACCACTTGATCGCAAGTCCGACGCCTTAGCCATTACGCTACCGCCGCTATGTATTAGGTAGCTTATTCAGTTTTTTGATGTTCTTATAAACAAACTAACAAACCACAAATCATTTTTATGTGGCTTGATGTACAACTCGTACTTAAGCTAAAGCCTCCATAGTCTTATTGTGTCGTTCAGTTTCTTGAATTTTTTTTTGAGCTGCTTTATAATCGTTAAAAACTTTTGGCCACGCGCTAAAGTGCATAATGCCGATAACCCAGCGAATATTGGGATCAAAGGCAGAACTCCTCCAGTCTTTGGTATGGGTATAACTCGAGGTACTCGTATATTCGCAATGCATGGAAATAATTTTCTTACAGCTGAGTAAGCGGCATTAATGAGAATCTTACTATCCTTAGATTTCCGTTTCTTCATTTTCGATCTTATTTTTGATAGAAAAGTATTAAACGTTTTAATACTTGCACCAGACTTTAGTTTAGCTTTTATCACTTTGCTCACTAACCACGAGCTAAGTTTTTCTCCCTTGCCTGCGTCTTTTGATGAAAGCCTTTGTTTGGCCGGGTTTAACAGCTGTAAATCCGCTTTATGACGATTGAGCAAATCTGTTTTTTTTATCGTATAGGGGGCAAACGAGCAGACGGGTCACCTGATGGTAAATGACCGCCGCCCATGGGCACCTGTAGCTCAAGAGTCATAAGTGCGTTGCCGCCCTTTAAGGTGGGAATAGGGGAAGAGCGGGAAGACGGGAGAGGGAGATTAGAGGGGAGGAGAGGGGGAGAGGGGAAGGACGGGAATAGGGGATAGGGAAGGATTAGGGCCTCCGGTAACCTCACTCACGCGGCGAAAAGCAATGAAAGCATTGTTTTACTGCCGGTGATACGCAATGATACGCAATATCGTAATGCTCTAACATATTTATACCTCTGTCGTTTCGAAGTAAACGTTTCTGAATTTCTGTACCCGGTCCGCAATATGTGTAACTAGGCAAATGAAGTTCAAACGGTGAATTATTAATTACACCGATAACTAGTCCACCGTCTTGCATTGCTCAAAGTTATAAACAATTATAAAAATATGTAGTTTTTAAAAGGATTAATTAATATATCAATTTACTATTGCAGCTTGGTCGATCCAGCTATTTTCTTCTTTGCTTAAAGCCAACCATTTTACGAACAATTTTTCAATGAATTAAACACCGGGGTGGTAAAAATTTTGAAGCTCCTGTTCATAAAAGTTTCCTAATATGGCTTGTTTTCGCTGATCTTCTAAAAGATACATTATTGGTACGGTATCGTTAACCTTTTTTATGATAAATAATTCGGTAGACCAACTAGGGGGATAGCCCTTTTTAAAAATATGTTTGTATTTACTGATGCGAACATTGTCACCAACTTTGAACTTAGGTCTGCACCGAACGGAAAAGCGTTTATGTGAATTTTTAATATTGTCTTTTATTATTAACTCATTGCACTCATTTACTTCTATAGGTTTGAATTGAATAGTGCGACTGCGACAGTTGTAGTTTCCATTTAGACTGAAACATTTATCTAACTTACTTTTTATAGTTTTTATCAACCGCTCTACAATTAAGGCCTTCTTTGTAAAAAGGATGTGTAGTGGTTAATATTATACTTTTTCATGAACCTTTGAAAAGTTATGTTATAAAACTCTTTACCGGAATCAGTTTGCAAATTGGTGCGCGATGGTTTACTGTAAGTATGCGTTGAAAGGCACGAGTAACATCAAGTTTATTTTTCGATTTTAGTGGGCCTGCCCATGCCAACTTCAAAAAGCAATCAATCGCCAATAAAATACAATTATAACCACCATTGTATTTTCTGAAAGCTTGCATGTCCATGAGGTCAGCTTGCCCTTAGTCATCGATCCTCTTCAAAATCACACAACGCCTGAGAAAATTTTGTCGTGCCGCTTTGTGTATTTTATTAATAATTTGTAGTTTTGACATTATCAAGACTTTTTAGGCGCTGGTAATTTATCTACATACACTTTAGTGTAAAACTTGTCATTTAAATGAGTGAAAACCTTAGACAAGTTTGCTTTTAAAGGAATTTGGACAGAGTTTTTGGGCATCTATTATGATTTGAGCACGTATTTTACCCATCATTTTATAAAAATCTTTATTAAAATCCTGTTTCATTTTCGTTCTTATTTGATATTGAGTGTAATGTACTGAAAGGTCTAAAGTAAAATAAAACGTGGATATTTGATAACATATTATTTATTTATACGAAGCCTATTCCCCTTATTTCTTACAAAGTCTCAAAAAGTTCAGGTTGAGATTATAGGAAAATACAGCTACTTTCCTATAATCTAAACCTAAACTTTTATATAGAAGTGAAGTGAAGTATACGAAACAGCTTTCATATATGTATAGAAACAGTAAAGTTATAATATTACGTTTTTAAACTATAGTTTACAGTTGTATCTACAATTTAAATAAACATAGCCCGCATACATCTTCAAATAAACATAGCCCGCATACATCTTTAAATAAACATAGCCCGCATACATCTTTAAATAAACATAGTCCGCATACATCTTTTCTGGGCTTCAAAGGTTTTTACTGTTTTTATTACATAGTGCCTCTATTCGTGTTTTGCAATTTTGTTATTATGAATAGAAGTCCTATAAATTTGGGCGTGGTCATTTCTTTAACATTTATAGTTTATGTCCAAATTTTGTAATATAGTCTTTGAGAATTTCGGTTCAGGTATATTGATCTTATCATATTAACATATATCCAATTTTAATTTCTTGGCCTTAGTTGCACGTGGACGCGATTGCTAGACTTTAAAACTAACACTGTGTTTGACTTTGGTTCAATACCGGACGGTAATAGTATAAAGTTCTTAATCATCTCTGATATCGTAATTTTCAACTCCATCATAGCAAACTTTTGACCTGAAAACGAATTAATGCACTTACTAAAATACAGAGATACATCACACACAACAACACACGTCTTTAATAGAGACGAACCTTTAAAAATTAAAAGTACATACAAAATAATTCAGATTAATAAATTGAGTTGGTAATAGACCTACGTAAAAGGAATCATATTTTTTAATAATTTTTATAGGACTAATTATTACACTTATTTAAAGAAATCATTATGTAGACTAATTTAGTTAAGCTTTAACGTAAAAGTATATTATTCCTTCCAATCACAAAATCTGTGCTGATGTTGATAGGCAAAACATTTTTTTTTGTTTTGCATACAAAAAGTTTGCACACCAACTGTTTCAGTAACAATATACATTTGAATTTAAAAATATATGAAGGCGAATTAAAATATAATTAATTTATATTTACTAAAATAAAAAAAGATGTGACAATACATTGGTAATTAAATTATTGGGAACTCTATTGATTTCCTTATGAATACATGCTAAAATTATCTTTAACTAACCTATACAATTCCTGGAACCAGCACTGAAGGCAAGCCAGTTAAAAGGATTATTCAAAGGAGTCTCGAATCGTTCTGGACGAAATTCTAAAGGATTATCGTACAAGTCCGGATGTCGCTGAAGTTGGTATACGTTAATCATCACTGATGTGCCTTTTACAACTTTTAATTCTCCTACCTCTGAAATAAGAAGACTTGAAAAAAAAGATAGATATATATTAATATCTTATAATACCTTCTGAATTCACTCACAGAAAAAGTAATCAAGTAATTTCATTAAAAGGTAGGTAATGCTTTAACCGCTAAATTTTTTACTATATTTATTTTTTAATTTATTAACACTTACTAGTGTCAAAAGGTATAAAATAATAAATAATCTTTAATCAGTCAGTCTCCAGTAGTTGTCTACATTTTTTTAAAGGTGCTTTTTCTTGTCATATTTTCAAGTCAATTTCAAATTTTTTCTTTGGTTTGGTGGTTTTTCTGCACTTTAGAGGTAAACAAGGAAATTCCATTATTATCCTTGGAATTTATCAATAATAGTTTCATTCTATTTTTATTCCATCTTAACATAATCTTTAAACTATAATTTCTGAGTCGAAAGGAATAGCTCGTGACTAAACAAACAGAGAGACCGACCGAGAATCTGTTATAATCAATTGTTCTCACCGCAATCATTCACCATTAATCTTTCAAAGAATGGCACTGGTGGGTATAGCCTCATTGACTCTTTAAGCACTAACTCCAAATACTTCATCTGATGAAGTTCGCTAAAAAAATACGAACAATCAATCACACACACAAAAAAAGAGAAGAAAAATGAGTGTATCACAAAATTATGTATAGACCATATATTTATACGTAGTGCCGAGCCGTGCACACAGCTGTTATAAACTGTGCGCTTGCCGATCACTTCATAACCGCTTGCGCGTTAGTCCACAATACGTAAGTAAACAAAGCACATCAATCCAAAACTGTGACTAGATAACCAAAAGGTACGTAATTAATTAAGTAAAAGTAACTGGAACTTGGCCATGAAATTGAACGACATTCTAAATTTTATATTCAACAAATTTTCATCTGTGAACACAAACTGTAAGTATAGTGAAACAATAAATACACAATTTTCAAGGTTCACAAATTTACCAAATTCACAGGTTACAATTTTCAAGATAAACAATTGTTTCATAAATAGTATAGATCATTATTATATAAAATGAAATACAATTAAATTAAATCAAATCGAGATAAATTTTAGATAATTCGTACTCATAAGTTTCCATTTTGAATTTAGTACATTGTTAGATTAGAAAACAAACCTCTTATTCTGTGTTTGTTTGCTTATGCATTGACTTACTAATTAATATATATTTTTGTTACATACATGTAAACAATTAGTATGACGATTTTACGGGCATAAGAATGACAGTCCTAAGCATGCAAAGTATGGAGAAGATCCAAATATTCATTCAATGCAGTTGCAATGTACTACTGAACTAATAGAACTACAAGTCCGAACTAGTACATGTGAGTGGCCGTACTAGATTGGAGCGCTCTTTTCAGTGACCGAGCAAGAACAAGCCCAGTACCAAGAACTGTATGAAGCAATCTATAAACATATCCAGCTTTCACCGGGTAACGTGGACCGGTTAACAAATATTTAAATAGAAAAATTGCACTTACTGGTAAGTGGGATCTCTGTCCATGTCATCACCATAAATAGTCTTAAGTTCTTTATAAATCTTTTCCTGGACATCTCTGTGTTTTGATAACACAAAGAGCGTGTATACTATTCCTGAAGTAGTTGTGTCATGACCCTTTTAAGCAACAGTAACGCGTAAGTGACAATAATTATTATGTAAAATGTAAAACTTGATACCGATAAAGTAAAAAGAAAGTATATACATATGTAGTAGATGCAGGATGTACCTATAAAATACAGGTACCTTTTAAAGGACTTTAGCAGTAACAGGATTACCTCATTTTATCATGTTAATATTATTATTTAATTGACTACAAATAGAGAGCTAGATGTTAGTTATAGGAGTTAAACTAGAAACAAAACATAAAACCTCACCTCAAACATAAAAGTATCGACTTCTTCCCTCACACTCTTTTCGTCTATTTTTTTACCGTTGATTTCGGAAAGGAGCAGCAAATCTAAGAATGTGCATTTATTCTTGATACCTTTAAATATATAGAATATTGTGTTTTGTAAGATGGAAGTACATAGCCGGTCGAATTAATGAAATTCGAGCTAAAATTAGCTATGGCCCTACCTTCATAATATTGTTAACTTATATGAATAACGCTTACCGATATCAGTATGAGAAGGTAGACTGTTAATATTAGCTCTATTCAATTCCTCACGTCTCATTTGGATCACTTCCCTTGTTCGTCCGTGCAAAACCTGTAGGGCTTTATCTTGCTTAGTTTTTAAAGGAAGGAGGTTGAATAATGCATCAGGAGCAAGAAAAGGTATTTTCATACGCATTGACGCTATTGCAGCCATGCTATAATAAAAATAAATTAAGATTCAAAACAAGAATCTTTAACTAATACTAAAATCGCAGTAAAAGTACAATACAAGAAAATAATTGCAGAATCTAGAAAATTCGCAGCTGCTAATTAAATAACCCTTAGAACTTTATCATTACAAAATCTTTTTAACAAACAATTAAAACGACAAAAAAGAACTAATAAGCAAAAAATAATTAAACCTTTTAAGTATTGAGCTTATCTACATAAACTATAAAAAAAAATTTAAACAAATTTTGAGTCGGTGCCAAAAACTAAAATTATTAATAAGTCCCGTCCCATAAGTGATATTTTTCAGATGTTGATTAAGGGTGATGTATGAATAAAGTATTTAGTCCAGTGATTGATGAGATATGAAATTGGGTTTAGAAGTTACTTTCTAATATTAGCAGTATCTTCAGTATAAACAAGGAACATGTTAACCGTCTGCAGGAACCGACGTTATGTCCCTTCAACAGAAAGGGAGGATCCGCCGACCAGGCCAGGTGATCATGCCTGGCAGACCGCGGCCCAGGGCCCACGTTTTGTAGTACGCAAACTTGATAATATTGTAATTTGAAGTTATATTCATAAACTCCAAGTAATATTGGAAAAAAAACAAATTTGGGCCAAGGTGTCGTTTGTTCGATTTTTAAATTAATTTTCTAAACGACAATGGCCGGCTTCTGTCGTAAAGACATTTGTGTAATTTTTTTGCGTAGCTTAACTGAACAAAAATGTTTCGAGGAAATAAGTCGCGCACTGAGGGACGCTTTTCCATCTCCAAAGACCATAAAACGGTGGTATATTCAATTTAATCGCGATAAATTCAACTTGGAGGATGGAGCAAGGTCCGGCAGCCCGATAGAAGTAACTACCGATAAGAACATTAAGACTGTACGAAAATGATTGGAGCAAGACTGAGGTGTAACATGTCGACAGATCGAGGAAACCCTCAAGTTACGTGTATCAACTGCTGTTCATAAGATTCTTAACGAACATTTGAAAGTATAGAAACTTTGTTCACTTTGAGTGCCGCACTTGATGACTGATGCGCTGAGGGAGCAGTGAGTGACTTAGTCTCGTGATATGGTAAAAAAAATTAAGACGGCCGATGTAACTAACTACGTGAACTCGATTGTTACATGTGATGAAACCTGGCTGTATTATTTCGACGGTCCTACTAAATCCCAGAGTAAAGTGCGTGTGTTTAAAGTTAATAATCAAACGCCGACGTCTGTGAAAATTCGTAAAGAAATGTTATTGCTGTACATTTTACTAAGAGTGGAATATTGGCTACGGTTGTGCTTGAAAAATGGAAGACTGAATTGCTGCTGCATAGCATAAGTATAGAGGAATATTTACCTCAAATATTAGAAACCTTAAAAATTAACGACCAAACTCAAGACTCGATACTTGGCTTTTGCACCAAGACAACGCCCCTGAACATTGATTTGGCAAAACTATTTGCGATAAAATTAGCTGGGACACCCTTTTTATAGTCTGGATATAGCGCCATGCGACTTTACACTGTTCTAGTATATTACAAAACAACTGAATAGACGCAAGTTTTTGAGCGATGATGTGTGAGAGACTGGTATCTGTACTAGGTAAACCTGTGTGATAGATTACCAGCCTCTCCAGACTCCAGATAAGATGACATTTTTGTAATCTGCGTGGTGTGTGTGTGTGTGTGTGTGTGAGAGAGGGAAATGAGAAATGAAATGATTTATTTGCCAAAAAGTGTTGATACAGTGAAGATGGTCTTAAAATTAGTGACAGATCCAAAACACTTGTCATTGTAGTGACATGCAAATATTAAATGTAATACAATATAAAATTTAAATTCGACATATTGCTTGGTACATCATACAATAATAATGGTAGCATAGTCAAACCGAGAAAACAAAAAATAATTGTAAATTATGTTATATTAGGATGTCAATTTAAAGACATATAATTTTAAAAAGTGATCAAAACCGGCTACTTGTATTAAAAAATTCTGATAGAGAGTAGAAGTTATTTTGCAGAAGCCAAGATTTAAGCTCTTACAAACTTATTAGTTGGTAAATCTTTAATTTTATCTAGGATACCATTATATATCCGCCCACACATTACATAGGAACTCTTGTTATATAAACTTGTCTTAGGAATAACAGGTAAAATAATTCTCCCAGGCCTCTTGGTATTCCTAGGAAACATGTCATGAGCTTTTTTGAATAATTTAGAATTCTTTGTAACAAATTTACCACACTCAAAAATGTACATACACGGCAAAGGTAAAATCTTGAGCTTTTTAAAGACAGGTCTACAGGATTCCTACGGACGTAACCCAGCTATAGCGCGAATACATTTTTTCTGTGCAATAAAAACTCTTTGAATGTCTGTTGAGTTGCCCCAAAGAATAAGACCATAACTCAAAACAGATGCAACATGGCCATAATACGCTGTTAGTACAATGTTAGTTTTTTGTGTTGACGTTTTACCTAGTTCATATAATACATACACAAATTTATTCACCCTAGAACACACATTATCACCTTGACACTTCCAGTTGCAATTTTAACGTTTGTTTCTTTTTTTTTTGGTTCATACGGGAGAAGCGAATGTTATTTTAACAACGTGTTCAGTACAAACAATTGACGAACCGTGAAAACATACGCGAGTTGGTAGAGGTTATTTGTGGGATATAAAAATGGCAAGGAAAGACTTACTTTAAGGACTGCCTTTTGAGCTCTTTCCACTTTTATCAGACTGGTTTTGCAAGCGCCTCCCCATACTGACACACAGTAAGAGAATATGGGTTGGCATAACGATAAATAAACCATTTTAATAACATTCTTATCAGCAATTTTGCGTAAGTTTTTAAAGATAAATATTAGCTTGCGTGTACTATATATAGTACGTATATTCAAATTCAAATTCTTTATTTCCAAATAGGCCTTATAAATAAATTTATATAAGTGGTTGCACAAATGTACATTAATAATGAAAAATATGGTGTCTCCACTAAAATTATGTTCGTTTTAGGCTATTTCCAGCAATGTAGTTCCGTACCTTATGAACTAGTTGAAGCTGTTTCTCAGGAGGTAACTGTTCATCAGTGCTAATAATATCCTAAATTACAAATTTCATATGTGTGGAGATAGAAATGCGCAAAAACAATATTAGGTAAGTAGTGGTTACACTTATGGTAGGATATCACACATTTGCCAAGTTGTAACTAGTGTCTAGAAAAGATTCAGTGGCATCATATTCTAAGGTTCTTAAATATTTAAAAATGGATTCCTTACATTTTATTTTAGTCAGCTTAGGGAGATTTAGAATTAACCTAGCTAGTCGGCTATAAAGGAGTGGTCCAAGAAAAGTAGTGAATCTTTGTGCAAAAGTAGTTCTGCATAACGGAGCTGTAAATATCTTGTCCTTTCGCCGCTTACTGCTTAAGGATGCTGTGTTGTAGGCGTGTTTGTGTTGGTCCAAGGCATTATGTTGGATAAACAATTGTCTTATTGTAAGAGTCGTCGATAATTCGTATAACCGGGATGTAGGAAATAGAAAGGGCTTAAAGTGTAAAACTTTAAGCAAAGCACGTTGCGCCCTTTCTAGTGTCAGTAGAGTGGCCTCACAACTACCGCCCCAACACGTAATGCAATAAGTTATGATGGACTCACATAAGGCAAGGTAAATAGATTTTATTTGTTTTGTTTCACAAATATACCGAAGAGTTTTAAAAATAAATATAAATTTTCTAATTCGAGATGTTAGGCTGCTAATACATATATGATACGGATAGTGTATAATTTCATAATTTGTTAAATCATAATTTTTATTTAATTTTAAAGTTTTATTTTGTAATTGATATATTATATATAATAATAATAATAATAAGAACTGGAAAGCAGCGGGACTGGACGGACTGCATAACTTTTGGCTAAAGTGGCTCCGTAGCTCACATGTATGTTTGGCATCTCAATTTCAATCATGCTTAGAATCAGGTTCGCTTCCGACTTTTATGACCACAGGCATAACTCATCTGCTCTATAAGTCTGGCAGTGCCACAGATCCCAAAAACTACAGACCAATAACGTGTCTACCAACAGTTTATAAATTACTCACGTCCATTCTGAGCGTAAAGATAACATCTCATTTATCCAAAAACACCATTATGGCTTACTCTCAGAATGGATGTCGAAGTGGGGCCCGTGGCACTAAAGAGCTCCTTATACTTGACACGATCATTAACCAGCAAGTTCGCCGTAACCGAAAGGATTTGGCGACATGTTGGATAGATTATAAAAAGGCCTATGACTCTGTGCCGCGTACGTGGCTCTTGAGGGTGATGGAGTTGTACAAGATTAATACAACTCTATGCAATTTCTTGAAGGCATGTATGCGGCAATGGAGAACCGTCCTTTGCTATCCAGGATGTCGGCGGTCTCAGGGTGACGGCGAGTTTATAAAGATCAGGCGGGGTATATTCCAGGGTGACAGTTTGAGTCCCTTGTGGTTCTGCTTAGCTTTGAATCCTCTTAGCACTTTGCTGGAGGGTTCAGGACTAGGCTTTGTTCAGGAATTGTCTATGAAGCAATCGTTACAGGAGCGCTTCTTTGGCCGCCTGAAAAAAGTACTCAAAAGTCTTTTGTCAGGTGGTAACAAGGTGCGCGCCTATAACGATTGGGTCATACCTGTTCTAACCTACTCCTTTGGCATACTTAGATGGACTCAAACTGAACTAGATGCCCTGGATAGAAGAGTTCGTACACTGCTTACCGCGTACCGAATGCACCATCCACGTTCATCGGTCATGAGATTGTATATCCCCCGGAAATGTGGGGGTCGTGGTTTTTTAAATGCCAAGACCCTCCATAACCGCGAGGTATGCAACCTTAGAGATTACTTTCTCTCCGTTGAACTGGATGTGTATCGGGATGTGGTGGCAGTTGACAACGGACTCACTCCGCTTGCTCTAGCAAAAGAGAACTGACGCAAACCAGCAGTACTTAGTATTACAGATCGCATGGAGATATGGAAAAGCAAGGAGTTGCATGGACGTTTTTATCGGGCCTTAAATGGGCCCGATGTAGATTTATTAGCATCAGTATCCTGGCTACGGTTCGATGACCTCTTCGGAGAAACTGAAGGTTTTGTCTGTGCAATTACGGACGAAGTTGTTATGACGAATAACTATCGGAGATATATCCTGAACGACGGCACAGTTGACATTTGTCGGGCGTGTCATCGTCCCGGAGAAACCCTCAGGCATATAATTTCTGGTTGTTCTCGTCTTGCCAACGGCGAGTACTTGCATAGACATAACCAAGTGGCCAGGATAGTCCATCAGCAACTTGCTCTTAAATATAACCTTGTGACTGTCGAGTTACCATACTACAGGTATGCGCCCGACCCAGTTCCCGAAAATGGTCGTGCAACATTGTACTGGGATCGATCTATCATCACTGACAGGACTATTGTTGCCAATAAGCCTGATATAGTGGTGATAAACCGATTAGAGCGCCGAGCAATGATTATTGACATCACCATTCCCCATGACGACAATCTCTTAAAAGCCGAAAAAGATAAACAAATAAAATATTTGGACTTATCCCACGAGATTGTCGACATGTGGGATGTGGATTCAGCAATCATTGTGCCGATAGTCATTTCGGCCCATGGGTTAATTGCTAAGAGCCTCGACCAACACCTTCAGAGGCTCACGTTAGGCAGCTGGATCAAGAGCCTAATGCAGAAGGCAGTCGTTCTCGACACGGCACGCATAGTGAGGAGGTTTCTGTCTCTGGAACCCTAACCACCGGTAGCTTGGTCCCTGTACCCGATACCGGTGGGACACTATTTTTTATATTTTTAAATATATTTTTTTTATATAATAATGTATTTAAAAATGTAATTTATATGTTTTGTAAAAGTTAATAAAGAGAATAATAATAAAAATGGTTTATTAATCTCCACAAATTACATACATTTACAGTTAGAAGATACACTGTGAAATTATACAGTTGACAATACTGTAGTTTGTGGGTGATCTGGAGTGGATATATATATATGTCGCATCTTCGGTCATTAGTACGAATGCTTAGAGCGCCCTCTATAATAAATTCACCGGAAAAGAACACAAGCGCCATCTATTGGCGTTGCGCAGAGTCTAGGCGGAGTGTGTTGGCCTACGGACGGACGAGCTCACTTTGACTTTGGTCACCATCGAGTCAACCCTAACCTAGGAAATGTACAGTGTTTCTTTACGTGTTTACAATGCATCAGTGATTAAATGTCAAAAGAGTTTTCTCATCACCCGTACCCACTTCGTGCCCACATTGTGCCTAGTACTGTGCCTGAGGACTCAACATATATATAACATAAAGGTACATATACACATTTATACTTACATGCGTCACACAAGTATACAAGTTTTACACACACACACACACAAACACGCACACACGCACACACGCACACACGCACGCCCTCACACACACACACACACACACACACACACACACACGCACACACGCACGCACGCACGCAAAGGTACGCACGAAAAACGAAACGCTGTCAATCGATCACAAAATTTTACTCTTCATATTTTTTCCATACCGGGCGCCCTATATGAAAATCGATTCTTGAGGAGTAAACTCCAAAAGTGTCTTGACAGACAGACCGACAACAAAGTGGTCCCATAAGGGTCCTTTTTCCTTTTGAAGAACGGAACCCAAAAAAAATACTAATAAGGAAGACAACATCACCATCATCAAAGCACCTGTCCCTGTAGCTTGTTCACCAGTATATGTTGATTTTGTGAAAGAATCTATGACTATATGAGACAAACTATATGTAAATATATTATTATACGAAATTTTTTAATTATTTATCATATTTCCACACAATTTTAGTTCTTACTAATTGTTATTAGACATAGAAATTACTTAGTTATGTACTAAATACTAATACATTCGTATTAGTATAGATCGTGTACCTAATAGAAATATTTTTGACTACTTACGTCTCTGTAGATTTGACATAATTCACTTCATTGTTTTTTTGCACCTCCATACTTACTCCCATTATAGACTCTATAAAAATGGAATAAATAATGTACAGTTTTTACTTGAAAGGCTATAACAATTAAAAAAATATATTATAACAGGTTTGCAATCCCTATACACAAAAATGGTCAGGTTGAATATAAATCTTTTAAGCATTTCAATACGATTACTCCGCTATCAATCCCTTGATGAAGTAAATACTATTAAGAGGGAACTTCTCATTTCTCAGAAATGGGGACGTAATTTTTTGTTACCTTGTTTTAATAAACATTGGTAGTTCTTTGTGTTAAGAAGTAACGTCTATTTTATTATATGATTATATGTTTTTCTAATGGAATGTGAAAAGAATCGGAGAGACAGAGACAGCTAGTGATCCAGAACATAATAAATATGATGTGGGCCTTTGCAAAAATGTTATTAGCCTAGTTCGGAAAATATTTTAATGCTAAACAATATTGTTGCTGCGTCACTAATTCCCTCTATTACTAATGCAATTACTTAAATTTATAGATGTAATTAATTGTCAATTTATTAGTTCGGGGTAGAAGCCTCAAAAAGATGAGATGAGAATATTTAAAAAAAATACTAGTGTGCTGTGTGATTATGTTTGAATCAAATGACTTTAATATTTCACCTGTAACATTATCAAGAGCAGCTAAAGCTACGATAGGAAGCAAGTCAATTGACTTATCATCGGCCATCTTGCGCAGCTTTTCCGTTAATACTCTTTGGTTTTTGCAAAACACCGGTAGGAAATTTTGGAGAATATTGAAATGAAAAGCTGGGGTCAGAAACTTGCGATGACTTCTCCACCTGTGACCTGAAATAAAATTAATATAATAATAATAATAGCAGTAGCCCCAAAAGTAACCAAAAAAATCAACTCAACTTTTACGCAAAATTGAAAAAAATTAATTAATTTAAAAAAGACTTTACAACTTTTCATACGGTCATTTTTTGGTTTAATTAATTTAAGTAATTCTATTTCAGAAATGCAACAATCGTTAAATACTGTAATATCTTTCTAAATTCGTGGATTCTTTAGAAGTCTGTGAAGAGTTAATTACCTGTGGAGGTGAGTAGGCCTTTTCCAAGCCAAGGTTCCAGAAAACGGTATGAGTTCCCTTTCGTAATAAACTCTGACTTTGATAATAAAGGCTGAAATATTACCAGGTTCATTGTTAGTAGTTTATAATTCTTTAAAAAAAAACCGACTTAAAAAAAAACTATTCCATAAAAGACTTATACGGTTTTCTCATGGATGCCATCGTCAGAATTGGACCAAATTGAAATTGGACCACACGGGAAGCACCAGCTTTCAAATAAAAAAGAATCATCAAAAAAAAATACAGTCGAATTGAGAACCTCCTCCTTTTTTGAAGTCGGTTAAAATAGGGAAAATTGTTTCTTATCTGAGTCATGCCTATTGTGGATGTAAGTTTTCAATAATCATGAAACAAAGTTAATTAATTTCATGATAGATATGATGATAATAAATGTTACGAGCCCTTGAGAAATATATAGGAGCATAAAACTTAAACAAAGACTAGAATAATCTTTTGACTTTTCTATACTTAATTGAAATCCTATCGTCTTTTATTACAAATTGCATAATAAAAACATAAATGTATGTATTATAGCGCTCAGTTTATTAAGTGTCTTGTTTATTTAGTGTATTAAGTTATATGTAACAATTTTATTTTTTTGAAGTTTTTCTGTAAAACCGCATGTTACCTTCAAAATGGATTTTCTTAAAATAAAAATTGTATAATTTAAAATACCTAAGTAAATTGATGAATTGTTTGAGCGTACTTTTTAGGCACCAGTTATTTTAAACGAGCTGCTTAAATACAATCAAGTATGCCATTTATTTTGTAACGTCTAATATCATATTCACGTACATTATTTCAGTTGGGCACCGTTTTCGAGAGAAGTGGCTTCATAAAGTATATTATTATTTATTATATATAATAAGAAATATATTATTTGGAGATCATCGTACACGTAAACTTTAATGCCTCTCACTAGGGGTACATTGACGCCATAGTTATTTGGCTCAATTAATAATTTTCTAATAAAACACGACATGCGTTTTATGATTTATTGTATAAAATATTACTATAATGAACAAATTAAAGATATAATACTTGCCTCAACGTATCTTGAATGGCTCAAAATCACATGGGGTTTCGATAAAAAATGAACTCGAAAAGCGTCACCATACTTGAGTGAAAATTTGTAGAGTAAATTTAAAAATTCTGAAACAAAAATATATAAGAGAGACCAATATCGTAGAAGGAGAAGACAACCGAATCAATCTGTTCTTTAAATTCGATTCTAGTAATTTTAATGATATAGTTTGATCTTGGCATATTAAATGAACTTTTACTTGAACGTTACATAATAATTGACAAGACAAAAATGACGCAATAATCTCAATGCTTTTTTATACCATTTTTTTCCCGACTTTTAAAATAAAACAGCAGAATAGTTGAACAGACTAGTTATGCGCATATAGATACAATATACATTATACCTATCATACATACATACCTACCATAATACCCTCAACGAGAACGTTATGAAGTAGGTCACATCGAGTTTTTAATCTTAAAATATGAATTACAATGGGTTCTGATAAATATGTGCATCTATAAATACTACGCTCTGCTGGATTAATATGAACAAAGCATTTCAACTTATTTTTGCTCGATGGTACAGTACCCCAGTGACATCTAGCTGCTCTATCCTTTCCAAGAGCAAATGTCTTAGTGCGTAATTGAAAACACTTACTACTGTAATTGTTTTTAAACTTTTGCGACCATACATATTTGATGTGAATCGGGACTTACTACAGTGTCAGTTGTCTACACTATGGCACCACCTATGTCTTTTCTGTGGAGATTATGATGAGAATCACTGTCACCAGTGCTTCTCATTTCACTTCTGGAAGGTGTTCTTGATAAGAATGATGAGACTGGATGGTCGTGAAGGACACGACTATCATAGCCGTTAATCAAAGTTACCTATCACCTTAGATCAAATATACCATAGATACACATTCTCTTACAAAACTCGCGTCAAATACTCGCTCGATAGTTTCACATACATAATTGATGTCAATATATGTTGTAATAGTTTGATACAAAAACTGCAATGTAAAGTTCTATAGTGTATTACTTCCCACAACGGAGCGTATTAGACCCGTGGTTCGTGTTCCACAGTGAAAAGTATAGGCACGGTAATACTATCCATACAGTAATGTGTCTTCATAGAAACGGTCGGATTGCAAGACATGCCTACACGCCTTGCGTTCGGTTGTAACTCAGTACGCAAACAGTTCGCGATTGCTCCGCAGTGACGAACAAACGGTGTGATCGTTTTTTAAGCAAGAAATAAATACAAATACTTAAATATTTAATATGGCAATCAGAAATTATAGAGTATATTGTGCTTTTTTTGGTTGCTTGAATTCTTCAAAAACGCACCCAGAGATAACATTTTTTAAATCACCTGGAAACTCCGAAAGATAAGACTATAAAATAATTTTTATGTACCTACTAGTACGTAATTCGTTTCTTTTTTAATAGGTAGGTATTTCGCTTTTTCCACCGAGTAAAATACCTGGATTAATAAATAAAAAAGTAGATAGGGTGACAAAAGTGACACACGAGTGACTTACCCACACTTGCGTTAAAAAAAACTAGTAGGTAGTTCCTAGGCTAAGCTGTCTATTTACTTATGTATTTAGCTACATACATATATTATTGAATTAGACGAAATATCATTATGAAATGATTATGAAAGTAAAAAATGGTAGGTACCTAGCAAGATTTACACTTTTTTTTTAAGGTATAGGGGGCAAACGAGCAGACGGGTCACCTGATGGGAAATGCCCATGGGCCCATGGGCACCTGTAACTCGAGAGTCACAAGTGCGTTGCCTCCCTTTAAGGTGGGAGTAGAGTAGGAGAAGAAGGGGAGGGGGGGAAGAGTGCGAAAAGCGAAACGGGGGAAAAGAGGGAGGGGGAAGAGGGGTAGAGTGGGAAGCGGGGGAGGGGGGAAGAGTGGGAAGAGGGGGAGGGGGAAGTGGGGGGAAGAGTGGGAAAAGGGGGAAGTGTGGGAAGGAGGGAAGAGGGGGAAGAGAGGAGGCAAGTGGGAAGAGGGGAAGGACGGGAATAAGGGAGAGGGAACAGTTACGGCCTCCCGTAACCTCACTCACGCGGCGAAATGCAATGCAACCCGTTTTTCTGTGAGGCCGTGGTATGGAGCGGAGTCGAGCCGGCTTATACGTGCCGAAGCATGGCTCTCCCACGTTTTAATTTACTTCATAAATAACATTTTGTAGTAGCTAGTTAGAAGTTTTGATTGCTTTAGGTGGCGCACACGCGATGACATGGTTTGATATTAAGTAACGTTTGCAGCGGTTCAACATCGGATGGGTGACCAAAAAAATGTTTTTTGATTTGCTTTGCACTGTAGGTAATGGGATCGTTAATTTTACGGACGGTTACTCGTCAGCTGTTTCTTGCATTTTGATTGAGTAGGTTGGTGTTGAAGATTGTAAGGATTGGAATTTGGTAATCTTCGGCGACATTTATATTTATAAAAAATAATTATAATATTTACAATCACAAAACTAGAAAGAAACTCAAGTAGGTACATGAAATTATGGGCAGCCCTATCGTCGTCGTCGTCTGTCGTGTTTACGTACCGTCCAGCTGTAGGTAATTATATCAAGAAAAGGGCCGAGTCACAATACTGTATATATAGGTGCGCAAGCTACGTATTTCAAAAATAACTTTTTAAATTTATATGATTAATAGTAAAACTATTAATTGACAATTTATTAATGATGCGTTATGTGCTATTAAACACAGTTAAAAAGCTATCGAAATATCATCCCAAAGAGGCTCGCAGGTCAAAGAGTAAACTGTACATAAAATATTCAAGACTTGATCTACATTTTTAATAATATAAAGTAAGATACCTGAAGGATCAACGAGAAACAAATGAGCATTTCCCAACAGCGGCAAAGGAAAAGGTCCTGGTGCACTGATCCTATTGCTTTCATTAATTAGACGGATCCAATTCACTAGTAAAAATAAAATTGCAATCACAGATAACAATATAATGATCATATTGAATTATTAGACAAGCAACTTCATTCGCCAAAATTTATTATTGGAATGACATTGCGACTCACGGTCAAGACCTTATTACGTGAGACAGAACATAAACACGTAACCAATATGCAATATAGTAACCAGTATACTAGCTTATGCCCACGACTTCCTATGTGAATAGAATAATAAATACTGCAGAATAATAATATGAAACACACACATTATTTAAATTTTTCATTAACAAGTTAAGAAAAATAAATATTTTTTTTATATTAAAATAACTTTTTTTTTATTCAAATGAGTGTTCGTATCAGCCTTTTAATGTGATTTTTACGAACTTTCATTTTAACTTGCAATGTTTGTTTTTTATGGGATAGGTGGCAAACGAACGGACGGGTCACCTGATGGTAGGTGACTACCGCAGCCCATGGATACCTGCAACTCAACACCGGCATTGCTTCATGTCGGTTTTCTGTAAGGCCCTGGTATCACTCCGAGGTCGAGCTGGCCCGTACGGCTCCCACGATGAACATGTTTTGGATAAATCTTGCAGTTTTTTTAAACCAGTTACTGGTGTCCGATTGAGCTGAAAGGCAGGCTTGCGTAAGTTTGGGGATAATGCAATGTATGGTATACTGTCAAGCTGTTCTGCTAATGGAGTCTGAAGGTGGTCATAGGAACTACTACACCACAAATAATAATAATAATAAAGCTTTGTTTATTCCGAAAAAAGTTTACATTACATATGTGTGTTAGTAGTGCTATGTAGTTCTTTTATTTTTAATCAAGACTTTATTTCGGACCCCTTTCGGGTAAAAGCCTCCTCCATTTTTCTCCATCTATCTCTGTCCTGGCCTATCTCCATCCATTCGTTTCCCGCGATCTCCGCGATATCTTCAGCCCATCGTTTTTTTGGTCTACCGACATGTCTTTTCCCTAGCGGTCCCTTCCACTTTGTCGCTTGCAGCGTCCATCTTTTGTCCTTTACTCTACAGATATGTCCAGCCCATTGCCATTTTTGCTTCAAAGCGTATTCCAGAGCATCTGTTAATTTGGTTTTCTTCCTTATATTTTCGCTTCTAATTTTTTGAATTTTTTTTATTTTTAAGATGCTTCTTTCCATAGCTCGTTGTGTTGTTATTAGTTTGTTTTTTATTTTATTTGTATAGATGGGTCTATACAAATAAAATAAAAAACAAACTTTTGGCTGCTGTAAGTTAGGTTTGGCAATATGCACGTATCTATTATCATCTTTTTTTGATCTAAGCTGTAGTCTCCTTTTAAAATTTCTTTTTGTGCCCAAAACTTATTCCATGCAATGGTAACTCTTCGCTCCACTTCTTCTTCGTTCCTGTTTGTACTGAACGAGACTTGTTTACCAAGATAGACGTATTCGTTTACATATTCTATTTCTTTTCCATCTACAAATATTGGTTTTTTATAGTTGTTAGTCATAGCTTTAGTTTTGCTTGGGTTCATTTCCAGACCAACCTTTTTGCTCTCACTATTCAAGGTTTGTATCTCTAATTCTTTTGATGTTTTTGCTAAAAGCACAATGTCGTCTGCAAACCTTAAATGTGTCAGGTGTTGTTCCATTATCCAGATACCTTTGTTTTTCCAGTCGATCTTTTGGAAGATACCCTCTAGTACTGCTATATATAGTTTAGGCGATAAAGGGTCTCCCTGTCTTACTCCTCTTCCTATTTCAATTTCTTCACCTCTTCTTTCTAATTTTACTTGACTTTTACTTTTTGAGTATATGTTTATTAGAATATTTATATATGTATTATTTATATTGCTTGCTTTTAGTGTTTTCCAAATAGAATTATGAGTTATACTGTCAAAAGCCTTTGAGTAATCCACGAATGCCATATACAATGGGTAATTAAATTCTGTGAATTTCTCCAATAACTGTTCTATTGCGTGTATGTGGTCATGTGTTGAAAAGCCCGTCCGAAATCCTGCCTGTTCAATCGGTTGATTTTTGTCGATTTGTTCAGTAATGCGACTCTGCAGGATAGATGCAAACAGTTTATAAATACTTGATAGTAAGCTGATTGGCCTATAATTGCCGATGTCTAGCGGGTTACCCTTTTTATAGATAAGTATTATGTCCGATTGGCACCATTGCGTAGGTACTGTTTCCGTTTTAAGCACCATATTAAAAAGTTCTGTAAGATGTGTCACGAGAATAGGTGCTCCTATCTTCAGTGCTTCATTACTAATGTTATCGGGTCCAGGGCTTTTGTCGTATTTTAATTTTTTTAAATATGATATTACTTCCTTTTCATTTATTAGTTCTATGTTGTGGTTTGGTTCCGTTATGATTTTATCTTCGTCTTGTTTTCCACTCGTACCTTTAGGTGGTTTGCCGTAAAGGGTTTTATAGAATTCTGTGGCGTTACTAAGTACTTCCTGCCTGTTTCTTGTTAATTTCTTCCCTTCCAATTTTTGTATCCAGTTTTTGTGTGTATTTAATTCCTTGTAGGCTCGTTTTGAGCTCCTGTAAGTATTAAGATTCTTTTCTATGATTCTCTTCCTGTAATTGTTGTAGTCTATCTTTATAGCTTTAATTGTCTTTTTAAACAATTCTTTAAGGTTTTCTTTCATTTCTTTAGTCTTTTTCTTGGTAGTTATTAGTGTAGTTCTTTCATTTATTAGATCTATAGTAGTTTTTGTCAGAACTTTGTAGTGCTTCTTTCTACTTTTGTCTTCTTTTTGTTTTATCTTTAGGCTGTTTTTTATAATTTCTTCAAATTTATTGTAGTAACTTTGTATGTCTTGTGTTTCGTTTAGAGTATTAAGTTTGTTAATGTTGAGTTTCAGGTTATCAACATAACATTTGGCTTCCTCATCATTTTTTAGGGACTTAGGAATAGAGTTGAAGGTCTTCCTGTTCTTTTTGGCTGCACTCAATTTAAAAGTAGCTCTTACCAGCCTGTGGTCTGATTGGAATTTTACTTGATTTAGTATTTCTACGTTTGTTATTCTATTTGGTTTATGTGTATATCTATGTGTTCATAATTGATAGTCTATTTTCATAGGCATATTGGATCATTCGCGTTCCTCTTTCATTTCTATTTCCGTATCCATATTTTCCCATTAGTAGTGTCTCGGATTTTTTTGGTCTTCCAATCTTAGCATTGAAATCTCCGATTACGAGGACTATTTTGTCAACTAATTCATGAGCTTTACTTAAATCTTTATAGAATTTACATAATTCCTCTTCACTTGAGCCCCCTGTTGGAGCATAGGCTTGAATTATTGATATATTAATTTGATCAAATTTTAATTGTAACAAGGCTACTCGTTCTGATATTCCAATAAAGTTTATTATATTTGATTTGAGATTTTTCTTAATTATAAATCCTACTCCGTATAGTCCAGGTGTTTCTCCTATATAGCAAAATATGTGATCTCGGTGTTCTTCAATTTGGCATCCTCTTCTTCTCACTTCTGCTAGTCCTATTATATCGTAATTTACTTTTTCTAGAGCGTGGCACAATTCAATGTATCGTTCGGCTGATGCTATAGACTTAACATTGAAGGTGCACACTTTTAATAGCTGTGTGTTCTTATCATTTGTATTTGGAGGGTAGTGGTCGTTTTCCCCCACGGTGACCAATCGGCTTGGGGGAGGACTACACCACAAATGCTAAACCAATCGTGTTAAGGTTCATTTGATTTAACTTGACGGAATCTTGTGAGGTTACCAGTTGGTTCCCAGGTTGTGTTATAATGAAGCCTTTTTTCGTATAGGTCAAATATGTTCTAACAATATCCAGTAGCCGTTCGATTTATGTTAAATTTAAAGACCCAACATCTATTGGTACAAGAACTAGCAATAATTTTGAGAAAGAATTTTGTAACGTCTGATTTTTTGAAATATTATTCTCTATGGAATACATTCCATTCAAAAAAAAATTGATGAGTGAGAGTTACAGAGTTACAAACTAAAATTAGAGACCTTGTATAATTGGCGACCTCATCGCGCTTTACGATCTCTACGATGTGTGTATATTGTTATCTCGCCTAGTTTGTAAGAATATTTAAATACTCTTTACCAGCTGTCCGGTTATAGGTCGGTTACTGTCGGTTACACCTCTGGAGTTATTGCAGGGAAACACTATTGCCCGGTTCATATAATCAAGAAACGATTCGTTTTGCGTTCGATCTCTTCAGGATGAGGTGCTACGCTTATTAAAAGTGACATATTGTTGTATACCAACATAAACACGAACGAACTCGAGGGCACAGCTAGTATAGAATATAATATAATACAAAAAAAATTACTAAAAATTAATATTATATTATTTTATTATATGCCTGTAGAAGCCTAAGGGGGTTTCAGCTAGAAGTTACCAAACCACTGAAAGCGATTACTTACCCCTTCATAAAAGAGAGAGGAGGAAACACAGCGAATTGTTGTCCTCATCACATATTATAATGTTCGTTACTCTAATAACTATTACAAGATATATAAGTGGACCAGTGCACGCCACAGATATTAATTCGAAACGTCGGACGAGAAAACAACGATAAAGTCTAATGTTTATTAGAAACTATACGGTTTTACTCACACGGGCATCCCCGAAATACAAACGTGAGTAAAACCGTATAGTTTCTAATACACAGAAATACCACCCACGAAGGTTTTTATTGTGAGATAAGGCCTAATTTTGATAAGTTATAATTTGAATAAGTTATAAACTATTTCTTTGCAAATAAATCCGAAATAAAGCTGGGTTTTATAGTTATAATTTTAGCTAAGCACTTTTATAGACACACGAATAATAAAACCACACACTTTGAATCTTTTATTACCTTTATCACAACACCTCTTACTGTTAAAAAGTCATTAAGTTAAATAATGACTTATGTCCAGTATCCTAAATTCAATTCAAATTGCGCGTCGTTTATACAAATATGATATATCAATTGCCAAACCATAAACAAAAATGTATATAAAACCTATCACCTACAGATTTCAAAAAAATCTCAAACTGGCCAGTAAATATCCAAAATATATTCTTTTTTACTAATCATAGATTACTATTTATAATATAAACTAAACAATAACATGATATTATTTTAAGTAGAGCTCTAAAAAGTGCCTTATTTTAACGTGATTCCTAAATATATTAAAAAGTACTTAAAATAAATATCACAACACAAAGTACTTATTAAAATATAATGAGTCATATTCTCTATCACGTTATTGTTAAGATTAATTTAGTAACCATAAAGTTTATTCTTATTAATTTAGGAACGCAAGGTACACACTTCTCTATGGTAAAATTTGCTGTTCAAGATGGAGGCATTAAAAGCTGCATGTTTGGTTCGTTAAGTGTTTTAATTAATAGTTTGAGCCCCATGAATAATAAGAAAATTAACAGTTATCACGTGTTGTCATCACATTTATCACATTATTTTAATGCCTCTGTACTAATTTAACATGAACACCGGTTTTAGATCTTAATATGAGATCTGCACGCAACTCAGGTTCCACGTCGGAAGGCAATATTACGAAGTTCTTAACAATATCCGATACCGTGACTTTCAGCTCCATCATGGCGAACTTTTGACCTAAAATAAAAATAAAAAATCGAATTGAATTTTTTAGTACTCATCAATGATCGCCATGCCCATAAGTAACGTGTGTAAAAAGAAGATACATAATAGTATTGTACAGCACAATAAACCGATAAAGAAGCTTATTCACAATCAGATATAGCTTTGATTAAATGTTCTGTAAACAATAATTTTAAATATTTCTAATTGTATAGTATATATGGGCGCAAATCTTCAAATATAGATTTTTATGTAAAAGTGATTTTATTATTATAGAAGTACTAGTACTAGTAGTGCTAGCAGTTGTTGGAAAATAAACTAAGTACTTTCAGTGCGTGTTTTCCTTTTTAGGGAACATAGAAACCCTGGCGTATCGCCCACATAAACAATAAAACTTGTGTAGTATACAATCATGCACTATGAGTACTTCAAGCACCGTTAATCATATAGAAAGATACCGTGTGTGCTTTACAGTTTTGGTTCAAATAGAGTTACATAACTGATTTCTTAGGTCAAAACACTATATATGAGCATAGTAGGGGCTCCTATAATGTCGCCAGTTCCTCACCACACAATGTTGTGTGAAATAAAAATAGTTGCTACAGATGTGTTAAAAAATGTAGGAAAACAATTGTCTACTTCAGTTTTATATTCGACTAATGCCTTATCAATAATTTAATCACCCACCTATACAATTCCTAGGACCAGCACTGAAAGCAAGCCAATTGAAAGGATTGTCCAAAGGCTTCTCGAAACGTTCCGGACGGAACTCTAGAGGATCATCGTACAACGCCGGGTTTCGCTGCATATGATATATGTTTATCACGACTGATGTGCCCTTTATCAACTTCAAATCGCCAACCTCTGTAACAAATTAAAAAATATTACAATTCAATCATTATGTAGCAGTTATCCAAATTGATGACCTAAGTAATTTACTAAAAAGAGTGCGCTATTGTTCTACCATAACGTTGACGTTTAAATAAACTATTTAAAAAAAATCTATCGTAGTGTTACGAATAACCCGCGCCATCTATTGACGACTATAGGAAGTCATAAAGAGCGACAATTAGAGTAAGATGCACGCCATCTACTGATAAAATAGTTAACCATTAATAGAATGTGCCACGATGTATTGGAAAGTTCTACTGTATTTTTGAGTTTTCGAAAAGATGTCGCGATTTTTCTGGAAATAACGTTTCGGCTATATAAGAGTTGCATACAAGACGTTACATTACGCTGTTTGTTTAGTTTTCAAGTGAGTAAGAAGCGAGTAAAGTGCGAAGTGCAAGTGAGTTGAGAAGTGTAATAGTAATAATTAATTGTAATTGTATTGTTGTTAGTTTCCCAGTGTATTTTGTGATTTATTAAAATAAATTCTGTCTATTTTGGTAAAAAATTGGAATAATTTTCTAATCCCGAACTTCAGCTCGTAACAGTAGTTTCGATAGTTTAGATATTTTGTTGACATTAACTTTTTAAGAAAACATCTAATGGTAACTAACAATGCGCAGCTTAAGCTTATAGATAAAATTATGAAAGTAGTACCTCCTAAAACTCGTGTTAAAATTTCTGCAAAAAATATGTATTCATGAATAAATTCGTGGGTTTTTTCTGCTATTTAAATAATACATCCATTCCATGCTTAGATGGCTGGGTAGGTACATATATCGAACATTATAGGAGGTGCTACTTGACACAGTTAAGACGAATTTGTTTGCGTTGGCACACTGTGGGACAAGAGAGTTTATTATTGTTGTTTAAGTGCTTAGTGCCACCTCGACCATTTCTGGTCTTTTGTAGCGCATTTTTTGCTTTACAGTTCACTGCTCAGATTTATGGCTTCGAGAAACCTCCAGATCCTTTCAGCAGTGATTGTTTGTATTTCCTGCGGTTGCATGATGTGTAACCCTAGGTTAATACTTCGGTGCAGCATTAGTGGGCCACAAGAGCATAGAATATGCATTGCAGTTTCTTCTGCCCCTTGACAGAATCTGCATATTGTGTTCTCTCTCAGTTCGTCCGTGAGGACGGTGGGCCGGTGGGGCGGTGGGAGGGACAGTGTCCGGTGAGGACTCTTGTTACTGCACTGATTTTGTATCTTTTGAGCTCTAAAAGTTCTTTGGATACTTTATTATTGGATTGGATATTCGAGTGTCTTAGACCAGTCGTGGTCTTCCATCTCTTAATAGCCAATGATGTATATTGGGTGTTTATGATTGAATACGCTCGCTGTTTGCTGATGCCGCAGAATGGTTCTGGGCCATGCTGTCGGTTGGCTGCACCGGCTTTGGCGAGATCATCAGTTTTTCGATGCCATCGATGCCTGAATGGCCTGGTACCCATCTTAATGTAATTTCGTTTGATTGCCCCAGTGTGTTCAGGTTTTCCTTGCAATTTTGTATTAGCTTTGAGCTAGTCTCAAAATTGTATAGTGCCAATAACGCCGCTTGGCTCTCTGAGTTTATGAAGATGTGTTGATTTTTTTAGTCTTCGCTCAAGGTTGATCTCCACGATGCAAAGAGCTCAGCCTGAAAGACAGAGGCCTCTGCTCCCAGATTAGCGCTCCATCTGAATTTTGGCCTCTCTCCACCACAACCTACATCAAGGCCTTTTTTAGATCCATCGGTGTACCACTCGTGACTACCATTTTTGTTGGATTGGAAGCCTTCCAGCCATGTATCCCTCTGTGGTATGTCTACTATGTACCTTTTCACGAAGTCAATCTCTGTTTGCATGTCATCAGACATGCTGCATCGGTAGCTACTACAGATGTGGTTAAGTACTCTTTTATACACAACGGATCGACACATATCGAGCATACGGAAATCAGTAGCGAGCTGAGGTCCTGGGTTTTCATTCCCAGATCACGGTAATTGCTATTTGTCATAAACTGATCGGGTTAATTATTATTTGTTGTTCTACCTATCTACCTGCCCCTTCGGGGTTACATTAGGCATAAATGTCTAAAAATATATCCAAAGTCAGCATGGTGTTAAAACCAATATTAAGAATATTATTATTTACTTACCAGAATCTTTGACTATCATCCTTTCGATGAACGGCACCGGAGGGAAGAGCCGCAATGATTCTTTGAGAACTAACTCTAAATACTTCATTTGATGTAGTTCACTAAACAAATAAACAACAAAAACTTTTTTTAAAGAAATGTTATTTAATATTTCTGATAAATAATCTTTGAATATAAGGGATAGCGACTTTTTTTATTGAAAAAAATATTTACATTTTTCATTAATCCGAAGTCTTATTAGTACATAGCTGTTATGATGCCAGCTACGTTGTAAGAATGAGTTGATACTATTCGTGCACAGGGTGGAAATAGTATCGGTAATAGTGGTCATTATTATATTTCTACAGAGCAGTGCATTCCACAAGTTTGATTCTAAATTAAGCAGTTCAATGTGGAATGTTGGGGCATCTGTTTAGCTGTGTACCCGCAGATGGCAAAAGCCAGGGCTGAGATAACATTCTGATTACTCAGCTCTCATCTTACTTATAACATACCTCCTTGTTGCTCTATTAAAATACAAAAGACAATACAGTGGTGTATAAAATTATGCTTTGATAGTGTCAAGCATTACAATAATTCAAATGTATGTTATTATGAAACTGTCAGCTATTCAAAAGCGCATAGTTGTTTATCTAAAGCGCAAGTAACAAAGTGGTTAAGGTCTGGGCTATGAATTAGTGTGGTCATGTTCACTTCTCAAAAATGCTGCTCGAGTACTGAAGCTTCGAAAACAGTACCGCTGCCGTATAGCTGACAATTATGAATATGGACTTTTTTATGTCGTAAACTATAAAACTAAAAAAAACTTTAGTTGAATAAAACTTCACGATTGCCTACTAAAAATGCTCAACGTTTTACTTGGGTTATTTTATTCAGTTAAGTCTTTATAGCACAAGCAAATCTGAAAAGCTAGCATCAACTCAAACAGATAAAGTTCAGAGAGTATCAGAGAACTATGTGTCTCAACGGTGGCTTCGGTGCCAAAATCCTGAATTGTAGCGATAGTTTCTTGTTCCAAATTTATCTAGAACTTCGTAGTTCGTGCAACACATCACATCACATCATAACATATTTGGTGTAATGCCTTTGTCATCAAATGAAAATTTGTATATCCTTTGCCTCCTGCCTAATCAACCTCTGCCGTTTATTTAAATCAAATGTTGGCCAATAGAATTAAACCTCTTAATGTCGCTACCATTACTCTTAAAATTTCTGACAGTACAAGTAGCAATAGCAATAGCAACAGCTCTTGTAGACTCATAAGGGCGTATACGAAGTTCACGCATTTGTAGGTCAATGATGACCGACAGACAGAAGAGATATAACGTTGCAAGTATATATATATACAATAATATAATAGTAGTAGATGTAAATTCTTATGAATATATTATCAATGTTTTCTTTTCATGTTATCATTATTAGTGACTTCATAGAATTATGTAAATTATTTCATAACAGTTACTGATAAGTAGGATCCCTGTTCATGTTTTCACCGAAAATAGTGTTAAGTTCTCCGTAGATCATGTCCTGCACATCTCTTCGTTTTGACAAACAGTAGAGCGTGAAAACTACACCTGATGTAGTGGTGTCGTGACCCTAAAATCATACGACGGAGTAAGCATTAATTTTAGGAAATACATTGCCATTATTGTCAACGTAGCACGATTTTAATCTATACTAACAACATACAGAACGACCTATTTAAAAAAAACATTCACCATTGCAAGGGTCACATTAATCCAGCAGATTATAATGATAATATGTCACTAGCTTGTCCTTAAGTAACAATAACATAGACTTTTTAAGATTTGGAAAATTTACCAGATAGTGACAAAGATTTCAGGACATTTTCCGCGAATATGACGAACTGAGCGAAATATCGTTCGTGTACCTATCGGTCAGATAAAACGCACAAACGCAGAATGAGTAAAATAAAACATCAGCTTTGTAAAAACCACTATAGTTAGTAGTTAATAGTAGTACTTAATTCTAACTACTAACTACAAATTCTCCATACCGATCGTAAAAAAAACGGCCGTTCGAAATATTAATATCAGACGCGTACCAATAAATGACATTGTCAGTTTCACTGATTCTACGGTAATTCTATTGTCTCTATCACGCGTCTCCTTACAGATTTAAAACTTTGTCACTAATAGAATCGCCGCCAAAAATAATATTTATTTATTATTTATTTATTTATTTAATACTTTATGCAAAATATGTACAGAGGCGGACTTAATGCCTAAGGGATTCTCTGCCAGTCTACCTTAAGGTGGTGTAGAAATTAATGAAGTAGGTGCATTAAGAAGTATACGAATGAGTGTAATATCAGAAGAAATAAATATATACATATATACGGGAAAATATATACATAGATACATACATATTATATAAATAATAGATACATAAACATATTTTTCTACTGTTCTGATGATTCTGCCAGTTTACGAAAGAGGAGATCACGAACTTTGTTTTAAATGATAGGCGACTAGGTGCCATCCGGATTTCTTGCGGTAGAGCGTTCTAGAGGAGGACAGACTAAACAATGAAAGAAGAGTTGACACATGCTAAAGAATGACTGAGACATAATAGGCGAAGATTGTTCGAAGAGCGGAGATTTCTGTGATGATTAGAGCAAAGGTACTTGAGAATGGAGGTAAGATATGTAGGAGAAGTGGGTGAATTAAGAATTGAATACAGAGTGGTGAGGGCGCGTAGATGACAGCGATTATATTGCGCCCACTGAACAATGGTTTTGCGTCCCTGATAAAGAAAACCGCGCTACTATAATATCAAGCCTTGTTCTACCTGGCCAGCTCATAAATAAAGAATTATGGTTTTACCGACCTTCGTGGGTCTCTCGCCCTCTTAGATTTTGGCCTATAACATCGATTTCTGATAAATCTCTTGATATATCAGAAACTGCTGATGCTAAATCTATCTCTCTGTCCGTACTTATTAGGTTAGTATATGTTACTGAGAATAACGCAATTATTGAATTGGTTACCAGGACGTCAAGATGGAATAAGTTCCTATGGGCATGTGTTTATGTTTTAAAACTGGTTCTTCTAAAACTCTAATGTCTCGTGGTCCAATATCCGTCAACGATTTAAATAACACTGAAAAATATAGTATATAGTGTCGGTGGTTGCTTAAATCAGGCTCAATTTATTTCTACGCAAATGCATCCCACGTCTTGGGATCACTGTCACATAACAACATGCTGCTAGAAACATGGTCCACAAACGAGTTCAAAGGTGTCACATTTGATTCAAAACAAATCCGTCAAATACGATTGCCATGATGGGAGGTTTACATCACTTCCGCGTAAGTGAAGTAAAAGCTTTGTTTTTACCGGTATTGATTAGTGAGGTTCCTTTGGTTTTTCTTTCAAAATTGACGAATGTTATACATTTTTTACAAAATTAAGAACACAAATAAATATATCTATTTGTCAGTTGAGACACAGTAGTTAGAAACTATAGGTAAGGGAAAAATGGTTGGTCACTTGATATGAAAGAATATTGCCTGACGGGACAACTGATAAAGGCCGGTAATCTGAGAAACCTGTATAAAGAAAACCTTGGCAGGGAACCTAGTATACCCTCTTGGTCTGCTAGGTTCCTGGGAAGAATCCTCTAAAGTCTACAGATGGGCAACTCTTTGGGACGTCTGAAGGGCAACTGCAATACAACATCGATTACTCCTAATGTACCGTAACTCACATCCGTGCTACTTAAGCTTCTTGACATCAACGTTGACCCACCAATGAGATATTCAAAACCATTATATCTTTAAAAATTGGCAAAACTCCAAGCCCCAAACTTATTACTGTAAAAATGCTGCCGTAGAAGTTCTGTTATTTCTGATAAATAAAGGGTTTCTGATAACTGTGCCAAAAAAAGGGGACCAACACCAGTGCAGTAATTGGGAAGGCATCACTTTGCTCTCGATACCATCGAAGGTTTTCTGGAAGAACGTCCTGGATAGGTTGTCGAAGATATGCATAGGTTTGAGTCCTTCACCTATTTTAACTAGGCTCAGAAAATGTAAGAACTGCCGAACTATCTAAGAGACTTAGTTCCTTACTATAGCCGTTTAGTTTCTTATTTTACTATATTGTATACTTCAACCCACCTCAAACATGAAAGTGTCAACTTCTTCTCTAACACTCTCAGCATCTATCTTCATGCCATAATGTTCAGCTAGCAGCAACAGATCCAAGAATGCGTGTTTATTCTTGGTACCTACAAATAAAAATTCACAATACATATTCACTTGCCTCTATGTGATGTTAGTAAGTTAACCTCAACCTCTGAAAATAATTTTATCCATTCCTCAATACATTATATGTTATTAGGGTGAGGGTACCCTTGCTCTCGCCAAATTTGCTCTTGATCAACTAATTGAAAAAAACCGGCGTATCACCTATAAGGAGATTCGAGAACATATAGGGATTGGTATGAGCCAAATTCAAAAAATCTTATATCAAAAGTTAAAAAACTTTGTTGCCGCTGGATTCCTAATGAACTCACCCAAGAACAAAAATGGACTCGTGTTGATTGTTGTAAAAAAAATTGTTAAAGTACGATCACGGACGTTCAAATGCTGTGTATGACATTGTAACAGGAGACGAAACATGGATATATTATTACATGCCGGAAAGAAAGCAACAGTCTTCTATATGGGTGTTCAAAGGTAACATCAACCACAAAAAAACCAAAATTGAGGAAGGCGAGAAACGTAGGCAAAACAATTATTGCGTTTTTTTTTCTCCCAGACGGGTCCTATCTGCACGGTCCTACTTGAAGAACAAAAGACAGTTAATGCTGAGTGGGACACCAAAATTTGTTTTCGCAGTGTCTTTGAAAAAGTTAGGGAAAAATGACCAAGAAGTCGCATCCTATTGCACATGACGTGCTTCGGCGCACACCACGAATAAAACAAAGTCATTTTTGGTTCCTGAAAAGGTAGAGCTGTGACCCATCCCGCAAATAGTCCAGACCTGACACCATGCGATTTCTTTATCTTCCCAAAAATTTAAGATTTGATGAGAGATATAACATTTACGGGGCCGGAAGAGGCTGTGATAGCTTTCAACCAACGAGTGTGGTTGCAGGTAACATATAACACTTCTAACTGTATTGAGTGGAGTGTGTTTTGTGGTTGGGTTGCTTGTATCGGCTGTAGTGGATTCTTTGGCCATGACCCACCTGTTCAATTTATGACCACTGACAGTCAACATGCTACCACGCCCAGCGTCAGCTTCAGAAATGCCCAAATCCCCAGGCAGCGGTCCTATACGTAAATTCTTTACTGTATTCTCCATTTTAGTGGGTTTAAAGAGCCATGTTAGCCTCACCAGTAACAAAATGTTGCGTGTCCGTCCCCACGTATATCAGATGTTTGACTCGGGCCTATGGTTGGATTTAGGGGGCTTATTAATAGATTGTGGAGTACTTACCAACATCATCGCTTCCAACCAAACTAGTAATATTAGCTTTATTTAGTTCCTCACTTCTTGCCTTTATTACCTTATAACTATGGTTATGCAAGATCTTCAGAGCTTTATCTTGTCTCGTTTTGTATGGAAGTAGATTGAAAATGACATCTTCACCCAGAATGGGCATATTCATTTTCATCATCATAATATTGGATAACCTAAAATATATTATTTTTAAATATGGCAGTGAAGTTTTAATCTCCCTCTTCTTCGGACGAAGAACAAGTACTAATGTGCAATCGTAACTTACTCTTCAACAGATTTTACATATTCCGATTCGCTGTGTTTCTGTGCGTCAACACAAACTCCCATTATAGATTCTAAAAAATAAACGTATTTAATGAATATCCACACACTAGTGATACATATATAAGAAAAAAAAATTGATTACTGAATATGTTATTTTCTACGAAAATATAAATAGATAGTAATATTTTATTAATTAAACGTAAATCGGGGATAGTTGTAGAATAATAGTCAATAAACAACAAGACAAAGGTCTCATGCTTAATGTCTGATATTATTTTCAAAAATGAATAATCAATACTTTTATTACACTAAGTTTTCAAACAAGCACATGGACCGCCTACCGTGCCGCGACCCACGGCACTGGCAATTATATAAAATCCTACTCACACTCAGCAGAAATACGACACTGCGGTATGGTTATCTGTTACTACGTCTGTAGAGTATATACTATAGAAACATACATTCGTTGTACGTAAAGTACAGTGGACCTCCTACTCTGGGAGTTAAGAAAGGAGGTTATGATATCCCGAGATCCCCATAGAAAACAATACATTACATTTAATATAAATGTCAATCGTGATACTGATAAATTATGTTTCTAACAGATATCAGTCCAAAAGTAACAGCTTATCTACTTAATATAGTAAAATGTATTGTGTATCTTACCTGTTACATTATCAAGAGCAGCAAGAGCCGCAAGTGGAAACATATCAATTGACCTTCCGTCTGCGACCTTCCGTAGTTTCTCCGTAAATATTCTTTGGTTTTTGCAAAATACTGTTAGGAAGTTTTGAAGAATATTGAAGTGAAATGCTTGTGTCAGAAATTTGCGATGAGTTTTCCATCGTTGACCTATATCAAATGAAATATATATGTAGTATTATGTAAATATCTAATTTATTACCATTTAAAGAATAATGAACTGATGTAAGAAAATCACACTCGGTATATCTATTTAATACACCCGGGAAAATAATATACACCACTTCACTTATTCAGTATTCGGCACTGAACAATCGGGGACAGGACAAAAATCAGGAACTGTTTTTTTCTCAATGTTTAACGTTCTGGGTGCTTCATACTAGGTCGGAGGCAAACTGACTAAAACCACATGGTATCTCCTACATGTTTCCTACTCGCAGCCCCTTAGAGACATAGATAAATATAAACTCTTTATTGTACAAAATATAAGAACTGATACAAACTAGAGACCTTGTACAATTGGCCTTATCGTGTTCCAGGCAACCATTGGATGGAAAGAGAATTTATGTGTGGAGGATGTTAAGAAGTTGCAGTAGACAATTAATTGAAAATGTTATCTAAAAACGGCATCATGAGCCTAACCAGTCAACAACTCAGGTAACGCATTTTTAATTGGATAGTGTTTAGCGAGCCTAAGTGGCAATTCATTCCACAGACGAATGGCGTGAACTGAAAAAGTATTGTCTACGAAATTCGTAGAATGCGTTGGCATTTTCAACGTCAAGTTATCTGAAGACCTTTGAATGTGTGTTATGTAAGAATTCAAATCATTCTTTGAGATAAAGAGTAGTGTTAGGATTGAAAAGTGTACTATAACACTTTGTTCAATAAATACCGACACTAAATACTAAAACAAAGTTTTTTGATAAAATTATTTTTTATTTATCAACGTCGAATCCTTCAACTACGATACAGGCACTCCAAAGTCTTTCTAACTTTTCTATTCCATGTGTAGAACTATCTATCTTTGGCTTCAAAATAAACTTCTTTGCTGCGACTATCCACTCTGCTGACTGCCGACTGGATTCCGGAGTGAAATGGTGAATCCAAGTTTCATCATTTGTGTCTATACGACCGAGTTTGAAATTAGCATACCACCGACAAATGATTGGTTTTGTAAAATTCTATAAGCCACTGCTGTGCTTGAAAGGTGTTTTTTCCCATTGAAAAACAATGTTTTATCAACACATGAAACTCGTTTTTTTTTCTCGTTGTTTCCGAAATTACAAAAGTAGCGTCACATAAATATCTTTAACTAAATATTTTATTGCACAATTTTCAAAAAAAAATGGTCCATATCATTTGATGGCCAGTACTTTCTAAAAATCTAAAAAAAACATGTGCCATCTCCAATTAAGTCTCGAGGCTTATTGAACAAACTAGGATAATATTAAAAGGATATGAACATTCCGGCGAAGGCGAATCCAGTTGAGTTTATTTGGATATTCAGGAACGTGGTCAAATTCACCAAAACAAAGATGAATCGTATACAAAAGTTTTGTTGTCGCTCAAGTTTGTTAAATTGATCCTCGGTAAGACCATAGCAGGCACCAGCAGAATCAAGAATTTGGAAGAAGGGATTCTACAAGCACAATTTTGGTGGTAACCGGTCGGAAGTTGCGTAATCTTACCACCGTTCCTGCTTATTTCCGGTTAAGATTACGGACGGTCGTGTCTACCGCTTTAAATAAGTCCAGAACGATACAGAGCTAATTAAACGTTGTCTTTCTCGATACACCTCAGTGCCACAATTCTTTTCCGTTATTAATTAGGTTTAAATCAATCCTATAGGTATATGCGAACATGGTCTGCATATCCATTGTTCTCTCTGTTTATCATAGGGAAACGACAAAAAACTGCATGACAGCAACTTCTCCATCAAAAAAGTACCCTTGTCCAGGAAGAGAAGAGGAGGATTTCTAGCCAACTGCCATACAGATGAGCGGCGAAGCTTTATATAGAACTAGCAGCGCCCTGCGGTTTCACCCTCGTCAGTCCCGATCCCGTGGGAATATCGGAATAGAATGTAGCCTATGCGTTAATTTAAGTCTTCAGCTATCTACATACCAAGTTTCATCGCAATCGGTTTAGTGGTTTTTGCGTGAAAGAGTAACAAACATCCATCCATCTATCCAAACTTTCACATTTATAATATTAGTGGGATGATCATTCTTAGTAAACTTTTTCTAAATTATTGTTTGATATGTATGTTACTATGCAAAACCTGCAAATAATTTTAAAAGTTTGGTTTTTAAATATAACTTAATTTTTTATATATTTAAAATAAAATATAATAGTTTCGATAATTCAGAGTTTCTCATGCTCTGAATAAAATTAAAATTAATTACCTGTGGAGGTGAGTAAGCCTTGCCCCAACCAACAAGTGATAAAACTGTACGATCTTCCTTTCGTAATGTAGTCCATGCTAGTTATTAATGGCTGAAATAAAATGCTAAATATAATTTATTTTTAATAAACTAAAAGACCCAGTTGGCATTTTTTTATTATGATTTAGGCGCATAGAAATCGGTAATATGCTTTTTTTTTATTTATTATTATGTGATGGAAAGGAGACGGTCACGATTACATACAATCTTAGGCCTAAATGTAACGAGATGAAAATAGTGTAAATTAATAGCTTCAGACTTATCAGTGCTTCACTGAAAATTCTGTAAGTTTTGACAATCTGAGAGCAGTCATTAGAGTAAAAGTAAGGATATGTTACAATCTTTAACTAACAGCTGATTCCTGAAGTGCAAAATATGCTCTTTTAACACTAATGTTTATTACATTTAGTAGAAAATGTTTGAAGTCATTTGCATGAACGTCAATGACTTGAAGTCATAGGTAGGTAACAGGTATGGAGTTACGGAAAGGATGTCTAGAATAAAAATAAAACATTTTATTATTGTATTTTACTCATCTTCTATTATAATTAAAATGGCGTCTAGAAATTGTGTAGGTGGAACAATTTGATCTTGGTACCTAGCTAGTAAAGGTCTTCCATTTGAAAATTCTTTTTTTCATAATCAGCTGTCATACCAGTTACATAGTCTCAAAATATAAGATTGATTTTAATTGATATGATATCGATAGTCATAATTTGGTTTTTAAGTAACTTATTGATATTTTATTTTATTATAGTCATATTAAACTGTAATTAAATGCACTATATTGCATTTAAGTATAGATAGTGCATTTGATTACTTTGAGTTAATAACCTAGTGAAAAGGTTTTATTTTTGTAATTGTGTAATCGATTACTCGAAATCGATAATGTCACGAAAACAATCTTTCTCATGTTTCTCCGCTTCCCGTAGGAGAATTTTCATATTCTAAGATAAACATATGACTAATTTTTTAGATCATATCTCATCTTATTACATTTGCCCCCACCGTTTTCCATCTCCTTCCCCATTTTCCTTTTATACAAAAATTTTCTAAAACTATGTATTAGTAATTGATCTGTCCATAACGAGAGGATCGGCAATAATCACAGCTATGTTACTACAATAGACTACATGGCTACTACTACGGATAACCACATCTGAGGACTCATTGCTTTTATGTTTCAATAGTCCTATTATATCAGGTCAACAAAATCCTCGTATCCATAAAGTGTACAGCTGCGATTGGTTTCTAAAATATCAAAGCATAGTCACTATGATCTTCGACCATTTAAACCTCTCGATGCTTTTTCTAAGTTTAAATTTCTCTCTTATGATAAGACTTTTTCGAAATCACTTTCAACCTATTTGCAATCTCCGTTGCTTGTCTAAAGCGGCGGTAGCGTAATAGCTAAGGCGACGGACTTGCTATCAAGTGGTTGCGGGATCGAACCCCACCCATTGCACTGCTGACGTGAAGCCACTCCTTACACAAGTATTCAGCTCAGCAGAAGGGATTAACAAGCATACTGGTAGTGTGTAAGTACACTAATAATTTAATTCTAAATGTGTACGGCTTAATGGTAGTTCATAAAATTATCAAGTATTAGCAAATTAATGTAGGATTCTTTTTTCTTTTAAAAATAGTTACAGCACAAAGTTCAAGAAGTTATAACAAGAGTTCCTAAAATACAGGATTGTTTACTGTTTCAAGGTCAAAAATATGCATATAACCAGTAAGCAAAACTATATTTTTTTAACAAACTTTAAATTTTTATTACGAGTTTTTTTTTTGTTTTGTATTCAGACAATGGATAGATTTTTTTCCATCATATATATAGCCGTAGCCAACATATTTTATTCATGTTTTTATTATGGCCGTGAATATTACTGTCCTTGACGAAAATATCTTAAATATAATATAGATAATACGTACTTAAATATTTAGCTATGACTTCAAAAACTTGTATCTCTATACAATAATAATAAAATAGAATAATAATGATGTTTATTGGTACTTTACAAAAAGGGTCTTAAACAAAAGTTATGCTGTAATGAGAGTTACAAAAGATACTGATACTGGGCAAACTCAAACTAGGCTGAAGCCCGTATTTTGGGAGACAGTGCTCAGTCGAATATATAACATAAAAACAAAACATTTTGTTATTGTATTTTACTCATCTTCTATTATAACTAAAATGGCGTCTGGAAATTTTGGAACAATTAGATCTTGGTACCTAGCCCAGCTAAGATACCATATAATACACATAATATGAGCGCAGGAGCCTACAGTTCGTCTACCTACAAAACAATTACAGTAATTCGTAAGAATAGCTTCCTTTCCTTTCCGAGAGCTATCGACTAAAATATAAATAAAGTAAGTTTTTCGACTTATATGTCCCAATTGTATGCGACCCCTAAGTAGCTAGGAAGTACTGGCAGCCGAAGAAAGCTACTGCTGACCTATCTGCACACTTCTATAATAAAACCATCATTTCCTATAAAAACCTATTTGTTAGAATTTATTAATAAAATCTTTTATATACATACAGATAACAATATACAACTTACACATTAAAACTAATAAAAAAAGAAAAAGAACTGTATATGGGCTATTTACATGCATGCGTCATAAAATTCCTCCACATCGTCGCCTACTGGCAGTGTTCCCAGAAGGCTGGCAGCATTGCCACGTTGAATGGCAATGCTAATTCTCTGTGCAAGAAAAAGGCCCGCCCTCTGGTCACGAGAAGTGTCGATCAGTCGCTTAGCTAATTCCTTATAAACGGAACGAGCACTCGGACCCCATGACCCAAGCGTTTCGACCCCAAACGGCTCAAAAACATAGTTACCAACTAAATTATTGTATTTACGCCGTTTGAGGCTTTCTGCTGATGCAGCAGCAGCGCCAGCACAACCAGCTGTACTTGGAAGATGTGATGGCGCGAGGGTGTCACCGCAGGTTGCGTCCCACACCAAAGGCCTACCCATACCCTTCCATGGCAGTAACGACATACCATCTGGTCTCTTCCCATCGTCTCGTACCAGACCACTAGGTTCACGTACGGCTGGCACGCCGGCGGTGACAAGAGCACGACGGATTATGTCATTAAGATTGGCATGTCGAGATATACGGCCTGCGTTTCTGCTACAAGAAAGGCCATGTTGTCCGAGACTGTCGACAGCTTCTCCACAGTGACAAAGATGCGGAGAAACACAAGGAGCTCCTAAACGAAGGCAAGTGGCAAGGCGGAATGTGTTATCGTCCAACAAGGTGCCTATGTTGGGCGATGGAAGTGCCTGAATCCATAGGCCTGATTCCCACTCTCCCACAGCCAACAAACGAGCGCGCTCTGCAACATTGGATGCGGTGTCAATTAAATAATTCCTTCTTAAGGTGCATAACGGCGCGTCCCATTGCCTCTGAGAGAATGGATTAACAGGTAAAAGAGTATTGGGACAAGCTATCTGCCAAGCATTTATGGCATCGGTCTTGCAGGACACTTCAGAATTAGCCAGTGTGTTTGTTAGAATTTTCTTTTTCTTTTCTTTTTGAAGACAAAAATGCTGGAAGGCTGACATCTGAAATTTTGCGAACGCCAAGACCACCCAAACGAACTGGTAAGGATGCTTGGAGCCAGCCTCGGTCGTGCAAAGCCAAATTTAAAATTTTGCTAAGGGTGTTTTGAATAATTTTGTCAATTTTTTCTAAAAGTGTTAAATGTTTCTAAAGTTGCGATGATCGAAGGGCATGAGTAAATTTTGGTACAAAAAGACAAAAACGGAGTACAGTAAAAGCCGAATGGACATTAATTTTAAGTAAACGATCCGAAAAATCACCAAAATTTTTAATTTTGTCTTCTATGAAAGATTGAAAACCATCTTCCAAGACCGGGGACCCAAGAAGGCGGAGAGACGTTTTTTCTAAAACTTTAATGTTAGGTGCCAATGAATTAAATTTCTGTACAGTCGAGTGTCTGTCTGTTTTGTCACAAATAAAAATTTCGCATTTGTCAGAATTTAGTTCTAAGCCTATGGATTTAAATTTATTTTTTATGAAAGTTAAATCTTGTAAAACTGTCTCTACTTCCCCTCCTAGGGTTCTGTCATCAAGGTACCAAATGTTGAATTTTGATTTTATCTCCTTAATAATGGGGTGTATCGCTAAACTGAAGATAACTGGTACCAGAGGGTCACCCTGCTGACATCCAACGGCCGATTTCAAAAGATTGTCCTTGTATACTAATTTTGTAGGATATCTATAACATTGCCAAAGAAATTTATAAATTTTAGGGGTTTCCAATTTTGCTTGGGTCAACAGAGTGTCCCTATTAACAGAATTGAAGGCATTTCTCAGGTCAACCTTCAAGATTACCTCCCCTTCGTTACTGCCAAGGTACGTGGAAAGGGCGTGTATGGCAGCCTCACAACCACCTTTTGAACCAAAGCCAAGTTGCACTGGCTGGAATTTTAGCTGCCCCTCTTATGTTACCTTCCCTCAGTTTTGTTTCCACGAAAGTAAAATTGTTGCTTTTATAATTAAAAGAAAATGATAATTTTGGTTGCTCTTTAATTTGGGTTGTCAAAGATTTTTGGGTACTATTATGTTTTTTTATGTATAAAACTCTATAAGGGAAGGTAAGCAAATGTTCTCAGGCCGATATCGAATTCTCCCGGACAACAAGACCTACACAATGGGCTAAATGATGAGCAACAGTAGGCCTTGCACCTCGGGGAACTCTTTTAAGAATAGGAACGGAATTTTTTAAATGTGTTAAACTTTTGCCAAAAGGGGATTTGGGATGTGTTTGGTGAAATTTCACTAACTGATGGAGGAACAGTGGGACATGAAAGTACATTTTGGGACCTGTGAATTTTTCCGAAATGCACTTTCAAGCCTCGCTCACCTTTGAAAAAACGGTCCTGAGGACAAAGAGGACATCGCACGAGGTTGCTTATTGACACAGCGGGTTGACCTGAACACACTGCCACTGTTGTTGGCGCTCATAAACATTAAAATAGAATTATTTACAGAAAATAGAAAAACAGTCTAAAATAATACAAAACACGTTAAAGTCAACATTGACAGGCGCCTGCGTAGTCCTGTCGGCTTTCCTTAGCAACGGATGGTATGAGGGCGATTAAATAAAAACGGGATAATGTGCGCCTAGAATTGCTTCATGAACCACTATACTTTGAGCCTTCGCGTTCATCAACACTGGTGTTATTCTTGCCACCATTTTCAGCACACTGCGAATTCTAGTAATGGTTTCTGTCCATGTAACCACAGCTTGAGCAACTTCTTTCTGAATTCTATTATATCAATATAATATCACAGACTGAGACTTCTATTTCAGAGTGTTTTAGAAAACGTCGTAGGGTTTGGTAGATTTTCATACTAATATTATTTTTGACAAAGAAATCTATTGTTAGTTTGTTAGAATTGTATTTACTTCATATTGTGGAGTTTGCTAGAAATCTTCGTAAATACGAGTATAATTGATTTTAATGTACTAACAACTTTCCTATAATATGTTGAATATGAAAAAAATAAACGGGGAAACACTCAAAACGCATCGGGAAACACGAAACAAATGAGCAGAGCAAGCAAGAGCAGTAGCAGTCGGCAACTGTCTAGTGTCAATGTAAGTCAGCTGTCATAAACCAGTTACATAGACTCAAAATATAAGACTGATTTCAATGAAACCGATAGTCATAATATTGGTTTTTCAGTAACTTAATTACATTTTAATTTATTATAGTCATATTAGACTATAATTAAATGCACTAAATTGCATATAAGTATATATAGTGCATTTGATTACTTTGAGTTAATAACCTAGTGAAAAGGTTTTATTTTTATAATTATGTAATCGATTACTCAAAATTTATTACTCCAGCAGGAGAATTGAGGTGATTTTTCATATTCTAAGATAAAAATATGACTAATTTTCTAGATCATATCTCATCTTATTTGGGCCCACCGTTTTCCGTCTCTTTTACTCATGCGCTTCGATTTTCGCAACTTTTGAAACATTTAACACCTTTAGGAAAAGTTGACAAAATTATTTAATATGCCCTTAGCAAAATTTTAAATGTGGCTTTGAACTACCGAGCCTGGCTCCTGCTTCGAGCCAGGCTCGGTCGTTCCTTGCCGGTACGTTTTGGATGGTCTTGGCATTTTCAAAATTTCAAGTGTCAGCCTTCCAACATTTTTGTCTTCGGTCCTCGGCACAGAAGAATTAATCAGGAAAATTCTAACAAACACACTGGTTAATTCTGAAGTGTCCTGCAAGATCGATGCCATGGCAGATAGCTTGTCCAAATACTATTTTACCTGTTAATCCATTCTCTCAGAGGCAATGGGACGCGCCGTTATGCACTTTAAGAAGGAATATTTTGTTGCAGAGCGCGCTCGTTTGTTGACTGTGGGAGAATGGGAATCAGGCCTATGGATTCAGGCATTTCCAAATACACCAACATAGGCACCTTGTTGGACGGATAACACATTCCGCCTTACCACTTGCCTTCGTTTAGGAGCTCCTTGTGGTTCTCCACATCTTTGTCACTGTGGGGAAGTCGACAGTCTCGGACATCATGGCCTTTCTTATAGCAGATGCGCAGGCCGACATGCCAATTTTAACGACATAATCCATCGTGGTCTTGTCACCGCCGGCGTGCATGCCGTAAGTGAACCTAACGGTCTGGGTCGAGACGATGGGATGAGATCAGATGATGGGTAGGCCTTCGGTATGGGACGCAACCTGCGTTGACACCCTCGCGCCATCACATCTTCCAAGTACAGCTGGTTGTGCTGGCGCTGCTGCTGCATCAGCCGAAAGCCTCAAACGGGGCAAACACAATAATTTAATCGGTAACTATGTTTTTGAGCCATTTGAGGTTGCAACGCTAGGGTCATGGGGTGTGCTCGTTCCATTTATAAGGAACTAGCTAAGCGACTGATCGACACTTCTCGTGATCAGAAAGCGGGCTTTTTCTTGCACAGAGAATTAGCATTGCCATTCAATGTGCCAATGCTGTCAGCCAGAAAGCTGACAGCATTCCCAGAAGGGAACACTGCCAGTAGGCGACAATTTTGAATGCGATATGGTGAAAAAAATATTTTTTTTTCCATTAATACCGTAGATAAATAATTTCGTCCCCGCTCCAAAATGTTTCTGATGTTGAATAATAAAAAAACAAAATGTTTAAGAAAACATCATTAAAACCGGAGCTGTGTCGTGACTATATGTAATAACTAGTAACATAAAGTAGAGTAATAACTAGACTTTATATTAAGAAGATATTGAACTCGACGGGAATAAAAGGAAATGTTTTGTTTGTAGCTTTACCAATAAATGTGTTCTGTAATAATGATTGTTATAAATAATAACTATATTTTTAATTAATTTGTTTTCTACATAGTTAATACCGGTATTAACTGTTTACATAGGTTTTAATATTAATTATTCTAATATTTCTAATATTATCCTATAGATTGAGTGTACATAAAGTTGATACACCGATTTACTTTAAACTTGTTTATACCTTAAATATTACATGTAAATTAAATATGTATATTGGGGCCTAACTTGTCGTGGTAAGCTAACTGCGGCTCTATCAGTTAATTAATTGGATCAAATAAATATATTTATATATTTAAATATATCCTGGAGTTACCTCTTCTAAAATAACTTTGATATAAAACTCACCTCAATATATTTCGAATGATTTAAAAACACGTATGGATTTGAGAAGATGTGGACCCTGACTACATCACCATATTTGTGTAGAAAATTTTGAACCACGTTCAAATTTTCTGAAACAAATAATAAGTTAATAATAAATGTGCATACCATATTAAATACTGTCGGCTTGTATTCTATTACACCGATGAGGTTCCTACCTCATCAGTGTTCAAGTTTCCGTAAAGTGTCATGTGAGCACTTTACGGAAACCTGTGAAACTCTTGCAATACGAGAATTGTTTTTTCCGCGGCAAAAATCTTATCACCCGAAAGCGATGAGGTACCGTATTCACTTTTCAGGAAATTAAAGGTAAATAGATCTAAATGTTAATTGGAAATCTCGGTAAAAGAGATCCTCGTCTATTATAAACTAGACTATAGACTTGTAAATGACTTGGTTCAAAAATGCAACGTTACATATGAACGAAACCTATTAGTACCTATTCACACTAGCGACGTACGCCAATTTATTTTAAACTAGCTTTTGCCCGCAGCTTCGCTTGCGTTAATGTAGAGTTTGTAAATAAATCTATTTCTCCAGAACAGTACACTTATGACATTGTCTGTACCCCCGACAACGTGTATGAAAAAATCATGATGAGCATTTAAATAGTAAAGGCGTGAGAGCATGACAAACAAACACTCACATTCGTATTTATAATATCAGTTAGGGTTAAGATAGCCATTATCTTAATGAAGCCGGAAATTGTATGATACGATTGTGTTGTATCTCTAGTTCAATGCCCAAGTAGGAAAATATTCACCCTTATTTCAGGACACTAATGACTTGGCAGGCACCTGTTAATCATTATGATGATTTTTATTTCTGAGCGTTGAACATTGCTGATATCTCGTCAATCTGAAACGAGAGGTCCGACATTGCTTTGTGCTGAACGGCCTCTTCTGCAGTCTAGTGAATCACCTGTGGTACCATTATCAACATGACAATCGACCTTGATTTAAAGGCAACATTGATGATAATGATGATTTTTTTCAGATTTATACCTAGTCAAGTAACAGATAAAAATCAATCAGATAAATTAACGACTTAGGGACTTCAGTTTACCAAGATCCCAATTTTTGCCAAAAAATTTGATGATTTTTTTTTTTTCATCAAACAAAACAATGTTAATTGAAAATTGGTCTCTAAAACACCATCGCTGATTTCATAGCCTAGTTTTTAAACAACCTAAAATATTTGTCTTATGACGTAATATCGATTATATTAACCTACCTTATAAACTCTAGTATAATGAATATTATAACGAATTATATTAATTACGTTCTCAACTACTTAAAAAAACTAAAAACAAACAAAACTAGTTTAATATTAATATTAAATTATATTTTTACTCACAAAAATTTGGTTATATAATACATATCACCTTTTGTGAACATAATATAATAAATGTAATTTAATATGTATTTTATCAAAAAAACGGAAATAGAATAAAAGTATCAAAAGTAAATTTTAAATCCTACCTGAAGATTTCCCAAAAAGCAAATGAGCATTTCCCAACAACGGCAGAGGCATAGGACCAGGTATATTAAACCTATGGCATTCTTTTAGTAAACGAATCCAATTCACCACTAACAGTAACACCAAAGTAACCACTAAAAATAATATTATCATTTTTGTTAATATTTTTTAAACTATGAGTAACTTCATCCAATGAAGTTTGTAATCAGAATGCGAAGCGTTTATAGAGAATCGCAACAGCAAGCGGATGGGCGGACTAGTACAAGTTTGACCGAGGGTTAGGCACAAACTTGTATGTAGATAGCTCGTTAATCTCAGATATTATTTTATTTAAGATTTTGGCCCGTTTCTTTCAAGTATGTCTTCCCACAAAATTAGTCCCCGAACCATATAAGTATAACATTGTTATCTTTAAGGTTACAGTGAGTATGCATTTACAGAATCCATGTGCTCCGTTTTAATATTCCAATTTGAAATTGTAGTTTAAATTTGAAGCATATTGGTAAGTATTGACTGAATAAGGAATGAATAGTAACACATTGTATACAGGAGTTGGAAAAAACATTGTCTATAATTGTGTTATTTCTTGTAATGTTTGTGCTTGTTACGGGTAATATACCTATTCAATACAAGTATGATGAAATTGAATTTTGGGGATTAGGATTAAAATCCATGTTGAAATGTCCTACAATAATGACACGAGACATACAAGCATTGCCGTTGTCATCATATATCGCTGTTACATAAAATCTTTAATACTATTCAAAAGAAACATTAATTTGTCATTGTTGCGAACTATAAACAGCAATTAATCAGACAACGAACATTTCAAAATGTATACACTAATAATGGCCGAGCTATTTAAGGAATAAATTCTACGCGATTCATCTGTCACAGTATCCGTAAGATTGTGACGTACATACGCGATAGATCCCAAACGAAGATTTGCTATTGCAAGTCTTGAATGCCCTTCTAATGCAGAGAGTAGATGGTCCAGTAGAAACTAATGTTTCTTCTGGACCATCTACTCTGCACACCTCATCAAAACCATTAAGTTCAAAAGTTTTACCACGACATCCTCAAGTTTCAACAGATAGTGCCGCTTTTGAATAAAGATTTATGGGATCTACGAGAACAATTGGCAATTATTGCACGTTATGAAGCACAATTTGCACTAAGTTACCTTCAGAATTAAATATGATATAACACACAATTTGTTTTGCTCTAGTCTTTCCATTTCCATACTTACAGCACTTGATACTGATATTCCAGATGGAGGCTTAAAGTTGCCCAAATAAATGACCAAAAAGACCAGACAATGACGTTGCTCTAGAACATGCTACGTACATTATCGATCTTTTTACTTTTTTACACTTAGAACTTTTAGGGTGAACTAAAACTTTTTCCTTCTCCAAAATCCTTCTTCCAAATTTGCAACTTATGTATTGTTGTAACTTCTGCTGGTACCAACGGAAACTAAGTACTGCGAACTACAAGATTTGAATATTTTCATCTTTTCTCAGTATAAGTGGCAGCTTCACCTCACCGGGCTACTGATGAGGCCGAACATCAGACTTAAACACTGTACTTGACACTAACACTGACAATCCCAGGGTGATATGTTGGAAGGTTCAGGACTAGGCTATGGTTTGCGGAGAGGAGGTGAGGTTATCTCACATCTCGTTTTAGTTTATGATTTGAAACTCTTTGCCAGCAATTTTCAATTGATAAGATCTGATCTGATTTAGAGAGATAAATTTTGTCTAGAACTGATACAACCTAGCCTTTCGGCCCACACCCACTTGACGTCGAATTTCGGGGTATCCTGAATATCTAAAAGTGTGTATAAATGCCATCGATATGTATATTTAAATAAATCGATAAAATCGATATGTATATATAAAAATATATTTCTGATCAAAGGTGTACAAAGGTGTCAATTTTTTTAGCTAGACATGTCCTGTTTGGTCTGCCTTATTAGCTAAAATTAAAGTTTTTTTATTTGATTTTTATGTAAACTTCAGTAATAAATAAATAGTCGACCAAGTCGAGTCAATTAAACAATATTAATAGTAATGAAATTTTCATAATACAAAATATCTTATAAACGCAGTTTACCAGTTGTTTTAAAATAATTAAAGTAAACAATAAACATATGAAGAAATGGCAGTAAAACAGTCAAAATATAAAATTACAATTAAATAATAATAAGAAAGTATCAAAACAAATTACTAAAAATGTATCAATATAAATTTAATTAAAAAACATTTCAATTATTAGATAATCATTGATCAAAATACTACAATATATATATTCTCCTGCGAGAAAGTCACTTACTGCATAGTACCATTTATTTGTTAAAAAATCGCGCAGGCGTTTCTTAAATAAATTCATATTTATTGTTTTAAATTCATGAGGTATCGTGTTGTAGATGACTGGTGCCATGCAGTATATGCAATAAAGGTGTATTTACTTTACGTATGCGAAGCCTATTCCCCTTATTTCTTACAAAGTCTCAAAAAGTTCAGGTTCAGGTTTGGGTTATATGAAAGTAGCTGTTTCATATTTGTATTGAAACAGTAAAGTTAGGATATTATGTTTTTAAAATATGGTTTACAGTTGTATCTACAATTTAAATAAACATAACTCGCATACATCTTTTCTGGGCTTTAAAGCTTTTTACAGTTTTTATTACATAGTGCTTCTGTTCGTGTTTTGCAATTTATTTTATTATGAATAGAAGTCCTAGAAATTTGACCGTGGTCATTTCTTTAATTTTTATGGTTTATGTACAAATTTTCTAATAAATATTGATCTTATCATATTAACACATATCCAATTTTAATTTCGTGGCCTTAGTTTCACGTGGACGCCATTGCTAGATTTTAAAACTAACACCGCGTTTGACTTTGGTTCAATACCGGACGGCAATAGTATAAAATTCTTAATCATCTCTGATATCGTAATTTTCAACTCCATCATGGCAAACTTTTGACCTGGAAATAAATAAATTCACTTACTAAAACACAGAGATACAACACACACACGCCTTTCATCGAGACGTACCTTTTAAAATGAAAAGTACATACATAATAATTCAGCTTAATAAATTGACTTGGTAATGGACATACGTAAAAGGAATTATATAAGTTAATGAATTTTATAGGACTAATTATTACACTTATTTAAAGAAATCATTATGTAGACTAATTTAGTTAAACTTTAATGTAAAGGTATATAATTCAAATATATAGGCAAAACAATATATTTTTGTTTTGCACACAAATAGGTTGCACATCAACCATTTGAGTGACAATATACATTTGAATTTAAAAATATATGAAGGCAAAATCAAAAATTAAAATATAATTAATTTATATTTAATAAAAGAAAAAAGATGTGACAATACAATGGTAATTAAATTATTGACAACTTTATTGATTTCATTATGAATATATGCTAAAATTATAATATTTAACTAACCTATACAATTCCTGAAACCAGCACTAAAGGCAAGCCAGTTAAAAGCATTATTCAAAGGAGTCTCGAATCGTTCTGGACGAAATTCTAAAGGATTATCGTACAACTCCGGATGTCGCTGAAGTTGGTATATGTTAATCATCACTGATGTGCCTTTTACAAATTTTAATCCTCCTACCTCTGAAATGAGAAGACTTAATAAAAAAAGTTAGATTTAAATTAAAATCTTATAATACCTTCTGAATTCACTCACAAAAAAAGTAATCAAGTGATTTCATTAAAAGGTAGGTAATGCTTTTACCGCCAAATTTTTCACTATATTTATTTTTTAATTTATTAACACTTGCTAGTGTCAAAAGGTATAAAAGAATAAATAATCGTTAATCAATCAATCTCCAGTAGTTGTCTACATTTTTTAAAGGTGCTTTTTCTTGTAATATTTTCAAGTCAATATCAAATTCTTTATTTGGTTTGGTGGTTTTTCTGCACTTTATAGGCAAATATGGCAATTCGATTATTTTCCTTGGTATTTATGAATAATTGTTTCATTCTAAAATTTCTAAATCGAAAGGTATAGCTAGTGGCTAAACAAACAGAGAGACCGACCGAAAATCAGTTAAAATCAATTGTTCTCACCGCAATCATTCACCATTAATCTTTCAATGACAGGCACTGGTGGGTATAGCCTCATTGACTCTTTAAGCACTAACTCCAAATACTTCATCTGATGAAGTTCGCTAAAAAAATATGAACAATTAATGAACTTCAGTGTCATCTTCAGTCAGTCAGAAAGAAAAGAAAAGAAGAAAAGAAAAACTTATAGAAGAAATAGGTTACTCGAGCTTTGTGTTGGCTATCTTAATATGGGTAATAATATTTATTAAATATGGTTCAACACTACTGCAAGTCAAATACATAGTAATAGGGATATTGACAATAATTGCAAAGTTATGTTACTCTATAACTAAATGATTAATTGTGACATTTTGTACACTTCAAAAGCTATAATAAATAATGTATATTAAACTTGTTTTAAAAGTCTGAATAGTTACTATTATCAAGTGACTGCCAACCAGATCCAATACGTCATTAACCGATAACTGCATATTAACTTATACTACTCTATGGAGAACTGTCAATTAATTGGTTAGTGACGTAATCAATTGCAATACGAGTGTTTTAGCTGGAAATTTATAAACTAACTATTTTTCTCTTGAATTAAGTTTTTTTATTTAATGGAACCTTATTTTTTACGTTATATAAGGGCTTAGCTCAAAAATAAAAGCAGTTCCGAATTGTTAACATCCCATCTCATTGCGTGGAAACCCATTCTGGTCCCCACCCCAACAAAGGAGAATCAAATTGAAAATATCTTAGTTGGAATAGATTACATCACATGATAGGCTTAGCAACTGCTTCTTCCGACTCCATTGTTTCCCGTTGCTTGCCTAAGACTAATTCTTCTCCTTCTTATCAAGTCACTACACCCAATAGTCAAAACGATGATATTTCGTGTTTTGTGATCCATAGTTAAGCTAACCAGTAGACAAAATTCTATGACTAACTATTTTCCCTAAAAATATTTTCACATTGAGATTGCAGTCGAAAGTGTAGACATAGGAACTCATGCTTTCAGTATTAGTTTGAAAGAAAAAATCTTTTAATAAAGAACTTGAGAACAAACGTAGTACCTTGTTTTCGTGTTTTGTTCCATATACGAGGGCTACACTGAAAATTTCGGGAATCAAGGAAGTGTCACAACATTACTATTTAAAAATGTATTTATTGCTTTTCGAAGTATTCTCCGCGAAATTTGACACATTTTCCATATGATGGAACCAATCATTGAAGCAACCATTCCATTCGGAAGTTGGGGTCTCCAAAATGGCCGTTTTGTAGGCGTCCACAGCTTCTTCAGGTGATGAAAATCTCTGACCACGCAATTTATTCTTTATTTTAGGGAAAGTATAGAAATCATTAGGGCTTAGGTCGGGACTGTACGGCGGATGGTCTAATAATTCTATGTTTTCTTGCTCTAAAAACTCTTTTGTTCTGTGCGCGGTATGAGAACTCGCATTGTCGTGATGGAGGATGATGCGGCGGTTGCAGTTCTCTTTACGGAGTTCGGAAACGACCTGTGGCAAACAAATGCTAGCATACCATTCTGCATTAACCGTTCTTTGTCCCTCAAGAGGAATAGTCGCAACATGGCCGGTTTTGGAGACAAACGTGGCCACCATTTTTTTTGCAACACTCCGTGAACGAACAATTTTAGTTGGCTTTAACTCATTTTCGAACACCCAAACTCGTGACTGGTCTTTTGTTTCGGGTTCGTACGCGTATATCCAGGATTCGTCACCTGATACAATGTTGTATACAGCATTTGAGGATCCTGCGTGGAATCTTTCGAGAGTTCTGATGCACCAAGTAACGCGAGCCGCTTTTTGCTCTTCACAGAGCAAATGCGGTATCCATTGGGTAAACAACTTTTTTACACCTAATTGTTCATGCAAGATTATTTGTATTTGACTCATGCCAATGTCTAAATTTGCCTGAATTTCGTGGTATGTCACATATCGATCTTCCTCAATCAGCTTACGCACAGCATCAACGTTTTCTTGGATGACTGCAGTTTTTGGACGACCTTGACGGGGTTCATCACTGAGCTTGACACGTCCATGTTGAAATTCAGCAAACCAGCGATAAATTGTGGTTTTGGATGGGGCTTCATCACCAAATGCAGAAAGCATCCGGTCAACACACTGTTTTTGTGTTAAACCGCTTCGAAAGTCATAATAAATCATCGCCCTTGAATTTTCTCGAGTCAATTCCATTTTCTCAACGACTAAACAAGTTTGAGAAGACCTTGTGAGAAGACCGAGAATCTTTTTTTTTAATAAATAAATGGTATTCGATTTTTAAAACCAAGGAGTTTTCAATTAAAAAGATTTTAATATGATAGGAATAGTGGAAATATTCCATTCCCGATACTTTTAGTGCAGCCTATGTATTTGTCCGGCAATAATTTTGGTACCAAGAACTGAATGAAGCATTGTCTTTAAACATATCCAGATTTCACCTCGTAACGTGGACGGGTAAACAAATATTTAAATAGAGAAATTGCACTTACTGGTAAGTGGGATCTCTGTCCATGTCATCACCATAAATAGTCTTAAGTTCTTCATAAATCTTTTCCTGAACATCTCTGTGTTTTGATAACACAAAGAGCGTGTATACTATTCCTGAAGTAGTTGTGTCATGACCCTTATAAGTAACAGTAAGGCGTAAGTGACAATATTATTATATAGAAAGACAAATAAAATGAAACCATACCTACATATGTAGTAGATGCAGGATATACCCATGATATATATCTTTTAAAGGACTTTAGCAGTAACAGGATTAACTCAGTTTAACATGTTAATATCATTATTTAATTGACTAGAAACAGAGCTAAATGTTAGTTATATGAGTTTAACTAGAAACAAACCATAAAACCTCACCTCAAACATAAAGGTATCGACTTCTTCCCTCACACTCTCTTCGTCCATTTTTTCACCGTTGATTTCAGAAAGGAGCAGCAAATCTAAGAATGCGCTTTTATTCTTGATACCTTTAAATAGATAGAATATTGTATTTTGTAAGTTGGAGGTACATGGCCGGTCGAATTAATGAAATTCGAGTTAAACTCAGCTTTGGCCCTACCTTCATAACATTGTTAATTTATATGAATAACGCTTACCAATATCAGTATGTGTAGGTAGACTGTTAATATTAGCTCTATTCAATTCGTCACGTCTCATTTGAATCACTTTCCTTGTTTGTCCGTGCAAAACCTGTAGGGCTTTATCTTGCTTAGTTTTTAAAGGAAGGAGGTTGAATAACGCATTAAGAGCAAGAAAAGGTATTTTAATACGCATTGACACTATTGCAGCCATACTATAATAAAAATAAATTTAAATAAAAACAGGATTATTAAAAACTAAAACCTTAAGCTAAAACTATATCCGCATCTTAAAAAGTACGAAAAACGAAAATAATTCTAGAATCTAGAAAATCCGCAGCCGTGGTCGCCTGTTGTGGTATTTTGCATCGCCTCATTAAGTAAATTAATCTTAGAGCTTTATTAAAAGTACTTGACCGTAATTCGAGGCTTATAATTGAGATAGGCATATCCGTTTCCCGTAGATTTTACCATTTTAGTACCATTTTTACACTATAGAGGTCGTGTTTTCCGGTGTCTCAGTAGGCAGTGGCGCCATCTGATGTTTCCTAAGAAACGCATCGCGCCATTTTAACTCATTGGCATTCTTGTTCCCGTAGCGAAAGGTAGTTCGCATATAAAGCGAACACAACGGTTTTTCGAAGGTTTAAAAAACAGTTGTTATCGGTGAATTTTGTGAAATAGTGAGTGGAGATAAATCCAAGTAAGTTCAAATTTCTTATAAAGCATCTAAAAGATTACTGTGATGTAAATATCAGTAAATTTATACTTGCCGCTGGCTATTATTATTACAACAAGCTGTGTTGGATAGTTGAAGATTAAATGGTTATTTTTCTACCTTCGAAATGAAATAATTTTTCATGAAAGCGAGTACATACCAGTTTTAAAATATATTTTGGTGCTTGACTGTTTCTGTTATTAACGGGTTTTCCCGTTCGTTGTTTAATGTAAATATTATAGGTATTCGGCATTAATACTGAAATGTCAGTTTTTCGTATGCTTAAATTTTTATTTTTTTTTGTAACAAGCATTTATTTTCAGAATGAGTGAAGTGAATGAAACTCTGGTCGAAGAGCAGCCAAGAGCTGGACCGAGTGGCGTGCGCCGAAAAAGAGCTCTAAGTAGTAGCTCTGACAATGTCAATTATTCAACCAGTTCTGACTCGAGCACGTCCTCGTCGGATAAATGTAAGCGATCACGGCGTCACCGCCATAAGAAAAGTAAGAAAAAACATTCTAAATTTACTCAGTTATCTAAAGAAATTAGTGAGTTGCGATCTCTCTTTACACTGCCTCCCCCTGAGCATAATTGTGACATGGAGGACCAAGTGTCTATTTATTCAAAGGTCAGTGGAGAGCTTTATAACGAAAGCCTAGAAGAAATAATTACGGACCATAAGACTACACAAGCTGAATTTACGTTTGATATAGAAACAAAATTAAAGGAGCCTTCTGTTCCAAGGACCCCAAATATTTTTGTTAAAATGCTATCAGACGTTCAACGTCTGGGTACCTCAGCCTGGTCGGAAGTAAGATATGCAGATACACAAAAACTTTATAATCATGCCCCTGGTTTTGTGGATCTCGAGTCCAATGTTGAGATACGTTCTTATGATATCTCGACACACTTGGCAAAAGCTGATAAAGCATATGCTGCCCTTACTTATTGTATCCTTAAACAGAAAGTGTTTACAGAATAATATACGTAATTTATTGACTTGGGCTAAAACTGATTCGAATAACTCTGACAACTTGAATGACAAGGTGGAAGAATTGTTTTTAAAGGGAGAATTTCATAAAATTTCATCGGATTTGATACAATTAGTCTGTGGACATAGATCAGAGGTTATTAAGGTTAGAAGAGACGCGATTCTAAAACATGTCAAAGACCCTTTGGTTAGAATGACGCTTAGTAAAATACCACCCTCAAATACACACATTTTTGAAACGAAACCCTTTTCAACCGCTATTGAAAAAGCAGGGGGAGTCCGCAAAGCTTTCTGGCCACTTAAAGTGCAGAACTCGCAAAGAGGGCATTGTAAAACATCATGCCAACCCTCGAGGGGCACTGGCACTAAAAATAATATAGCACCATCGAGTGGGGCTAAAATTTCTTTCTGTCCATATGGTTCTACAGACCATACGCACAATACTGCACCACCCTCGAGGGGTGTGTACCAAAACCGAAATACTCGTGATAATGGCAGAGAGCCTTTTCAATCCCGAGGCTCGAGGTCTCGTGGTTCACGAAGAGGAGGTAGGGGGCGAGGGCCTTCTCATGCCCCTAGAGGTCAATCTAAACATTATGAACAATGACTCGAGGTCATTCCAAGCAGGTCAGTTGGTTTATTTTTATAAAAATTGGATCAAGATGGGTGCTCCCGAATTTATTCAGAAACCCCCACTGATCTGTCCAAAAACAAAGAGTGTAGTTCACACTCGAGAGTCCGAGAAAATGACAACACTAATACAGAAAATGAAAGCTCAAGGCGTTTTAAAAACTGCTCGAGTCAGCCCCAGCTTCATTTCACACCTGTTTCTGGTTCCCAAAACCGACGGGTCATCCCGTCCGGTCTTCAATCTAAAAGCCTTAAACAATTTTGTGAAAGCAGATCCTTTTCGTCTCATCAATATGTATCGGGTACCAGACTTTCTCCAACCAGACGATTGGATGTGCAAGATAGACCTGAGTCAAGCCTATTTCCATCTAAAAATTTAAGAGGCGCATCGACGTTTCCTTCGTCTCATATACAAGGGAGAGTTATTAGAAATGACCTGCCTGCCTTTCGGTTTAAGTACAGCACCCAAGATCTTCTCAATATTGACCAATTGGATAGCGCAAACTCTAAGGCAACAAAACGTTCGAATTCTGGTCTACTTAGACGAGTTTTTAGTCGTGCATCAAAGTGTTGTTACGCTCCAAAAGCATGTTCAACTGACTCTAGCTGTTCTCGAAAATCTCGGTTGGTGCATCAACCACGAGAAGTCAATAGCGACACCCCAAAAAAGTATTATTTTCCTAGGTGTCCTGTGGAGAACTTGGGAAAATCTGAAATCCTTGCCGCCGCAAAAGATTACCACACTTGTAGAAAAGACGCACCACCTCTTGTATCGAAGGCGAGTGACGCTGAGAGAGGTTCAGAGTCTCGTAGGGCTGTTCAACTTTGCCAGTTTCGTTGTACCACGAGGCCGATTACATCATCGCCACCTACTAAGGTTCATGAACTCTTTATTGAACCAACCAAAGAAAGCCTTCGAACTTCCTCAAACTGTACAAACAGAACTAAAGTGGTGGGTTCAGAACTGTCATCTATCCACAATGATACACCTTCCTCTTCCGTCGCATTTTCTCACCACCGATGCATCGGACCTTGCATGGGGAGCTCAACTGGACGACATTCCTTTGACAAGATCTTGGTCTCCAGTAGAGCAGACACTCCATTGCAATCAGAAGGAAATGTTTGCCATTTTACACGTCATTCAATTGTACAAACAGAAGTTAAGTCTCGGTTCACTTTTAATACAATGCGACAACAAAACGGTGGTAGCTCATCTGCGGAAGGAGGAAGGGACAAGGTCAGTTGCATTGATCAACATCACTCGCAGATTATTGACAATGATGGACCAACATCAAATATCATTCACCATACACTACACACCGGGCAAATACAACAACCATGCCGATCACCTGTCAAGACATCGGCGTCCACCAGAATGGCACCTGTCGTCCAAGTGCCTGAAAGTTATATTCAAAAGATGGGGGACGCCAGTAATAGATCTATTTGCCTCGGAGACAGCACACGTGGTGTCCAACTATGTGACCCTAGACCAGAAGGATCCCAAGGCGCTTTTTCACAACGCGTTCAGCATTTTATAGAATTACCCTATGGCGTGGATATTCCTCCCCCCCCCGTTCCTGGTCCCCAAAGTTCTGTTACACCTCAATCAATCAACCGGAGTATTCTTAATAGTGGTGCCTCGATGGCAGAAAGTCTTTTGGCGATCAGACCTCAAAGCGAGAGCTCTTGCAGCCCCATTTATTCTCAAGAAACTGAGTGCGAACCTAATAGACACGTCAACAGGTCTCCCACCTCCGAACTTGGACGATCTAACTCTCGAAGTTTGGAAATGTGGGGGTGGTCCAAGGAGATAGGTGACTGGAATAGTAATCAGGTGAACTTACTCAAAAGTTCCTGGAGGCAATCAATACTTAAAACATATAAGGTAGCCTGGGAACGCTGGTTAACATGGGCAAGATCGAGTCGTGTAAATGTCCAAAAGCCTACAGGCTCTCAACTTGCACAGTTCTTGGCAGATTTGCATCTAATTCACAAATTATCATACAACACTATTCTTTTACATAAATCAGTAGTGTCTACACTTTGTAATACTGACATGTCTAGCCAATTAAGTTCTCATGTTTTGGTAAAGCATATTCTAAAATCAATATCTCTAAAGAACCCGAAAACAACAAAGCCACCTATCTGGGATATTGATAGTTTAGTTAATTACCTATCTAATTATTTAATAGATCCCAGCAACGCTTATCAAACTTCTCGACATACGGCTATTCTCTTGCTATTATGTTCAGGTCGCCGTATTCATGACTTGAGTTTACTCCGGGTGGATTCTAATCACTGCATTAAATCTGATAATGATATAATTTTTTGACCGGAATTTGGGTCAAAAACCGACAAAAGGGACTACCAACAATCCGGTTGGCAGTTACTGACCAATAAAGATAATGTTAGACTAGACCCTGTGTCCTGGGTAGAGAAAACAATTTCACTGTTAAAAAATCGACGGGATACTGCTAAGACAAATAATCTGTTTGTAACTGTTAGGGGCCCGCCTAATTCGGCCTCTCGAGCTGCTATTGCTGGCTGGATAAAAGATTTATTTAAGGACGCAAATATACAGTTTTCTCCTGGTAGTGTTAGGTCTGCAGTAGCCTCTAAAAATTGGTTGAATTATGCCTTAGACGAAGTATTAGCTCGTGGAAACTGGCGCTCTGCTAATACTTTTCACAAGTTTTATAGGCGTGAGGTTACGCAAAATAGTGACTCGGTTAATTCTTCTCAAGTAACTCAATCATTTCGTTCGATTAATTAAAATATGTATGAATAATTAAGCTGTATTAAAGTATATTGTAATAATAACTTTATTATTTCAGATAACAGACACTTCTTAATTATAAGCCTCGAATTACGGTCAAGTATTTTTAATAGCAGCGTTTTACCTGAAATAAAACGCATATTAAAATACTTACCTAATTCGAGGCTTACTTTTTAATTCTGCCTGGTGACAATAAAAGAGCCAATGAGTTAAAATGGCGCGATGCGTTTCTTATCAAACATCAGATGGCGCCACTGCCTACTGAGACACCGGAAAACACGACCTCTATAGTGTAAAAAGGGTACTAAAATAGTAAAATCTACGGGAAACGGATATGCCTATCTCAATTATAAGCCTCGAATTAGGTAAGTATTTTAATATGCGTTTTATTTCAGGTAAAACGCTGCTATTATTAAAACAGGTTTCTATAAGGCAATTGAAATTAATATCCCATAAGTGATTTTTTTTAGGAATTATTTAAGGATAAGATAAGAATGAAGTATTAAGTAATTTGATGAGATATGAAATTAAGTTTAGAAGTTCTTTTCTAATACTACCAGTCCCTTTAATATAAAGAAGGAGCATGTAACACGGGAGCAGAGTGGTCGATGTAGGTATGGCAGAACGGTTGTGCACCTCCAACACAAAGGAATGATCTGCCGACCAGGCCAGATGGTAATGCCTTGCGGTTGATGTTGGACATGATGCGCGATAAAGGATCAGTATTTCCTGTGTAGTTCGGCTTGTCTTGTCATTAGTCGTATAAATTACTTAGTACATGCATTCGTATTAGTATTGATCATGTATTACTATAATATTAAAGCAATATTATTGACGACTTACATCTCTGTAGATTCGACATAATTCGCTTCATTGTTTTTTTGCACCTCCATACTTACTCCCATTATGGACTCTATAAAAAGGATATAAATTATGTACGTTCTACTAATTATAACAGGTTTGCAGTCCCTAAATAACTAAATGGTCGGGGCGAGAACAGATTCTATAAAGAGGGATCTTCACATTTCTTTCGGATCGTTTGGAATTGGGCACGTTAACTTTTGTTAACTTGTTTTTTTTTTGAGTTATATTATTCTGATGGCTTGTGAAATCAAAACAATCTGAGAGATAAATAGTGATCCAGAACATATTAAATATCATGTGGGAGCCTTTGTAAATATGTTATATTCTAAAAGACACTAACGAAGTGGTTACTGCGTCACGAACTCCCTCTATTACTGATGCTATTACTTAATGTTATGGATATAATTAGTTGGCAATTAATTAGTTCAGGGTAGAATGAGGCTACAGTATCTGTGTATAGTAAAAGCCTCAAATAAATTAAAATAATAAAAAAAAACTGGTGTGTGTGTACTTATGTTTAAATCAAATGTCTTTAATGTTTTACCTGTAACATTATCAAGAGCAGCTAAAGCTACGATAGGAAATAAGTTTATTGACTTTCCATCGGCCATCTTGCGCAGCTTTTCTGTTAATACTCTTTGGTTTTTGCAAAACACCGGTAGGAAATTTTGGAGAATTTGGAAATGAAAAGCTGGGGTCAAAAACTTGCGATGACTTCTCCACCTGTGACCTGAAATAAAATGTATAGAGAAGCGTAAACATTTGAGGTATGATCTACTCATGGTATAAACATAGAAGGTGGTGGAGCGCCAATATATTTATAAATACATACATAATCGCACCATAATATATTTCATTATATTATTAATTTTATAGTAATTATAGTAAACCGCTTTCTGTTTGTCAAATGCAATTATTGCTGGCACTACTGTAATATTGCCAATGTACTCGACGATCTCAAGAGATGGCGTTAGCAGTCTTCAAATAATGCAATTGCGCTGCATCTGATTGGCGCAAGAAAAACGGGCATACCCTGTTATAATCTCTTCTCGCTGAAAAAACGCAACGCATTAATTATAAGTTTGTTCCGCCACGGACATCAGTTATCCTCGTGACAAGAAGCTGATTTTCCGTTAGTCCTATAGCCGTGTAGTGTTTGGACTCGCTTTGTAACCTTTACAAGGTGTTTGTGGAGTGCTTCAGTCTTCGATCGTGACCGGCCGGTCAATACCTGGACGTTTCAAAAGACCGTAGAAACCTCGCCGCTGCTCGCTGCCTTCAAGAGGATCGGGACTTGGTCGGTGTTGCAGGTCAGTGCTGGCATGATTGTTTGATCGATAGAAGCGGTTTACTTCCCTACACCTAGTACGCTATAATAATTAATTGTTGAGCAATCACACCCGTGGTTGGGCTATTTACACGCCTGACCATATAAGTTGGTCCTTACGAGTACGGATAGGCCAGTGATTCACGTAAATATTGGTGAATTTACTTTCTATTCATAACGTAACATAAAAAAGATTCACGTAATTTTAGTGAATTCTTACCGCCATTTTACCTCTCACAGATTTACGTAAAATTGGTAAATTCTGTGTTTAAAAACGCACGAGAACTACGTAATTATTGGTAGACTCGTATTTAAATATAATTAATTGTTATATTTGGTGAATTACGTATTAATTGGTAATAATATCCATTATACTCAATTTAGTTGAACTTATTTATTCCTACCCACTTATTTACCGCTCCACCAGTGTACTTTACGCTAAGTCATTTAGGATTTAAATTTAACTTATATTTTTACACTAACGAGGTATACATATCGCTTTGTAGTTTTATTGTGATATTATTTTATAAACATGACGGAAAGCGAATCAAGTTACGAAGTCATGTTGGCTATGTTGAATCAAAAGAAAGAATTATTATTTCAACGTATTAATCGTTTGTACACATCTTCGAAAGGTATAATTTCTTTCGATTCATCAACGCGAGCTAACGAGAACTTTCTGGCTGAAACGGAGATAATAGACGATTTACGCGATAAATTTGAGTCTATTGTTGACAAAATAAATAATATAAATTTGTCAACAAAGATTGCGGTCAATCCCGAGTATTCTTGCCTCGATTCATTTGATGATTTATACTCGAGAGTTAAACGCGTTAGAAATAAAATAATAACCACTTCTAAGCTGCGTTCCCTCGACACAAGTAGCTCGATCAAGTCCGTAGTGAAATTAGAACCTTTAGTAATTCCGAGTTTTGACGGACGCCCTGAAAACTGGAATACATTTTATCAGTCATTTAAAGCTAATATTCATTTGAATCAACAACTTTCTGACTCGCAACGTGTACAGTACCTAATTTCTAAACTCACCCATGACGCACTAAAATTCACTTCCGGTATTCTTCCGTCAGGTGAAACATATAAAATACTGTGGGATAGTTTGGTTAAGAAATACCACGACAAACGCTCATTAGGTACATATTATCTCAATAATATATTGGACTTAAAAACTTGCACGCACACTGCGAACGCGCTCGATACTTTTATTAGTAAATACTCCGCTTCGATATCAGCTCTAAAAGAATTAGGTATAACGGATCTCACTGATTTTATGTTTCTTCAATGCGCTTTGAGAAAGATGGATTCTCAAACCATCCAAGCTTTTGAACTTTCGATTCGGAATGTGGAAGTGCCTACGACACAACAGCTTATCGCTTTTGTACAAGATCAGGCTAAGATTTTAGAGCGTTCAAACCCGCGGAATTCGTCATATACGAAACCCGCTGCTGTTGTTATGTCGCCCTCACGCGACCGGCGCGCTCATCACACCTCCAAATCTTTCGTCGCCAGTGAGTCTGCTAATAATGTAATTACCGCGAATTGTTGTTTGTGTAGTGGTAACCATCGACATTTATATGATTGCGTTCAGTTTAAAAATATGCAAGACGCAAAGGCTAGATATGAGTTTATTAAATCGAAGCACGGTTGCGTTAATTGTTTAAGCACTTTACATAAACTTCCGGATTGTAAGAGTACGTCAGTCTGTTTCTGTAATAAAAGACACCATAAGTTATTACATTTTGATAGTACTAATTCGCAATCGCATGCGGTAATGGTAAATACCGCCGTCGCGTACTCGCCGCCGCACGCTCATTGCGCGACCATTACTTCGCCCACGCCCGCGCCTTTTTATCGCGCTCACACGACTTCGTCGTGCGTCCGAGCGCCCCCGCTTGCTACAGAACCAGTTACACAAACACAGTCTTATACTTCTTGTCATAAGGGTGATATACTTTTGTCAACCGCTCAGGTATACGCGCGCTCTAAAGGTAGCGCTGGGATTAAATCTGTAGTTAGGTGTTTGATAGATAATGGCTCGCAGAATAATCTAATAACATCTGCTTGTTCTCGCTTATTAAATTTACCAATAATACCGTTGAATAATTCCTATGTCAAAGGTGTTGGTTCCGCTTCAAGTCCGATAATTGGGTATGTTTATTTGGACATTGAATCTCGTATTTATCCGGATCAGAAATACACTATACACGCGTTAGTTGTAGAATGCATTACGGATCAATTACCTTCGAAATTCATCGATTGTGATCGCGACCTAGATTTTCGTAATCTTCCACTCGCTGACTTAAGCTGGAATATTCCGGGAAAAATCGATTTATTGTTAGGTGCCCAGCTATTCCCATTCATATACTTAGGGAATGTGGTCGAGTGTGGGCCGCGCGCACCGTGTGCTTTATCTACAACATTTGGTTACGTACTTATGGGAGATTACCCGCGTAAAGATATTTTACCCACTACCGCGTCTTTTTCTGCGTTAGCGCTTAATGATGTAGTGCAAAGGTTCTGGGAACTTGAAGAAGTACCCACGAAACGCTTGTTGTCGCCAGAGGAGACAGAGTGCGAAAATATTTTCACGGCTACCGTGACCCGTGACGATGTAGGTCGTTATATAGTTGCATTACCGTTCTGTAGGGACCCTTCGGAACTAGGTAATTCGCACGCTACCGCTTATCGCCGTTTCGTTTCACTCGAGCGTAAGCTACGTCAGGCACCGATAGTGCGCGAAAATTATAACAAAGTTATTCAGGATTATATTGATAACAATTACCTCAGCCCTGTTAGAGAATCTGAGCTGTCTTCTGATGGTTATTATATACCGCATCACGCAGTAGTCCGACCTGATAAACCCATGCCGCGCATCGTATTGGACGCGAGTGCTAAAACGCACACAGGACTTTCGCTTAATAGTATATTACATATCGGACCCAATTTACAGGCCGATCTGTTTTTATTATTATTAGATTTTAGATTATTTCCTATTGCAATGAACGCTGATATAAAACAATATTATTTACGTATTGGTGTACCAGTAGACCAACATAAATACCTACGCATTTTATTTAGATTCAACGAATCTGAAAAAATTCGCACTTATGCCTTTAATAGGCAACCTTTCGGTCTCAAGTCGAGCCCTTACATAGCTATGCGCACTGTGCGACAGCTGGCTACTGACATGAGTCCGCTCTATCCTGATGCCGCGAAAGTGGCAGAGACCTGCCTGTATATGGACGATTTGGTTCTTTCCATTGCAGATGAGGATACTGCCACGCAATTGGCTCACAACTTGATTAAGTTTTTCAAATCGGGTGACTTTGACTTAGTGAAGTGGTCTAGCAATTCACAAGCGCTACTTGACTCGCTTCCCGACACGCACCGCAAGTCGCTTGATTTTGATGTTGACATTAATGTCTCTAAGGTCTTAGGTCTCTCATGGGAACCATGTAAAGATAATTTTCACTTCACATGCGCCACAATGAATGAAAGGTGCACCAAGAGAAACATACTCTCGATGGTTGCACGACTATTTGACGTGCTCGGATTGGTCGAGCCTGTGATTCTCTATGCCAAGTTGTTAATTAAGAAACTGTGGCTTAGTAAGTGTGATTGGGACGATCCAGCACCGGAGCACATACGCACATGTTTTTCCGCTCTTGCTCAAGAACTTCAATTGCTTGACACGTTAAGAATTCCACGACATGTAGGTGTCGAAGTTGGTTGTGAGTTACGTCTTGTTGCTTTTTGTGATGCTAGCATGAATGGTCTGGGATGTGTCATTTATGCCCATTGTACCTACCCGTCTGGCATTCAAACTCGCATTCTTTGTGCTAAATCAAAGGTTTCGCCGACAAAAATCACTACGCTCGCTCGCTTAGAATTATGCGCTATTTTACTTATGTCAAAATTAATAAAAACTGTGCGAGACACTTATGCAACACGTATGCCCATTGCTGGGATATACGCGTTTTCTGACTCCACGATTGCTTTATCATGGGTTCATTCTTCGCCACATCGTTGGTCAGTTTTCGTCGGTAATCGCGTCGCTCAATGCCAAGAAAACTTGGACTCTAAACATTTTTATCACATTGCCGGAGCTAGTAATCCAAGTGATTGTCTTTCGCGTGGTATGCTTCCATCGCAACTTTTGACCCACGATTTGTGGTGGAACGGTCCTCCGTGGATTCGCAGCTCATCTGAGAATTGGCCGATTAAACCATTCTCGCTTAATAAGTGCTCTGACTTACCTGAACTCAAGGCAAGTGTGTTGGCTGCTATCACTCACACAGAGCCGCCGTTGCTGTGTACGTTAGCACAACGTGTTTCTTCTTGGGAAAAGTTGCTACGTATCACCGCATATGTATTAAGATTCGCAAGGCCTAAAGCTAAGGTCGAACCTCGTTCTATAGCAGGGTTGACAAGTGCTGAGAATGTGTTAATTCTCGCCGTTCAATCTGTGCATTTCCGTGAAGATATCAAATTGATCAAGGCTGATAAGTTACCCTCAAAAAAGCTGCAAAGCCTCGTAGTCTTCTTAGACAAAGAAGGGATTTTACGCATTGGAGGAAGACTCTCTGGCTCAATGCTTCCCTTTGAAGCTAAACATCCGGTTCTCCTTCCAAAACGCGATCATATCGTTGACTTAATAATACAGCATTTTCATATTGCCAATTGTCACACCGGACCTGGGCTTCTTATGTCTATTATACGACAACGCTACTGGATCTTGGATGCGAGAACTGTTATCAGGTCCAAATTGCGAAAGTGCAACACTTGCTTTAAATGCAATCCAACGCATCCAACGCCTATAATGGCTGACCTTCCTGATTACCGTGTTTCAGAGGCCAAGGCATTTTGTCACACTGGTGTCGATTACGCTGGTCCGATAAGGACAATTCTTTCTCGACGCAGAGGTCAACATGCTCAAAAGGCGTACATCGTTCTTTTTGTTTGCATGGTCACACGCAGTCTACATATCGAGGTGACCAGTGATTTAACTACTGAAAACTTTCTAGCCGCTTTTAAACGCTTTATTTCCCGTCGTGGACCAGTTTCATGTCTTTATTCCGATAACGGATCTACTTTCATAGGTGCGAAGGCACATTTAGATGAGCTGTATAGTTTTTTAATGAACTCTAGCTTCAAAAATGCGCTGTCGAATGAGTTGCTGTCTCGACGCATAGAGTGGAAGATGATTCCTCCAAGATCGCCAAATTTTGGTGGTATGTGGGAAGGGAATATAAAGAGCATGAAAACGCATTTATATAGAGTGACGGGAAGTCAGTTACTTACATACGAAGAACTGCAAACTGTTCTCACTCAGATAGAGTGTATTCTTAACTCTCGTCCATTGAGCGTATTATCGTCAGACCCTTATCCTGAAGTATTAACTCCGGCGCATTTTTTGATGTCTACTCCGTTGCAACATTTACCCGCTGCTGATTTATCAGATCAACGATTCAGTCTGTTGGAACGTAAAAGGTTGTTAGATAGCATGGTCCAATCCTTTTGGAAGAAATGGCACTTAGAGTATTTGCACACGTTGCAAGTTAGGCAAAAATGGGCTACTCCCGACAAACCAGTAGAAATCGGAACTGTTGTTCTTCTTGAGCAGGAGAATTCTCCACCGTTGCACTGGCCGTTAGGAGTAATTACGGACGTATTCAGGGGCTCTGATAATGTAGTACGCGTAGCGATAGTTAAAACTCAAACTGGAATTTACAAACGCGCTGTAACTAAATTATATCCTATTCCTACACAATAAATTCAACTTAGTTTAAACATAATTTAATTAGTTTAGGCCGCTTTATTTATCATATTTATTATTTATTCGCATAATACATCCGCTGTGTACTCTCAATCAGTTAGAAAGTTCGCTTGTTTTGAAACATCCTGTGATGTTCCAAGGCGGGGTGCATGGTGGAGCGCCAATATATTTATAAATACATACATAATCGCACCATAATATATTTCATTATATTATTAATTTTATAGTAATTATAGTAAACCGCTTTCTGTTTGTCAAATGCAATTATTGCTGGCACTACTGTAATATTGCCAATGTACTCGACGATCTCAAGAGATGGCGTTAGCAGTCTTCAAATAATGCAATTGCGCTGCATCTGATTGGCGCAAGAAAAACGGGCATACCCTGTTATAATCTCTTCTCGCTGAAAAAACGCAACGCATTAATTATAAGTTTGTTCCGCCACGGACATCAGTTATCCTCGTGACAAGAAGCTGATTTTCCGTTAGTCCTATAGCCGTGTAGTGTTTGGACTCGCTTTGTAACCTTTACAAGGTGTTTGTGGAGTGCTTCAGTCTTCGATCGTGACCGGCCGGTCAATACCTGGACGTTTCAAAAGACCGTAGAAACCTCGCCGCTGCTCGCTGCCTTCAAGAGGATCGGGACTTGGTCGGTGTTGCAGGTCAGTGCTGGCATGATTGTTTGATCGATAGAAGCGGTTTACTTCCCTACACCTAGTACGCTATAATAATTAATTGTTGAGCAATCACACCCGTGGTTGGGCTATTTACACGCCTGACCAGAAGGTTTAATATACTTTATAGAATAACAAGAAATAAGCGTCAACCTTTGCGCAAAATACCAGTAAGAATATTTTTTTTAAATGAATACGGGTATTTCGCGTAAAACTTAACGTTCGTTTGACTTATTGTTTATCAGTGCTAATCCTTTCCTCTATTTAATGTTACAACTTTCTTTACGATCATTATTTTGACTTAAATCATTAAAGTATACAGGAATAATATTCCTCCAAATACTCGAATTATTAAGAAAACTTTGGAGCTTCACCTGTAGAAGTGAGTAGGCCTTTTCCAAGCCAAGAGTCCAGAAAACGGTATGATTGGCCTTTGGTAATCAACTCTGGACTTGATAGTAAAGGCTGAAATATTACAAAACATATTTATATTAGTTTTAATTTAAAACAGGAAAAAACGTTTTCAGTCTGAGTCACGATACTTCATGATTACTTTTGGCAATCAACTGAAAGCTGAAGAGCTTTCTTTTCTTTTTTTTTGGTTTGTTTGTTGCTTCGAATTGAAAAATTCGTTTAGTGTTGGATAGCCCATTTATCGAGGATAGCTATAGGCTATATAACATCACGCTACAACCAATAGGAGCGGAGCATCAATGAAAAATGTTGCAAAAACGGGGAAAATTTACAAACGCAGACGTAGATGCGCGGGTCAGCTAGCAATTTTATATGTGAGTATATATTTTTGCCAGGGTGCTAATCAAAATGTGGCCGTTAGTATTTTTAATTAAAATATTAATTATCCTTTTAGAAAAAAAGTCAAACTTTTTATTAAAATAAATTATAATCCACTTCACAGAAACATAATATGTAAAGACCTGCAAAAGTTTTGGTGTAAATTTTGTTACGTTTATACACACACATTTAGGACCTACATATATCCATTATTCATATACACGTACCCGCACGTACGTTTTCATGTACACGTAGCCGCAAATAGGGGTTACTAGCTGTTAAAGATAGATTAAAGTGAAAGAGAGTTAGCGCGCTACTTCGCTTGTCAAACGAATGTGGCGCTTGCAAGCTGTATGAGTTTTTAAAGCCATTGCGTATGCGTCGATATCTAGTGTTCTCAAGAAAACATCAACATTCTCATTATTCATCTCACAATTATATGCATATGCAGCGCTATCTAGACCCAAGCTAAGCAGAGCTTGTACGATGGTTTCTATAAAGCAAACTTAGATATTATTGTAAATACATGCATATTTTACATAGAAATAACCAGATCAATGCAAATAGACATATCCAAGGCGGAACAAGAACTTGTTACTTTATGACATACGACCTTTTGTTACCCTGTTATGCATAGAAATATTTGCAATAATCAGAAATCAAACCCGCATCCCCGACAATGCAATCAAAATCACTACCGCCACGCCAGTCGATAAACCAAATCAACACAATGCATAACAAAGGTACATAAAGTTGTTAAATAATAATAATAATTTTATCAGTGTTGGGTTTTAACCTATATTAGGTGTGCAAATTTGAGAGAAACAATGTTCTGCATGCATCGCATGCATCTTGGAATGGAATATTAGTCTAAGTACTATTAAAATTTCATTAACAATAAAAACAAAATGGTTGCATAACAATGACACAAAAACAATGTCGGACAATTAATAATATCAACAAAAACTACTGCCGGTTATAAATAACTAGTAGTGCCCCGCGGTTCCACCCGTCTAAGGCCCGATCCCGTGGGAATATCAGGATAAAAAGTAGCCTATGCGTTAATCCCGGTCTCCAGCTATCTACATACCAAGTTTCATCGCAATCGGTTCAGTGGTTTTTGCGTGAAAGAGTAACAAACATCCATCCATCCATCTATGCATCCATCCATCTAAACTTTCACATTTATAATATTAGAAGGATTAGTGGGATTCATGGTCATAAAGCTAAATGTCAAATAGTACCTAATAATAAATAAACGGCAAGAAGTATAAGTAAGCTACTAAGAAGTATCTAAATTGCACTAAGAAAAGTCATTAGATGAAGATTTGAATAACTTGAAATCTGGATCTCCTGACTTTTCTATGTAGTCAGTCAAATCATCTTTTATTACAAATTATATCATATCGCGCAGTACATTTGATTTCACCTATTTATTGTCGATTTGTCCATCCAAAGGCTGCCTGGAAGAAATTGCTTTCAGTATTAAGGCCGCCCTTTGTACATATTCACCTGATGTATTCCTTGTAAAACATTTTTGTTAGTGTACAATAAACTTTATTTCTATTGTGTTCTATTCTATATTAGATATCTTTAGTTTTATAAAACAATTTATTTTTTTTAGTTCACTTGTAAATGCGGATGTTACACAGGCTGTCTAAAAGAGAAATGAAGGCTAGGCCTTGAACTTACTTATTTTATTAGCATTTATTTTAAACAAACTGCATAAATACTATATGTATAATCAAATCAGCATTTCCTTGTTTCGGCAGCTACCTTATGTCTAATGCAAATTCAAATTCAATATTTTTATTTCATAAGATTGGTCATCAATTATTCGAAATCGTCAATTTAAAAATAATTATTATAATTTAAAATTATAGATCAGCACACACAGAGTCACCGCAACAATAGTTTGCTTTGTCAAATGTAAGATTATAAAAAAGGATAACATAATATCATATCTGCCTGGGTCGATCTGTAACCGCCCGTTTCCAAATGGATGAGCTTTGTAAGAAGAAATCTCTAACATGTCGTCAAATCGTCTAACATAATATTTACTATTTGGCAATCTTACATTCAATATGAGCTGAAGTTTACCATTAGAGAGGATAACGAATTAGTGCTCAAGATGACCATATCTTTATCTAACCATATCGAGGTGCTCTGAGCGCTTGAGTACCTACCTCTGAGTCTCTCTGTACTCTCAGTTCATTTTTTTACAATGATACATGTCTATTGTTTTCATAAACTATTTCAGGTTGCCACTGTTTTTATATAGACATCATCGTACACGTAAATAGTAAGAGACTACTAGTCTCTTACTGGCGGTTCCTAATTATATGATTTGTATAATATTAAACTAAATTATACTATAATCAACATTTTTATTAGTTGATAAGAATACTAGTAACGTGGGTCACACATAACACTCCCAGCTGAGCTAAATGCTTGCGTTAGGAGTGGGTTCACGTCAGCGCCTCATGCCGCCCTGAGTGTGGCCGCGGGTGGATGGGACGGGTTTTCCCCTCCACCCGCTATAGTGGCCCCCCGCGAGGAGGCGGCGTCCGCGTGTGCCTGGACGTCGCCTAATTTAGAGAATTTTACCCGAAGGTGGTGCCCGCGCTTTTGCGGGCAGGCGCTAGGAGGGTTCCGGATGTCTTAATGAAGCTGTTCCCGGATCCCTCCTACTTAAGGCGCAGTACGGCACACCGTGTGGTTTTAGTCGGTTCGATTCCGACACACCGCCCCGCCGAAAACCCCGGCGGGGTGACGGCCCGAGGGGGTTTCCACACGCACAAAAAAAAAAAAAAAAAAAGGAGTGGGTTCACGTCGCGGTCGGCAGTGCACTGGGTGGGGTTTGAACCCTCAACCACTTGATAGCAAGTCGAACGCCCTAACCATTATGCTACCGCCTCAATATTTAGAATATTTGATACTTACCTCAACGTATTTTGGATGACTCAAAATCACATGGGGCTTCGAGAAAAAGTGAACTCGAAAAGCGTCACCATACTTAAGTGAAAATTTGTAGAGTAGGTTTAAAAATTCTGAAACAAAAGAAAGATAATACATATAATTATATATTTATACGGGAATTAACGCGATCACGAAAATCTCTGTATTTTTATTGGTCCGTCAATTGCCAGTTTTCCTATCAAACAATTAAAGAGTTGATCAGGTCATAGGCCAAAAATTATATTATATTGAAAATGGTGAGTAGACGCTTCATTGGGTTAAGTTGATAGCATTTAAATAATTAAAAATCATAATTGTGCACGTGCACCTGTTACGTATGTAAATTAAATGCATCAGCGATTTCATGATTGCTTAATTAGTCGTGTCCAGTATTAGTAAAACACTAATGTTTGAAATAATAAATATTTGTCAAATATGTTAAGTAGGTACCTAGTAAATTCAATAGATATCACTTGTCATGATGATTGTAAGAGTAATGTTGAATCATAAAAATAATCTTAATGACCACGATAAGGAAGTAAAAATAATTATTGCATAAGTCGAAAACATGTCAAGGTAATGTTTTTGCTAATCTTAAAGAAGTTAAATTTAATTGTTGTTTTATTTATTTCCTTTTTTGGCCTATGACCTGATCAACTCTTTAATTGTTTAATAGAAAAACTGGCTATTGACGGACCAATAAAAATACAGAGCTAAACGCTATTAAAATAAACCCACCCGGACATAGTACAGAGAATAGTTAAAACTGTAGGTACATAAGATATTCAAAACCTGACGTAATTTACATTTATTTAAAAATATAAAAGTAAGATACCTGACTCATCAACGATAAACAGATGAGCATTTCCCAACAGCGGCAAAGGAAAAGGTCCTGGTACACTGATCCTGTTGCTTTCATTAATTAGACGAATCCAATTAACTAGCAAAAGTAAAACTACAATAACAAATAAGAAAATAATGATCATATTGAATTATTAGACTAGCAACTTCATTCACCCACACCTATAGTTGAAATGCGATTAGAACTCGCCGTCAAGACCTTATATGTATGTACACAATATACTATATTATGTAAGGTGCAACAATAACGCACCCAACCGGAGCTGCCAAATTGGATATAAAAATCGTATAATTCGGTTATCTTATGTATTCTGTTTCTATAGTAGATTACATTGTATAATTGAAAACAGCAACACAGCTAGTTTTATTAAATCGCGATAAGTACGTTTATACAAATGGGAGAGCCATGCTTCAGCACGTATGGGTCGGCTCGACCGAAGAGATACCACGGCCTCATTGACAACCGGCGTGAAGCAATTCTTTGTGTTTCGCAGAGTGAGTGATGTTGTCGGAGGCCCTAACCCCAATTCTCCCACCTTAAAGGCCGGCAAAGCACTTGTGACTCTTGAATTGCAGATGTCCATGGGCGGTGGTAATCAATTACCATCAGGTGACCCGTCTACTAGTTTGCCCCCTATCCAATAGAAAAAAACACGTCGAGATAAATGAGATACATCGACTGTCCTGTTGGTCTAGTGGTTAGTGATCCTGACTGCTAAGCTAGAGGTTGTGGGTTCGAGTCCCATCCAGGACAAATAATTGGGTGATCATTTGTTCTGTGTCTGAGTATAATTTATCTATAATATGTATGTATTTAGAAATATATAAGTTTGTTTATCAGCAGTCTGATTACCATAGTACAGGCTCTGCCTAGTTTGGGATCAGACGGCCGTGTGTGAGATGTGTAAAGTATATTATTATTATATTATCGAAAAAAAGAATGTCTGGGTAAACTGTCGTAGGTGAAGTTAAAATAACTTTTGTTTAAACTCCAAAGTAATTATGTACTGAAACCTAGTTCAACACAGATTTTGTATGATAATTGTCTCAGCAGTATAAAATAAGTTATTCCTACTGGCAGCCCTGCACCCAATATACCTATGTTTATGAACTAGTAGCTTAAGCCCACGACTTCCTACGCGAATAGAATAAAAGTTATTATAATCCTTACTAATATCCTTATTCCTTACTAATATTATAAATGCGAAAGTAACTCTGTCTGTCTGTCTGTCGCCCTTTCATGCCAAAACTACTAAACCGATTTAAATGAAATTCTGTACACAGATAATCTAGAGCCTGAGAAAGGGCATAGGCTACTTTTTAATGGGAAAAAAGGGTGTAATAGGTTGAAAGGTGGGATGAAAAGTTGTATGGAAGGATCATATTTAGAGCTAGAAGCTTGAAACTTATTTTTTAGGCTGTTGATTCGATATAAATACACTATTCCACGCGGACGAAGTCGCGGGCACTGCTAGTGTTATTTAATAATATGAAACACATTTTTTTTAATATTTGCCAAACATTTTTAACATTGTAATATGTTTGCATTGTATATATTTAAAAGGTGTGCAATAAAGAGAACAGTAAACAGTAAATAAATAAATAAAAACATGTTATTCCATATAAATATTTATTTTATTAAAATAAACTTAATCTGGATTGGATTGGATGGATTCGTCCTAATTGATGAAAGCTAGACATCAGTATATGACAACATCCTCCTTTGCCGCTGTTGGAAAATACTCGTTTTTTTATCGTTGACGCTGCAAGTACCTGACTTTTTAGCCGACTTCCAAAAAGGAGGAGGTTCTATGTACGTCTGTATGTATTTTTGAAGTGAAAACTTCTTTAGCGGTGTTGTGCACTTTTTGGGATTGGTAAAAATTGTTAAACTCGCGTCAGGACACGTGACCTAATCGAAAATTGGCTGGCACCGACTTCGAATAGATGAGTGGGTAGCGCTTATAATAATCATATTAATTTATTTTCCGCTTTTGAGTGCCTATTTGTGGTTTTGAAGACGGTTAATTTTTTTTTTAAATAATTTATATCTATAGATACTTATAATAAAACTGTAACAGGTCCAATTCTGTACATTGGTGATATTTTGAAAAAAAATTTGGGGGGCACTCTGCTAAAACTGAACGTACGGAACGGAACTCTGAAGCCAAAACTATTTCATTTTTGTCTGTCTGTCTTTCTGTTTGTATCATGGCCGTGCATCACGCTGAAACTACTGAACGGATTCTAGTGAAACTTATCATGATTTGAGTTCATCCTTTGATGTAAAACATAGGATACTTTTTATCCCGAAATTCAAGACAGTTTCTTTAAGAGGGGGGATTAAAGTCAAAATGTGTACTTAGTTGTAATTCATTAACACGTAGTCTGATTGCAATCACCCTTTTTTTTATTGGAAAGGAGGTACTTTGAAGATTGTCACGTAATCTTCTTTCTTCTATATCTATATGTATAATACATCTTTTCATTTCAATTCAATCGAACGACTATCATTTATTGCCCACTAGTGGCCATGCTGGTATACATGACAAACAATATAAGAAGAAAATATTATGGGCCAGTTTTAGACGTCGATATCCGTAAGTTTACCAGTAAATGTGAAATGTGTCAGAAAATTAAGCAAGGTAAGCATATTAGGCAACCATTTACTATAACTACCACTGCAGCACTGCTGCGACTGTGTTTGAGGAAATTTTCCTTGATTTAGTCAGTTCTTTAGATAAAGATGAATTTGGTAATTGTTATATCCTAACTATTCAATGTGAATTGACTAAATATATTAAGGCGTATTCGTTACGTAACAAAGAAACCGTTACAGTAGTAAATGCTCTTGTTAACAATTTTAGTTAGCGTTTCGGTGTTCCAAAATCTATACTCGTAGCTACCAACAGAGGAAAGGAATTCACTTCTTAAGTTATGCTACGTATGTGTAAGCTTTTAGAAATTTAAAAATTTACGTCAACTGCATTCCATCATCAAACAATCGGTTCTCTCGAAATAACATTTAGGCGCATTCTTAAGAACTTCAAGAACTTAAGAACGTCAAAGCTTTTTCAACATTTAGTAATTTTGAAAGGAACGTACGTATAAATCTGAAACTTTCTGAAATTGTAGCTTGTGATGATATTAAAAAGTGCCATAAATTTCAGCGAGATCGGTTTCAAACTTTTTAAATTATTAACAATCATTTTTTTGAGCCTTAATTGCAAAATGCGCTATTTTTTTTTAACTACTAAAACTGATTGGACCAGCTTAAAAAATTCAAAGAACCATTTAAGTTTACGAGCCCGTTGACATCTTTCAGAAATATCGATTTTTACCGACTATAGAACGATATTTTGAGGTATACTTTTTTTACTAATGTAAAAATTATAATAAATGTAGTATATAAGTAAAGAGTAATAATACTCTTTAATGTTTTAATTTCTCTAACACTGATTTTCTTTCCTTTTCATTTTTACTTCTATTTTAGTTACTTATACATTGTATGTTGTTTATTAGTTAAGATTATAAAATAATGTGTTAAATTTTAAATTATTTCAATGTTAGTTGTTAGCCCCACAATCGCATTGGGTTTCCTGTAAGGATTGTGTGTGTGTTTGTAATAAATAAATACTTTTTATAAGTCGCGCGTCGTTCAAATGTCTCGGGAGGTTGAGGATCGATTCTAATATTTCAATTATGAATATTCAATTAATTGTAATAGAAATAGCGTTATCGTATATTGATTCAATAAATTTTGACCAATTTGTCATTTTGATGGATTCGAAAAGTGCCCTGCAATATTTCAGTGGTTCTACCACTCACATGAGAGGTATCATATAGCTAGTTCCTCACATTTTCTATCCTGTCGAGCAAGAATCAAAGAGCCTCCTGTATTTTTATTAACTCTACAATTGTATGATACCAATTTATAGTTATGGAAATTAAATAAATTGGCTAGAGACTCACTCAAAAAGTGTTCACTTAAGCATATATAATGCAAAACAGTTTTTTGTTCGTCAATGTACAATTCAAATTCGTCCTTTTTATTACTTATTCCACAAACATTTTGATGAAATAAGTTTAAAGACGAATATTTTTTATTATTATTATCATAGTTATGTGAGCTGATAAAGGCTTTATCCTCGAAAAAACTTACAATCAGAATTTATTTGACTCACAGTTTGTATTGCATCCCAATGCATTAAGTTTTTAATTGAGCGAACTGTCTTGGGCAGGAGTTTATATAAGTTCTGAAATATATTTTTCATGCCATTATTATTTAATAAACCTTTATACTTATAAAACATACTATAATCACAACTAAGATTTAGATTACTGTCCAGCACTGTAGCATAATAAAATTTTACATTATCAGTACAAAGTAAGTTATTGAACAGATCAACTCTCGAATTGTACAGTACAGAATAGCCATGATATCGGTACGTAGTCAGGCATATTATAATATTAGTATTTTTAATTGTTTTTAAAATATCTCTAATCTGAACAATTAAATTGTAGTAATTCCTACTCTGAATAAAATCGTCTTCCCCGGCGTCTTCAGGCGGGTCACCTGATGTTAAGTGACTACCGTCGCCCATGGACACCTGCAACTCAAGAGTCACAAGTGCGTTGCCGGCCTTTGAGATAGGAGTCCGCTCTTTTCTTGAAGGTTTGAAGGTCGTATCGGTCCGGAAATACCGCAGGCGACAATTTGTTCCAGAGATTGGTTGTGCGCGGCAGAAAAATTCTGGAGAACCGCACAGTGGTGGATTGCCAATTATCCAGGTGATGGGGATGAAAGTTTTGTCGCGTTGAACGATGGCGAAACGTTGCGGCCGGTATCAGTCCGAACAATTCCTCGGAGCACTCCCCATGATACATGCGATAGAGAATGCAGAGAAAAAGAAATTTGTTGTAGGGATCTGAACATATTTTTTGTAGATTTTTAGATTTGCTTATTTGTTTTACTAGAGATTTCTTTAACGTCAAATTTTCTTCAAGAAGTTTTTAAATTTCCGAATGTCTACTTAAAATCTCTCTGTTTAGTTTCAATATTTCTTCTTTCAGTTCTTCTTTATCACTGTCATAGCCTGTTGACAGGTCAGGTAGACTTAAATTGTCTGAATGTGTTGATCCAAAAGAGAGATCGAGTGATTCATTCATATTTGTAACCTTTTTTCGGCGTATTGTTACATTCTCTTGGTCCATGTTTAAAAAGATTTCCAACACGATGACTATTTATATATTAGTAAAAGTAAGATGTTTTCATCATTATTGTTTAAGAAACTATTCTAAAAACAGCGCCATCTGTGCATAATTTGTAGTAATTTGTGTGGAAGGTTGTAGTTGATCGATATTGTAAGTATCCAATTATTACGCCTAGTCGCCGATAAATGTCAGTCAAAGTAATTCAATGTTGTTCTCTTTTCGTCCGCAAGAAGAGCTAGGAGCGCACCAAGTTTGAATGTTTTGGAAAAAAACCGTCACTATGTATTATTTTTTAAACCACCATTGTGTAAATGATACTCTTAGACGCAATTTTCTATTTGACTTGTTTATATTTAATTACTGTGTTTTAATCAATAGGGCACTAGTTTATTTTCTGTAAATTGATTTTATGTACTGTCACTTTACTAGATAAAGTTACTTTTTACTACTAAGTTATACTTTGTTGAAAACACTTGTACGCGATATTTATATGTTTGGATACACTTTGACACACTATATGTACTCAGAAACTTGATAAACAAATATAAAATTAATTTACTAAAAATTTCGACAAGAGCTCACTGTTTACGTTATGGCAGCGCCACCTATATGATTAGAATCGATCTTACGATTACAATTCCGACACAAAAAGTAATCCTCCCATAGCCCATAATAAGATACCAGCTATCGACCTCGTAGATATGCTTGCCAAATAGGCATCTGAAAACGGGATTCGGGATGTCGAATTGGCAAGAATATTTTGATGCTCGCGCAAGAATGGTATTTGGCATAGAACAATCTAGTCTCAAATTTCTGTATTATCCTGGATAGACAACATACTATTCAATAGTAACAATTTAACAACCGTACCAGTAAACCATTTACCAACCAACCATTACCGAAGAAAAGTTACATATTTGATAACTAAAGTCCCATCACCGAATTGCCTTAGATGTGGTGTAATAGGCGATGTCCGGATAATGGAATGTGTCCTAAACGGACGTCTTAGAGTGTCATGTTTTGATAGAAATAAAAGGCTACTCGTTGGCTATTTGAATAGTATGTTTATACAATAACAGACAATCCAATGATAGAGGAAGATAAATGATTAATTAAATTAGGTTAAGCCTAATTTTCATTTAGATTCGGTTTTAAGACTCAGCTACTCTTGTTTCACTGTACTGTTGTCCATTTGGGACTAAGAATTCACTGAACGACAAAGTCGTTTTAATATTAAAATTAAAAAAATAAACCTATGAGAGAATTAAATTCTTGAATACTGAGAATATTTAAAAATCATTTTAAATTTCCTCAGTATTCAAGAATTTAATTATATTGACTGAAATATTAGATTTGCTTTATAATTATTTTGACAATAAAATTGAGACAACGATTTGTATGAAGGTCAAGGTATTTTTTTTCGTGATTTAATAATATTTTTTCACATACATATGCAGAATAGTTACTGAGTTCAGAAGGTGCGTGTGGTTGTCGCTTCAAAAGATAAAGTCAGTCTCGTAATTGTTTAATTAAGCGTCAATGTTCCCGAATAAATTACCAAGTATGAACGTAGTCGTGCCGTAGAATTTATATGTGTTGTAACAGACAGACGTGATGCCTCCTCCATAATGGACCACGCCACCCGCAAAGTTTAATTTACTCTGAGAAAGATCACTTGTGAGCGCAATAATGAGATAAATTTCACGAAGTCGAGGAGACAAAGGTTATAAAGGGAAATTATTTTGGATCTCATAAGCACTTCATTTGGGTCGCGGTTCACGATAGCGTCGTTGCTGAGTTGTATTTATACAAAACTTTATAAAGGGCCGTAATTAAGACAAAAGGGAAATCAGACAGTGAAATAAAAATGATTTTAAGTAACTTTTTTTTATTTATCGAACGTAACGTCGTACATTTGCAACAAGAAGTCAGTCATTCATGCACTCTGTTTCTTCATCTTCCAAATCATGGTATTGTCATTTAATTTGATTTTGAATGAAAAATGAAAACGTACGATGTTCAAAATGAAATGGAATACCACGGAAATCAAATTTTTCATTAATGTTCTAGCAGTCAGTTCATATTACCACAGCCTTTTATATGAAATCTTAGTTTCAAGACTGCATAGGACGCTATCGGTGGTAAAGCTGGTAGTCGTAAGAGAATCAAGGACCTCATAAGTGTGACTGACATTTATTAAGTCCTTGCCCCTAACTACAAATGTTTTAATTCAATTTATAAATAATCTTTTCTTCCTTTTGTAAGAAAAATTCCCTCCTATTTCCCGGATCCCTCCTATGTGAGGCGCAGTACGGCACACTGTGTGGCTTTAGTCGGTTCGATTCCGACACACCGCCCCACCGAAAACCCCGGTGGGGTGACGGCCCAAGGGGGTTTCCACACGCACAAAACAAACATACACATACGTATATATCCTACGTATAATCCTTTTCTTAGTAAAACGAATATAATAACATGTTTTGGCATAAAGATTTTACAAAGCCTTTTATAATGAGGCTTTCAGTACAAGAATTCTCTTTTATTAACAGAATAAAAAGTCATAAAAAAGTAAACTAATACATAAGTTATGTTAATGTCTTTAAAATGGTGGAAGTTTCTTAAAAATACACTTAATAGTTTAAAAAGAAAATCCCTTTTTATTTGCGTTAGCTATAGTTTTAGAAATTCGTTAAGTAGAACTCGAGTTGAAGACATAAGTTACTACATATTATAAAACAAAGTCCCCCGCCGCGTCTGTCTGTCTGTCTGTTCGCGATAAACTGAAAAAGTACTGAACGGATTTTCATGCGGTTTTCACTAATAGACAGAGTGATGATTCATGAGGAAGGTTTAGGTGTATAATTTGTACCCGTGCAAAGCCGGAGCGGGTTGCTAGTATAATACAGTTTGACAAACATAATAACGAAATCAAACCTAACAATCCTGAAAGTTATATATTCTTAACTATAACTGTGGAAAACAAGATATAGAAAGTAAAGAAGAAATTAAATTAAGTGTAACCAAATTGTCAGGATGATTAAGCACTCATTCTTTCTGCTCGCGAGTATGACCCACGTTATGAGCAGCTCTGTCTCTCTTCGGTATCCTCTGATTATACGAAGGTACCGTTGACAGGTTCTGGAAAAGACCACCGTCTAACAAAACTGAGAAAGTGGTAAACGTAGACGGGGTCAATAGAAGTGATGATTTGTAATTCTGTCTGGGTTTGAACCCTCTAAGTACTATTTTAGATAGTTTAGGGATGGGCTGTAGGTTACCGAAAGACCACACACCTTCTTTACAAGGATGATTAAACCCCACTAAATTGTGTGGACTAATGTGCAGTCATGCATGTAAAGAAAGCGTGATAGTAGTATCTAAAGGAGTCGAACTTTCAGATACAACAAAACTCAGATTTCTGTTTGCCATTAAAACCTACATGTATCCAGGTATATCACAGTCAATGGGAATAGGTACCTGAATCTAATATAAAATAAGCGCTACAAGAGCGCTTCTTCGACCACCTGAAAAATGCACTTCGAACCTTTTTATCAGGGGGTAACACAATACGTGCCTGCAACGGTTGGGTCATGCCGGTTCAGAAATATAAATTTGGTATACTTAGATGGACTCAGACTGAACTAGATGCCCTTGACAATGGCAATTGGAACGCAGTCAGCAGTGTACGGACTCTCCGTACACTGCTGACTGCGTTCCGAATACACCACCCACGTTTACTGTTTGGGGATTGTCGACTTTAGGTTTGAAGTTTAGGTTTCCGGGTATAAATGCCACACATATGAGTACTTTTTTGGTTCTAAAGCTATTATTTCTATTAACAACTGTGTGTGTACAGTAGATCTCGTGGCCCAACCTTTGTTTACATTATGCATTTTAACGGTAGTCGCATTCTTTTTAAAAGATCTATTAGTAATAGCAGAGGTATGTTGGTTAACTACTTCATCACATGAGCAGGGAGAGCTCACCTGCATTGGTTGGTTACTAAAGGCCAATATAGAATTGACTTTCTCTTCTATTACCGTCATTATTTTCACCATTTTATCGAGATCACTTTTGGTCTGCGAGTATTGGTTTTGCAAGAGCGTTATTACTCTTACTTGGCTATACAACCGAGCCATAATATCGAAATGAAATTGTCTCAGTCGGTTAAATAATTTTTAATTTTCGGATATATGACACATCGCTACCTAGACGCAAACTAAGCAGGGCTTATTCGTATTATTGGTTCTAGAACACGGATATTTTTATTTTTGTAAAAAATACAAATTACGTATAGAAAAATTCAGAATATATAATAATTATTACATATTATGTGTTATAGTGGTTCCTAAAATAAATAAGTAAAATCGTGGAAATTAAACATTAGAATCGAGAAGAATGTGGCTGTTCTTTTGTCTATCTTACGCCATCGGTAACCGCTGCTCATGGACGTCGGCAATGCTGTATAGCTGAGTCGCTGTCTATCACGGTTAGCTATGTTCGGCTTTGAAACTCAATTGAATTAATATGGGCACAATTAAAATCGCATATTGGGAAGAATAACAAATTTTACCATGGCTGAAGTCAGGGAGTTTATTAAAGAATTGTTAAGACGAATTCGTACAGCTTCTTGGAGAAATTATATTGAACAGATACAAGAACAAGAAGATAAAATGATGCAAATTGATAGATGCTACATCAGATGCTCCAACCCCGAATTTCACAATACATGTATAAAAGTGAGTGGCCGTGGCCAGTGCAATCTGGTTGAAACGTCAGGCAATTCAGACTTAAGTAATAACTATTTCGTGATCGCGTTAATTCGCATATAAATACATAACTATATCATGGAACGTGAAAGTTTAAAAGTTTGTATATTTTAGAAAGTCCAATAGATATGGTGTATCGAGTGAATAATAAAAATCCTAATGATAAAAATATTAAAAATGGCTTGTCATGTTATCTATAACCAAACTCTGTGGATGTGATCAAAATAAAAAATATCCAGGTCAGGTAATTGCCTCTGGTTACCAGTACATCATATTTATTTAATAAATGTTATCAGCTGTGTATAAATTTTATGCCTTTTAATGCTTTTATTTGATAAAGAAAAGGCTTAAGCTGCGAATGACAAATTCAATTAAATATTGTACAAAGATGGGACGCTTCAATACTGAAGTGAACGGCGGACTTATGTATCGAAAACCAAAAAAATTAATTAGATTTTCACTATTGTTACTGTTACCATGACTACACAGGTAAGTGAATCATGTAAATGGTGTTATAATTCGGGTCTATTTTTATTGTACTTATTTTGTTCCAAAAATGCATTTTTTTGTGTTTGTGCTAGAAGATTTTTTACTTATGTTAACCGATGTATAGTGAACAGCGTAATCCACAGTATATCATTTAAAGTTATATCCTATCCTACTTTTTTTTTTTTTATCTTGTAGAAACCCCCACGGGTCATCACCTCACCGGGGCTGGCGGTGAAATGGTATGTCGGAATCGAACCGACTAAACCACACGGTGTTCGGACATAAGTGGGTCTATTGCAAGGGACTCGGGTATACCCTAGGAAGGAAGTCCCCGAGAACCCCGGCAGACCTTTTCACACCAAACATCCTATCCTACCTAGTAAATTTTTAAATACTTCCATATTATAGATAAATTATACCCAGACACAATACAAATGGTCATGCTCATCACACAATTATTTGTCCTGGGTGGGAATCAAACCCAAGACTTATGGTTCAGCAGTCAGGATCACTAACCACTAGACCGACAGGCCAGTCATCATCATCATCTGCCTACCCTTGTCCCAATTTTATTTGAGGTCGGTGCAATATGTTTTTATTCTTCCATTCCACTCTATCGTTCGTCATTTCACTGCTTACAGAGAGTAAGCAGTAAAATGCCGAACGATGGAGTTCTACCCATCTACTTTCATTCGTTTCGTTGTGTTAAAATGAAGCAATCAATATTTTTTTTTTTTTTAAATAAGTTAAAATACAGTTCAAGTACCATTTGCTGCAAAATCAGTGAAGCAATACTGATAAACTAAATATGCCTCTCTCAAAGCCTGTCCTGAAAGTTCGGCTGCGGACCATGTTGCTATGAAATACCTACTGCGGAGAATATTTTAATACTGCTTTAGTGAAATACGAGTTTAATTAAGGTCAAACTTGAGATTCACACGCCCGTTGTTAAATTTTAATATGCATGGCTGACTTCAAACGATTATATACACATTTATATACGCATTAAAATAAGTTTACTAATACAAAGCTTGGTCGCTTTTGTTTCTAGTAAAGAGTCAGTGCTATTATCAAACTTATTATTTCTGGTTCTGGTTTCTTTTTGTTTGATTATTGCCGTTATAAACACAGTACAGCATCACTAACAAAACAGACAACTTCATACAATCTGAAACCTCAATCAATATTGTCTGAACAAATCTTTGATAAGATAAATAATAAATATAAATATGAAATAATAATAAATAAATATGAAATAAATTTTACTACTTCCCAGTTGCTTTACACAATTAAAAATTTCTAGCTATTATGCTTGTAGTAACCGTTAGCCTTGAATACAAACATCATTTTATTTTAATATTTATCTGCTAAAGTTAGCCCATAAATAACGTTCTAACTAGAGTGACTAATAACAAAATAAACTGACATTCGTGTTCAAGTTGGGTGACGCCTACTATAATAATGTTAGCAAAAGAAAAAAAAGTGGCTCAATGTATCATTTTGTACAAAAAGTTTGTGAAAAGTTTCGGCTCTGAAACCTTTATTATACTAAGAAAAACATTTTCACATCACAAAGGAGAGAAACAAGCAATTAAATCGAAAGAATCAAACGCTCTGGACCCATACTAAGACTGTAAAAGCATTTTGTACTGTATCTTAACTTTTATTTTTGCAAGAAATGGAACTAAGTCTGGTGAATATAGAAGATGACATATGGTTTTCCAATAGTGGTCTTGTAATGGCAAAAGGGTTTGTCGAGAAATGTGCGGTCTTGTTTTATCATTGCTCGATGGGAATGATTACGTTGTGAGTCGGCGCTTTTATCTATAACAGATACAATATCTTTGTTTGAGCTTATTGAGAGCCAAAAATTAGAGTTTTGATGAGAAGTCGATATATCGTACAAGAAAAACACCATATTTTTTAACAGTTTTACAACTTTCTTTTAGTACTTTGTATTACCTCCACGTGCTGCCATTACTGCGGTTATGGGGTTTGGCATGGTGTACACCAAGTTTCTCATACGACGTTTAGTCCCTTTTTTCTATTTTGACATTTTTGATGGCATAAGTTTACAGCAACTAAGATTTATTACTGTCTTTAAAGAAGTATTTAATTGTATTGCATAATGCATTTTCCGGAATCGACTTCAGTTCTCGCCGCGAAATCTCTTTGATATCTTCTATCGACTGAAAATATCTCGAAGTGGTAATTTGAGTTTTGGAAAGAGAAAAAAGTCGGCCGGAGCTGGTGAATACGGTGGTTGTTCAATGGTATTTGTTGAGTTTTTAGTTAAAAATTCGTTCACAATTATGGCCTTTTGTGATGGCGCGTTGTCGTGGTGTAATATCCGCGAGTTTTCTTTCCACATATTTGACCTTCCTTGACGAATTTGCTCTCTCAAACGCCGCTTAACGCTTAAATAATATTCATTATTTACAGTCTGACCTTCTGGCAAGAATTCCGAGAGCACAACCCCTCGATAGTCAAAGTAAACAGTCCATGACCTTCACTTTTGATCGACTTTGTCGTGGTTTTTTCGGTTTCGGCTCAGTTGGAGGTCGCCATTCCGAAGCTTGTTGATTGGTTTGCATGTCAAACTTGTAAACCCATATCTCATCACGCGTTTTACGAATGTAGGTTCGGAATTGACTCATTCTAGCATGTCTTCAGCGACTTTTACTCGATTGAGTTTTTGAAGAAAATTCAGATCTTCAGTGGCAATGTGTTTTATGCCCAAGCCATATGATCCATGCAGGGGTCCAGGGATCAGATGGCGAACGCAGAAACCGAACAGTATGCTTGTACGTTCAGGAAAAAATTGTGGAAAAAATTATAGGAATAAATAGATTGTTGTAAGATAACTCAGTGGAAAGATAACGAAAGAAGTGTTTGAAGAAATGAAAGGGAAAGGCATTATTGACTTGGAGATACTTACGCATACGGCGATACTTGGTAGTGGAGTAAATACATCTAATACCTTTAAACGAGCAATTCTTGTATATATGTAGGTATATATATAATCTGAATGTAATAAGTGTGACAAAGCGGACGCCGAATAAACACACTCATGTTCTTGCTCGGTCACTGAAAAGAGAGCTCCAATCTAGTACAATCACTCACATGTACTAGTTCGGACTTCTAGTTCCATTAGTTCAGTAGTACATTGTAACTGCATGAAATGAATATTTGGATCTTCTTCATACTTTGCATGCTTAAGACTGTCATTCTTATACTCGTTAAAACCAAAACTCTTACTCACCATACTAATTTATTTTACCACCATAAAATATATTATATAATAATATAATTAGTAAGTCAACGCAAAAGCAAGCAACAACAAACACGCAAAATGGTGTTGTTGTTTTGGTTTCGGTGTTTGTAATAATGTAATAAATTCAAAATGGAAACTAATGAGTACGAATTATCTACAATTTAATGCAGACGGCATGCATCTCAGTCTTATTCGTTCGTTCACCGCCAAGTCGCGAGGAGACGTAACGTACGACTTTTTAGCCGACGATTCAGTCGTTCCATGTTTCTTTATATTAGTACTGACTAATGTACTAAATGAACGAAGTCCTATAAGCTTACAGAATACTTCGTTCTAGTTCCATATCAGGAATGAATTCCTAATAGTACTTAGTTCGTGAACTACACAAGCCTAAAACACACGCACTTCCACTTTCACTACCTTCGGACGACTGACTTCGCTCGCCAGGGTGTAGAGACGCATGGGGTAGGTATAAAGAGACGAAACTATACTGTTGCCTACCGTTCAAGGTCAAAATATATTATTTTCTTTATAAAATGTATGACAGAAAGTAGCAATAAATATCATATCTATTAAGAGACAGCCAATATTATTTGTTTTATTCTATGACATAAATATTTATGTTTATTTTCTTCTCATTTATTTAATAATAACATTCTTGTATCAAGACAGATATTTTTATATTAAAAGATTCTATATGAGGTACATGATTCATCTTTATGTAAAACGCTTCCGTCGCAATTTTTGAATACATGTCACTGTAATTAACATTTTTTTCAGAGGAGAGGTAGTTGTCGGTAAAAAAGAAAAACGTCCCATATATGCTTTTTACCAAGACGTTATTTATTAAGATTCATGGGACAATAATATTTTGTATAGTAAGGAAACATATCGTAACCGAAATAGTTTTTGTGAAAAGTAAAACAATACAAATTACCTTCTACTGCGTTTGAAGCTTGGTGGACAGGTACTGTTACGCCACAAATTGATCGTAGTGTTTATGGGCACCACCAAACCTTTAAAATCGTTAGCTAATAGAATACTGCTTTTAAGAAGTCGGTCTAACTTACTGAGGGAAGTCCACAATGAGGTCAAAATACTACCAGTCAATAATATTAATATATAACAAATGTAACATAGAGTTTGGAGGGCTCCATTTATTTGGTGAGCCGTACTTACTACCTAGTACTCAGTACTCACCAATCAAGGCTCAATGATTTAGCTCAGATCCTTAACGCAAGACTTAGAAGTAGAGTAGTAGCATTCTACATACTCGTCATTAATGGAATTTGTGAATAAATAGAAACTGTGGGTTAACTATCTAGATGAGTTTCAGGTAAAAAATAACGATCGTACAATCAAACCTTTGTTTTCTAAAACTCCAAGCGTTGTTACGTATGTCAAAGAACTTACAAAATAATGGCAGGCGAAGGAGCTTCACCATATCTACCTTAAGCATGTCACGTTAAGAACAAAAACGTGCTAATCTTGCTTATAATAATTTAAATTTAACCCTATGTGTACCCAGCAGTTATAATAATAAAATAATGATTCACATGGTTGAACCGCCGCCCGTAATGAGTATGTAATTACAGCGTTATAGGAAGTTGTTGCATGGAAAATTACATATTATAATTAATTACATATTCATTATTTTCCATTTCATTTTTATTTTTGAAGGTTACTGTAATTCTAAGGAAAAGGAAAATATTTAAAAACGGTTAGTGTTATCGATACAGGGCTTTCAGAACTTAGAACTTAATTTTATGATATCTATCCATAGCACGGTAGCAGAGTTATTGAATAAAATAAAAATATTCTGTATATTTGCTAAATCGATTCACTTTTCTCAAATAATTTCTTTAGATTTCATGATAAAGCCTTATGTAGAATATGATATAAATTATGGTTAAAGACCATCCGGAGCCTCTAGAATCTGGCTACACACCTAATTAAACAAAGCATCACTACGTTGTCAAGTCAATAGTCTGTAAATAACAACTTGTGACGTCATACTTTGCTATTTTTGATATAAATATTATAGTAATATATTAGAGCTGAAGAGATTTTTGTTTGGTTATTCGTTTGTTTAAACGCGTTAATCTCTGGAACTATAAGTCAGATTTGAATTATTCTTCTTGTATTGGATAGAGTATTCATTGAGGAAAATTATAGGCTACATAACATCACACTACTATTCTTAGGAGCGGAGAGCGGCCATAATAGCGGGTGAAAATGCAATATTTTTAAACTGTTATTTAACACTTACTGTTATAAATTTTTTTTAACCAACAAACAAGGCAAGACCGGGCAAGGCAAGGGTTTCGGATAAGATGTATTTCGAAATGTTTCAAACCTTAATAAGCAGTTTCCTTCTAGAGTCCACCCAGGCATAAGAGCCTTCGCAAACAAGCTTCAAATTAGTTTTCGAGAGTGTCACCCGTTGATACACACCATTATAAGCGAAAATTGAGGTAATCTCGGAACAAACTTCTGCAATAACGAAGTCCGCACTGAGAATTTAAAAATGTTGTCCAAGTTTTGCATACTTAGGTATTGTTTTTGTGTTAATAAAGTATCTCAAGACAGTCTCAGAGTCTAAATGATGTATTGTCTCCTCCTGTATACCGGGCTGTTCCACTAGTCCCTACCAGCTGTCCTTCCTGGTGGAATTTTTCCCACTCTTCCCTACCACACCGTCACTGGTTGGGATGAGTGGAATTTCATTTCCATTTATCGCTACCAAGCCGATTATCTTGTTGCCGTCCAATATTTTTAGATTTAAGCCCTCATCATTACACACTATTAAGTTCAGTGTGGTAAGCGTTCAGGCAGAGTTCGGTGAACCTGCCCCGGTTTAGGTTAACTCTCTACCGAATTTCGATAACTTCGAATCAGCCATATAGCACTACAACAAAGGTAACAAACATACAAAACTCCTTTAATATTTTGTGAAGGTCTAATTCCTAATGTCATAATTCCATTGGACGATAGTAAGAATCATGATTTTGAAATGTCTTGTTTTTAATTTGCACACCATAATATTTACTAAAATCTACTGTCGATCATTGTTATAGAGCGAACGAAAAAAGACACGGCAACTTCAAAAAATAATTCGAGGGAATAAACATATTATAGTAAGGCCATCCTTACGGATACAAAATAAGTGTTGTTAGCTTTCAATACCATTATTGAAAGCTAACAAACAGTTACTACTTCTTCGAGAATATTTGGATGACAATAACATCAATTCTATCTAGCATGCGTATCCAGCGTATCACACTGAATTGTTGTTCCTTTAGGACATTGTTATTTTATTGTTAATGTTTTATTATCATTTCATACGACATAACACTTATATTTTGAATGACTGAATACTAATTATTGTTTCCCCAAAATATTCACACTTTTGACATGAAATTAATATTATAGTTTATTTTTTTAACATAATATGACATAATATGATAATTTTAATGTAAGTTTTATAATTTTTTTTTTAATGAATTATTTTCCTGTCGCTTTGCATGCCTAATGGTAGAATATGGTAAAAGTACAGAAAATTGTATTAGCTTTAAGATCTGCAAATGTATACCCATATTCGCAAATGAATGAATAAATAAATAAATAAGAAACACTTATTTTGTATCCGTAAAATACTTAAGAGGCCGAGGTATTCCCAGAGCTTGTAATGTTTGTCCTGTGGAATTTATTTTGCATCTCGATGTGTCGCGTTATGCAGATCCGGTCAAAATATTATGTTAAATTACTTTTTTAATTATTTTTTTTTGTCTGGAAACCCCCACAAACCTGCCTTAACAGGAAGAGGACATTTTTATTGCTTTTAGTACTCTTAATATTTTATCTTTCTTCTATATCATTTATTGACTTCATCGTTATAGTACAATAACCATGGGGTCCATGACGTTATCATCAATTTAAAAAACAAATTATAAAATACAATTTAACATTACATTACGATGTTTCCTTCTCAGGTGCTTACGTAATTATTATTACGTATTGTTATACTATTAAAAGTAGTATTATAGGGTTAATGATTAATTTATCATTCTTCCTTAATCAATGTCTATAACAAGCTTTAATCAACAAGATCGACCGGTATTTAAATATTTTTACCTTTTAAAAAACATCACCTTAAAGACCAAATATTCGACTTTGATCCCGGACGGAAAACATATTTTTTATTCCTTACTGTTGTCGCCGCCACATCAAAAACGCGTATTTTTTTTAAATAGGGGTAAACTATAATAGATGATAAAACAGTTCACTATTTAATAAAAATGAGTTCATCTTATTACTTTAAACGAGCAATTCTTGTATGTATGTATTTATATTTCGGGTATCTCGGGAACGGCTCTAACGATTTTGATGAAATTTTGTACACAGATAGTTTTACATTTAAAGTTCAACTACATAGTTGTATTTCCTGTAAAAACGCAATTTACAATCCTATCCGCTTTCTTTACCCCAATTTACCTTCTTCCTTTGTCTAAAAACGACTACATTCCCAAGGAGGAGTGGCGTCCGACAGGCGGCCGGCCATAAAAGAAACAAGCCAAACATCTTGCAATGTTAAAATAAAAAATAAAAAAAAAGTAATATTAAAAACTCCACACATCTCACACACGGCCGTCTGATCCCAAACTAGGCAGAGCCTGTACTATGGTAACCAGACTGCTGATAAACATACTTATATATTTCTAAATACATACATATTATGGATAAATTACACCCAGACACAGAACAAATTATCGTGCTCATCACACAGTTATTTGTCCTGGGTGGGAATCGAACCCACGACCTCTGGCTTAGCAGTCAGGGTCACTAACCACTAGACCAACAGGCCAGTCATAATAACTCTATTACGTGCATATTGAGTCGACCCCAAATAAAATTGGGAAAAAGGGCAGATAGACGATGAATTAGAAGTTCTATACAACAATTTAAAACAAACCGCGTTTATTTTTTAACTGGCAATAGGCTAGTATAATGAATAATAGGGACATGCCCAGTAGTCGTACAGTTTGCAAATATCTCAGATAGCGTAATTACGAAATAGATTTATGAACCCCAATAATTAAATCACGTATTTATTATTTTATTATAAAGAAAATAATGGCATGTGTACAGTATCTGAGTACCTATTCCTAAATAAATTGCATACACAATAATCGTATAGACTAGTTCGAAATTGTACAAATCAATTGCAAAAAATAGAACACAACATACTTGACATATATTTAAAAAAATCTCAAAATAGCTACAACTCAGTAGTCTACCCGTAAATAACATACTTAAAAAAATTGTAAATAACCCCGACTCAAAAATCCCATCAACGAATAGAAAAAAAAACTGATGATTGTCGAACGGCTGAACAGGTTTTCTTGAATTATAGCTAAGAACACTCTCGATCAAGTCACCTTTCGAACAAAAAACCTAAATCAAAATTGTTGAATCCGTTTAGAATCCATAATGCCACAGGCATACACACAAATACATAGATGATACATGGTAAACTTATAACACCCTTCGTTTGACGTCGGGGGTTAATTAATCAATTCCATTGATAATTAAATGTGGTTTATTATCATAAAACTTCCGTGAGTGGTGTTCACTGTTCATCTCTATATATTAATACGTGAAGCGAAAACTTTGCATCCCTTTTTACGAAAATTGGGCGGACGAAGGAGTATGAAATTTCGCACACTTATAGTTTATACGAAGAAGTGACGAATGCTAAAACTTTTGAACAATATTTGCTACAAAGTTAAAAAAAAATGCAAAAACGGGTACATACAGCTATGAGTGTCCAGTATATATTTTGACCTGTCATGGTACAAAAGTCTATACAATGACAGGTCAAGTAATATTGGCCAATGAAATAAACCATGGTCGAAATTCGACCACCACGCGATCTCTAGTATATAATAAATACGAGTATCTACGGTAGTAGTCACGTGTAATACCCGACCAGTTTCAGGCGCCACACTGTAACCGATGCGATATTATAAATACGATTATCTACGGTAGCAGTCACGTGTAACGCCCGACTAGTTTTAGGCGCTACACTGTAACCGATGCGACATTATAAATACGAGTATCCACGGTTGTAGTCACGTGTAACGCCCGACTAGTTTTAGGCGCTACACTGTAACCGATGCGACATTATAAATACGAGTATCTACGGTTGTAGTCACGTGTAATGCCCGACTAGTTTCAGGCGCCACACTGTAACCGATGCGACAGGCCGCTTTACCCCTTAATAAAACACCCCCGTCCCTGAAGAAACTAATCGGATATCCCCAATTACACTCGTGAACACAACCATATATCTTTTATTTATTAACTATGTTAAATGGAGCCCGTGTAAAAAGCTCTTAATTCTTTGACATACTCGTAGGCCATATGTTCAAAAGAAATCTTCGATAACTTGCTTTATCTTAATAATCATAAATTTAAAGCAGCCACGACTCGAAAATCCCTTTAACGATTAGAAAAGAGCTGATGATCCGAAGATCATCAGCTCTTTCATATAATTAAAAAAAAGTTCTTTTTCTTGAATTATATCTAAGAACACTCTCGATCAAGTCACCTTTCATACAAAAAAAAACGCACTGAATTCGGTCCATTCGATAGGGAGCTACAATGACACAGCCAGATACACAGACACATCAAACTTATAACACCTCTTTTTTGCGTAGGGGGTTAAAAATATAATTTCTCATTTCCTCTCATCCCGTTATCACGTGTTGTCATATTAGTTATCACATTACTTTAACACCACTGTAGTAATTTAACATGAACACCGATTTTAGATCTTAATATGAGATCTGCACTCAACTCAGGCTCCAAATCGCCTGGCAATATTACGAGATTTTTAACAATTTCTGATAAGATGAAGACTGATGAAGATCAAAAACAAAAATATTTTATCATAAAATTTCAAAATAATTTTAATCAAATAACAAAATAATTTTTCATCATTTGTTTTCCCGTGAAGCCTGTTATGACTTCCTCCACTTCAATGGGTATATTTTGTGAACGTGGAGAACTGCCAGTCCTGTTAAGGCGGTCCTCTGCCATTGAAAATCTAAGCCAAGTTTTGAGCCTCCTAAGCGTGTAAAAGAACTTTTCCGACGTCGCTGCACTAACTGGTAGTATAGCAACACTACGTAAAAAATCTTGTTCTCCATGTAAAAATCTTACATTGAGATACATTTCAGCCTCACTATTTTCTATGATTAGAAATCCACAGTGGAGTTTTAAATTGATTACTTTCCGCAGCAGATATTTGGTTATGATTACTGAACCTGGAGTGTTGTTTATTAGCAGTTTATGGTCGTTGTTGAGCTGTTTAATAGTTTCAATGTCATCATCTTCATTAGTATAATTTGACTTTTGCAATAAAACCGCCTTATAGAAATTAATTTAGGTACTTTTGGAGACAAATGGTCCTCTAGGTCATGTATTACAAAACCTAGAAGTGAGATATAAACAGCCCTGAGAAAATACTTTTCATTAGATTGAGTAGGTTGGTTATTGGCTCTATGTATTTGTCTTTGTGCTACTCTGGGACAGTTAATTTCTACCTCTAGTTGCTCAGCTACTTCTTTTGCTTCTTCGAAATGCTGGAGGAAAACTGTGTCCACCTTTTCCCTTTTTTGCTTAAGAGAGTCGAGTCATTGTATCATTTACAGTATCCATAGCCCTTTTTAATTAAATTGATATCGTTTACAATACGAATAATGCATTGGGCAAGGATACAGTTGTACCCGATAAATACAATAAGTAAACTATAATTATACAAAATGCAGTTCACGTCTTTACGTAATATAAACGGTATTTTCATTTCCTTTTTTGAAATGCATGAAGGTCACTAATAAAATAATCAGTTGTTACGTTCATGTATTAGTACCTAAGAATAAAAAACTAAATATTTATATACTTAGGTATCACTAAGCAGATAGATGGTATGATGAAATCCGAACTGCGCAATGGTTGCAGTAAGCAATACGCGTCATTAGCAGTTTTGTTGTCGTGCCAAGTAGAAATCTTTTCGAGAGAGCTAAACATTTTCAATAAGTTGTCTCCTTGAAATTGTAGATGCCTATCATGTCTCTGAATCCAATGCGTCGCACAGATACTTTTTATATAAAAATTATATATATATATATATATATACTTTTCTCACCGTACCCGTGGTGTTGCGACAAGAAATTACTTTAAATGACGTAACTTGTGTATTATTCAGAACGTAATTGCTGGACGGTCAACGTTTAACTTAATGTTCTACTTTTTAACCGACTTCAAAAAGGAGGAGGTTATCAATTTTTCGGAATATACAGGATGTTACAGAAAGGTATAGTCAAATTTTAGAAACGTATGCCAGCTTGAAAAAGCTGGTCATTCCATTAGCATCCTTAGTGTGAAATACCCATAGTTGCATTCATGTCTCTCTTATACGAAATATTAGCTTTATCGGTCAATTTTCTAGTCCAATTTAAATAAGATTTTTGTACAATTGCATTTGTATTTGGGGAAAAATCATGATTTTTCCTGCAAATGTTAGCGCTTTACGTTATTTAGGGGTCTACTATACGACCTTAAAATATGACCGCACCTTTCTGTAACATCCTGTATATATATATATATTTACTGTATGTTTTTAGTTGGTCCCACTATTATCCTGGAGAAATCGAGAATGCTCTCGGATAACATCCTTTGGTGAAGAAGAACTGATGCTGAAGACCAAGGTAAAACACTGGAGCTACGCAGCAATAACCATTTAATGGGTTGCGATCCATAACTTTATATGTTTGCTAAGCCAAGTGAAATGGAGCTGATACAATCACAGACTTCAAAAAAAGTCAATTCGACTGTTTTTTGTTAATAGATTTGAATTTGATTTGAGAATTGACCATGATTTAGGCGCATTGAAGTCGGTTATACTTTTTCAAAAAAATAATTATTTAACAACCCTTGTACTGCATCCTTTGTATCTGAAGCCGTAACAGAACAGTTGCCGGTCTCAATGGCCACATACCATGTTAAATCTGTATTAAATATGAAACCAAGGTTTTCATTTTCGCCATTGCTACACCTGTCAACCGATACTCGTCTGTCTTGTTATCCATTGTGTGTTGTTCATGTTATATTAACAGTACTAAATTCATCAATCTATACTAATATAATAAAGCTGAAGAGTTTTTTTAATGTCCGGTTCCCATAATTAAAAAATTCTTTGATTATAATCAAAGAATTTGATTACCGGTTCTAATAGGAACCGGGTATTAATCAGCGGGACATGTGGTTAGTGAGGTACTGCAGGGGACTGTACTAAGTCCCGTATTATTTAAAATAAACATTAATCACATGCCAAAATATTAGAACAACCTTTGAACCTGTTTGCAGACCTTACACCATGACACAAAACTTAAACAAAAATTAAATAGCAACAATTTACAAATAAATTTAAGCAAAATAAAAATGCATTTCAGTCAACACAATGCAAGTAATCTATGCATAAAATATGAAAATACTACTGAACTGGAAAACTCATATAGGCGGACTTTGCAAAAAAATAAGTAAATCGGTGTATGCATCACTATCACGATAAATTCCTACCATAAGGATCACTGCACAACCACTAAATATTATTCTATAGGTTATTCCTGATCGATTTCTGCCAAAAAACGTAATTGTGCAGAGTCACAACCATCACATTTGCTCTGACCGACTGCACTCTATTGCTTGCTTACGTATTGTCGAATCTCCGAAAAGAAACGGCATTTAAAGCACAGAAATGACGTACGTGGTTCAATTTATGTTTGCAACATAAATATCCTTATAGGGCTATTATGCATGAGCAAATGTTGTCACTCTACGAATTTCCTTCAAACAAGTCCAACATTATTGTCACCAATCTTGATCAGATAATCTTACAAACGTGATTTTATTTTAAAACATTGTATTTATCTTAATAGCAATCTTTGTAAATGGGACATGTTCAAGTAATCATTATATATTTTACTGTAACATACAGCTTAGATACTACATCTTCCTTATTACAGGTAATATATATACTAATATTATAATTGTTTCTCTAAACCGTTTCAAGTAGTCTTAAATTACCCCAGGCCAAGTATGAATTAGCCCCAGTAATTAGTTATGTCCTGCATTAAATAGCGGATCTCTGAGAGCCTAATAAATATAACCCAAGCTATGAATTTGAGATTATAGTGCAGGTGCTATAGTCTATACCTTTTATTTTTGTACTATTGACTTGTAAAGAATATAATATAAGTGTTACGCCTAAAAGCCGAAGTATGGATACACCTAGTTCTAGCCGGCAACAAAAAACAAAGGTGTGGTCGTTAGCAGTTTTTTAAACTTAAGTGTATTCTTTTTATTTAACGTAATTATTTGGTAAAACTTATTCTCACTAAAGATATAACATGTCTTTGATATTACAATGATTAGGTATTATGTACCATGTGCGATCACACTTCAATCAAATCGAAACTTTTTTAATAAATATCAAAAAAAATTACTTAAACTTCTTAACCAATATACCTAATTAAACAATGAGCACAACCTTACTACTATTACACGCAGATTAATAGTTACTTAGTTCCTAATAATAAGTTTTTTCTACAGAACTTTCCATAATTATTATTTGAGATCAAAGAAATTAACAAACTTAAAAACATTATTAACTACTATTTCAGACACAATTTTGCCTTATTTATTCGAACAAGATAAATTTGAAGTAGGTACATGTAGTTTTACAGTGGTATCTTTCGTACCGTTGTCGTCCTGATGTAGATTAGGCATTAGCTATGTGGCGTAATGATTTCATTTTGGGAGAGATAATATCAATGTCTAAAAATTTCAACATTGCCCGAGGACCTATACTCACGTGTTATTCCATATCTAGTTTTAATCACAAATCATTGGCTAAAACTAGTTGTAGCCAGTCGAAAGAGGGTTTGGCCTGGTTTTAGCCGAATGCAACTGAATTTTAGCCGTGAATAAAAAGGATACACCTAGGTTTAACCAACTGCTATCGACCACACCTCGATTTAGCCGAAGTAGATGTAACCGTCTTTCGGCTTTAAAGCGTAACATAATTTATACAACTTTACAATCAAGGTAAACTTTGAAAATTGCGCCATCCTTGATTGTGGCAAGCGACGGTCGCGTGCTAATAATTTCCCCTTGCGTAACGTAATTAAGAGGTATTATTTACTGACGAAACAAAACAAGAAGTTCTGAAGTCAATCTTTATTTTTTTTTGTATTTTTTATGAATGACCCCGCATAACTTTTTACAGGATTACCCAATTTCGAACAATCTTTTTTTATTGTTTTTTTTTGGCAGCGTATCCTTCGAAGATGTCCATTTAAAATTTCTTGAAACGTGAACTGAAATCAACTGAATGAATGAAAAATCAACTTTTTAGCCTAACTAAACTACACTAACGTAAATGCTACCAAAAAATTAAATTTGAAAACACTTCAACTAATAGACGCGTCGCCTTCACTTTACGTTTTAAAATTAATTTTCAAATTTCTATGTTTGGCGTCGACTCATAATTATTAAGGGTACACATTAGTTCAGTTAGACTAACAAGAGAAGTTTGAAAAAAAAAAAGAAAAGTTAATGTGCTACCAGTAATTTTACTTCACTTTTTAAAAATAAGTAGTAATTGAGGACGTTTTATACTAGCCGGCAAGACATTCCACAACCGCACAGCTTGAAGAGTAAAGGATTTGTCTAATTTTGTCAAAATGTTATTAACATTACTAACATCAAATTGTCCGATGATCTTAAGGGTTTTGAGTGTGTTTTTATGTAGGAATGTAAATAAGATGAAATGTGGAGGTTAACAGAAAGTTGTACAAAAGATAATTAATAAATTTATTTGTTAGTTACGATTTTACACATTAACTACAGCGATTATCATGAAATTTTGAAGATATGGGGTACCTTACAGCCAGAAAAAAGTACAGTTTGGGCCCTCCCAACCAGTGCTCCTAAAAGTGAATTAATTGACAAAATCTACAATAACGCAAGCGATGCCGAGAACAAAATCTAGTATGATATAAACTTAAGGACAATAACATTCTTTCTTATTCAACAGCTAATTTGATCTACAAGATAAACTAGTTTATAAACGAGTTCTTCAATCAACCTTATTGATAAACCTTCGACTGACCTTAGACATCAGTTTTTTATTTGTAGAAAAATTATTTACCGCGCATTTATACTAAATTCTATTTTCGATTGAGCGCTACACCGAGAGGATACCCTGGTCTAGCGCGCAATACAGCTGCTTAGTAACTTTTGAATCCGTTCGCCTGCACGCACTCCATACAGCTGCTTAGTAACTTCTGAATCCGTTCGCCTGCACGCACTCCAACGGCGGCAAAAGCGTTTACGATTCTCCAACGCTGCAATAGTTGGAGAGACCCTCATTGTCAGCCATCATAGGTTCCAAAGTCGATATCGCACTATCGATAACTACTACCTCACAAGACACAGAAAAGACGGGCAGTTAAGAGGGGACTCACTACCTCACTACTGCACTACCACGATACCGCGTGACACCTCACGCTGACTATCCCTAGACCTAAAATAGGTGAAACAGCAGGGGACTAGTATTCTTTCATCCCGAACAAGACGGACTAGGGCGCAGTTTAGTCTTCCTCTCTCTCACTATACAAGAAGCAAACGTAAGACGGCGACCCTGACCACAATGTTATAGATGCATGCCTTATTCGGACCCCGTTTTCTCCATAAAACGGGGGCCGAATACCAATGCAGAGGCGGTCAAGGATTGGCATGGTTACCAGGGATTTCTTTCCGACGCGACGTTTCATCGTGAGATTTTAATCGATTCGGTCCGACATAACATATCGTTCGTATCTCACGAAGGCTGTGAGAGAAATAAGAGGATTATAACAGAAATAAGACGAATCGAAGGGGATATCCACAAGTCGAAAAAAAAGGTAAATAAGACGACAATCTTCGAATTCTTTATTACCTTTATCACAACACCTCTTACTGTTACAATGTCATTTATTTAAATAATGTCTTATGTACAGTATCTTAAATAAAATCTCAATTCAAATAACGCGTCGTATTAACTAATGTGATATATTAATTGCCAAACCATAAAGAAAAATGTATATAAAACCTATCACCGACAGATTTATAAAAAATCTCAAACTAGTTAGCAAATTTATAAAACATATTCTTTTTTACTAATCATAGGTTACCGACTTTGAACTTATTAACTAATCAATTCCATTTTCAATAAATTTTAGTCATTTATGTTTTAAACAGTTAACTGGTCCGAATATATAACATAAACCAGACAATAACATGACATTATGTTAAATAACGCTCTGAAAGGTGCATTTTAGTTTTAAAAGTAGTTCCTAAACATAATAAAAAGTATTTAATATAAGTATCACAAATTCACAATGCAAGTAAATTAAATATAATAATATAATGAGTCATATTCTCTATCACGTTATCACGTGTTGTCATCATATTTATCACATTATTTTAATGCCTTTGTACTAATTTAACATGAACACCGGATTTAGATCTTAATATCAGATCTGGACACAACTCAGGCTCCACGTCGGAAGGCAATATCACGAAGTTCTTAACAATGTCCGATACCGTGGTTTTTAGTTCCATCATGGCGAACTTTTGACCTAAAAATAAAAAATACGTTTAATTTTTAGTAGGTACCTACTAATATGAACTCTACGCCCATAAGTTATAAATAAATAAATATGGGTCATATACATACATGCACCTATGTAAAATAATATTCTAAAAGCACATTAAACCGCTAAAGAAGCTTATTTACAACCAAAAATAGCTTTGATAAAAAAATCTAAGAGCAATAATTTAAAATGTTTATAATTGTATTGGATACAATCATGCACTCTCAGCATTTCATGCACTGCAAAACATATAGACAGATGCCGTGTGCGCTTTACAGTTTTTGAGAAAATAGAGGTTTTAAAATCAGCCAGGAGCTTCGTGGTGTAACGTTGTTAAAGCGGCGGTGGCGTAATGGCTAAGGCGTCGGACTTGCAAGCAAGTGGTTGCGGGTTCGAACCCCACCCAGTGCACTACCAATGTGAACCCACTCCTAACACAAGCGTTTATCTTAACTGGAGGGGTTAACAAGAATACTAGTAAGGTGTGACCCACGCCACTAGCATTCTTAAAAAAAGTACTGATTTATTACATCAAAACACAGTAAAATTAACAATTTAGTAACCCACCTATACAATTCCTAGGACCAGCACTAAAAGCAAGCCAATTGAAAGGATTGTTCAAAGGCTTCTCGAAGCGTTCCGGCCGGAACTCTAGAGGATCATCGTACAACGCCGGGTTTCGCTGCATATGATATATGTCTATCACGACTGATGTGCCCTTTATCAACTTCAAATCGCCAACCTCTGTAAAATAAAATAAAAATATTATTTCAAATTCGATCATTATGTGGCAGTTATACAAGTCAACGTATCGTTAATTCGTTACTCATTTACCAAAAGTTGCGCTATTGATGTAACAAACGTTGACAAATTGGTTAAAATTAGACTGTTTTCAAAATCTATCGTAGTCTCTGTAGATCATAGGAAATTCAGATATTTTGGTAACATTAACTTTTAAGAAAAATCTAACTCCAGCTGACAAAGTACAAGTTAAACTGATAAATTAAAGTATGAAATTCTACATAGGAGGAACCTCAAAAGAGTCAACTTATTTTTTTTTTGATAAAATACGTCGTAGCTGATGAATAAATTCGTGGTTTTTTTTTCAACTCATATAAAACATTCATTCTATGCTTAGATGACTAGGTACATATATCAGTAGGAGGTGCTACTTGACATAACCAAAGTTAAAATAATTACACCTGATTATACCACGCGGACACACACGGATTAACAAAGAGACGTTCTTCATAATAAATACTTGTAGTTATATAATTGCTTCTATACCGCCGTTTAAAAATTCATGACTTTGGTTTCTGTTACAACTGTCTATATTGCTCTAACATCTATTGAATGTTATACCTATATTTTCAATTAATTATATTTTATTCAGTCTTTCTCGTTCGTTCTCGTCCTGGGTTTTCACTCCGAAATCAGGCCAATTGATATTTGTTATTTACGGATCGTGCAAATTATCATTAATATCAATATCCACCTTTTTTTTCGTGTAGGTCGAATCGACGGGTCATCACCTCACCATGGCTATTGGTGAAGTGGTATGTCGGAATCTTCGGGATAACATTAGTCATAAGTGTCTTAAAATATATCCAAAGTAGGCATGGTGCTAAAACCAATATTATAAAAATTATTAATTACTTACCACAATCTTTAACTATCATCCGTTGGATGAGCGGCACCGGAGGGAAGAGCCGCATTGATTCTTTGAGAACTAACTCCAAATACTTCATTTGATGTAGTTCACTAAGCAAATAAACAAGACAAAAGAGTGTGTAAAGAAATGCTATTTAATAAATAAATATAATAAAATAATAAGTTATATCCTAGAGACACTTTTAATTTAAACTGTCATTAAAAATAGATATATTTTTCTATAATCCTAATGAATCACATACTTGTAACGCTGAATAATTTCTACACAGCCCTCTAAAGAGCCCTATCACTACACTACATACAAAAAATTACCTTATAATTTTTTATTTTTTATCAAAATTGTGGAAGGTAACGTTAACATAAATGTTGATATATATTTTTAGTAAAATATCTGCGTTAAGGTTTTATTATATAACACTAAAGAAAGAAGTGTGGAATAACAGATTTGTGAAAAACATAATTCGTATGCAGGAATAAGCTGAAATTTTGTATCAAAAGCAAGCTATTGGTTTATAGTTGTTATTTTTAGCTCAGATTTGATTATAGGGGACTAACATACATTTAAAAACATAATTTTGCATTAAATGACGGAAGCTGTGCAGGGAGAGGACCTTCCATAAACTACGGTAGTGCCATCAGCTAAAAAGAGGTTTTCCATTTGTTCACATACATGCGAATAAACCTTCTAAAACTTAGATATGATTAAAATATAATTTAAAATAGTAAAAAATACAGGAGTCCAATGTGGATGGATGGGGCATGGCTATGGATAAGCCATTGGTTTAGCTTAACATTCTGATTCCAGCATTCTCATTTCTCTACCTTTCAGTCACAGCGTTAATGATGACTGCAAAATTAATGTATTTCGTTCCTGTTAATGAACACTTCACTCCTGCTATAAAATTAACCATCATACAATTTTATCATCACTTATAAAATAACTGTTTTTTTGCATAACACCCCCTTATTGCTCGATTTAAATACAAAACACAATCAATACAATGGTATAAAATTATGCTTTTATGCTAGGATAGCTAGCAGTCACAAAAATGGTTTGTTTGCAAATATCTCGCTTTCTATGACTCAAAGGATGTGGACATGTATTATAAAATTAGAAAACATAAAATTCGCTACAAGTTTTGTTCTAAACATTTCCATGCACTTAACCATTTTCGCAATAGAGCGCGGAGAACAGCGCTCAGACATACATAGTGTAATGCAAGGTCAACCGTGAATCTCGGTGAATAATACCTCGTAAAAAGTTAGGTACTAAATGAGTCAGCATAAGAGGACCGCACTAATTACTAAGGCCCATGTTCCCTAACGACGAACAAAGACGTCTAGCTGCCTCGTTTCAACTCGTCTTTATAATTCGTACCAAACGTCACTATTTTGAAACGTCTTCAAAAAAGGAGCAGGTTCTCGATTTGGTCATATTTTTTTAATATAATTACCAGAACTATCAACCTTCATTTATCAACCGATTTTGATTAAAATCCAATACTGATGGTGGGATCCATGAGAAAATAAGGGAACTCCTCGAATATTCTGTTGATTTTGGTAACTTCAGTAAAGTCAAGCATTTGCAGTCAAAAAGTATCATTTGATGAAATGGAACTGATGAAGAAAACCACAGATTGATAGTGAATTTTATCAAAACCGTCACATAGAAGTACATAGTTACTATAGTTAAAGTTAATGCTTTTTTAACCGACTTCAAAAAAGGAGGAGGTTTTCAATTCGACTGTATGCTTTTTTTTTATGTTGGTTACCTCAGAACTTTCGACTGGGTGAACCGATTTTGATAATTCTTTTTTTACTTGAAAGCTGGTGCATCCCGTGTGGTCCCAATTTCGTCCAGTTCTGACAATATCATCTATGAGAAAACCATATATAAGTATTTTATGGAATAGTTTTTTTTTGTTGAAGTCGGTTTTTTTTTAAAGAATTATTGTTAACTATATTATACATAGAGGCGTCGAAGATTAACTGCTGTTTAAGTCAATCAGGATCTTAAATATATCATGGGCAGCTGTTCTTCTTGATAACAAAGTAGCTTCTATACCCGAGGAAGCGAAAGCAACAGCAATATTACTTTGACTTCGTAACTTTGCCAAAATGACTTTGGCGAGGAAAGTGTTTCTCTTTCCACCTAGAGCATGTACAAACAGCATTTCTCCCTAGATACTGTCTACGCTACAACACACACGTTGTTCTTCTATTAATCTCGAGACAACAGTTTGGACAGTTTCGGCTAGTTCTACTGGATCATAGTTTATTTCCGGCGCGTAATCTCTATTACTGCATTCACCTTTAAATGAAGGCTCGGACATGCCATATTGAGAAATAGGATTACCCTTGATAGATGACAGAGACAGCAAACAACGATTCACATTATTTTTACGTAATCATTCAGTAATTGCGTTGTCATTAGTTGTAAGTGCCTTAAAAGTCTTCAGCAAATTTAGTCATTCTATTTATGCCACAACTGTGCGGCATCTGAAAATGCACAGAAAAACAGCTTGACTGCAAATAAATGGTACAATCGATGGGGGCTTTCACTAATACATGCTTCGGACAAAACGTCATCGCAATGTTAATGACCATCTAGTAAGTAACGTGCCCGGCAAGCCGCTTTAGAGCCTTTAGAGCTAGCAAAAGAAGTAGGACCAGGAACAGTTTGCAGAAAAAAGTAAACGCAAGTAAAAGGTGTATAACCAAAAAGCTGAACCCTTTGCTGCATTGCTAATATCTATATCTAAGAAACTACTTAATCATTTTTAGGGTTCCGTTCCTCAAAAGGAAAAAAAGAAACCCTTATAAGACCACTTTTTTTAATTTGTGTCCATATATATATTTTTTTAAATAAGAATACTAGTAACGTGGGTAACATTATTTTCTCTTCTTCTTTTCTTTATTTCTTTCTGCAATTTTATTTATGTATCGATGAAACTCTTCGCTGTTCCGGTAAAGCCCATCATCCACCCGATGAACACCAGACAAAAGACTCGTCTCCCAAAAAGTTATAAAAATGCTGCTCAAGCATAAAAGCTTCAAAAATAGTAACACTGTAAATGACTATGGTAATAAAATTATGGTCTAGGGATTTTTCAGTTCAACATAATTTCGCTATTGACTACTAAAAATACTCGATGTCTTACTTGAGTTACTTTATTCACTTCAAGTTCAGTTCAGACTTTAAAGCTCAAGCAAATCTCGAAAGCAATGACGCTGAAGATTGTACTTTATGGATGTTCACAATTCTACTGCTTGCATCAACTCAAACACATAAAGTTAAAGTGCCGGAGCACTCTGTGTCCCAACGGTGGCTTCGGTGCCAAAATCCTGAATTGTAACGATAGTTTCTTGTTCCAAATTTGTCTAGAACTACGAGCAAGCACGATGAAACTTTGGTTTGAGCTCGCAATTACATTCACATCATAATATATATGAATGTGTGATCGTAGAAGATAGAAATGAGCATAACCATTTGACTACGTTTGTTATAAAATGAAAATTTGTATATACTATTTATATGCATAGATCAACCTCTATAAAAACCGAACCATTATAGGATCATTCGTGCATCTGGGTGTCCGTCTGTCACAGCCCCTTTGCCCCGAATCTACTGGACCAGTTGGTTGAAAAGATGAAATTTTGTAAACATTTAAATTCTTGTGACCCTAACACAGACGTACATCGTAAATAAAAGAGTTTTGAATATGAGGGTCACTTTTGGAGGTTAAATTATATAGGTATATATATACTAGCTGCAATAAAAAAATATTCTGACCATAAATTGGGATAAAAACATTGCATTCATAAATTTTCAGTTTTACATTTCACGACATAATAAAATTACCTAAACAATACTTAAAATGTGCCGTTATAGGGTAGTGTTGCTATTTTCGGAACTTTTGTACTTAAGCAGCATTTTTATAACTTTTTTGGGAGACGTGTCCTTAATCTGGTCTGTCCATTGGATGGCTTCGCTACCGTTTATCTTCAGTGTTACCAACCAAGATAACTTCTTCCAGGTTCTCATCGCGTTTCCGTACTTTTTTTATGAAATGGAACAGGCGTTTGTCTCCCAACTGACCTGATGGAAAGTGACGATGAAGACGAAGATGGTACACGCCTATCCAAGAGAAACCTATTCACTCTACACTTGAACGCACCAGGATTATAATTGACTGGAAAAATAGACGCAGGCAGGTCATGCCACACCTTGGCGTCTCGAATCAAAAAGCAGCTGTCAAAGCGTTTAGTTCGCCTTATTATTATTTATTTAGCATAATCAAAATTTTTTTTTCTTATAGTTCCATACGTGAACTGAATGTCATAAACTACATATTACAGAGTTCACAAAGTATTTAAAAAATCTTGCGAGATAAGAACAAAGCAACGAAACCCCACGGCCAGTCTTTTACCAATTTAAGCTAATTCACATCATAATATTGATCGCAGATTTGACTATACGGGTGGTGCAATGGTTAAAGTGGTTGCCTCGCTACTACACCGCGCCGAGTGTTGTGGATTTGATTCCCACATGCAACAAGAAAAGGTGTTATGGCCAAACAGCTTCGAGCTAAGTACCCGTTTCACAAACAAAAATAAATATGGGTACCGGTATATGTATGTAGCTTTCGCTAAAGTGGAGTTCAAATGTCACTTTACAATTTCTCCTAAATTTAAGTGAAATAGTCAAAGTTGGCCTAGTTGAATGATGGAACATACTCGCAACTAACTACAAGATAGCGTTATATATAAGGCAGACACAAAGTTTGACTGAAAAACAGTCTAACATTATTGTCATTAATGACAATAACTTCGTCGTCGTCGTCGTTCGTTCGTCGTTCGTCAAAGATTAATCTTCATCAGAGAATCTTACATATGTAATTGTGTCTACAGCCAGGTCGTTAGTGTTATAAGATGGCCTAAGTATTCATTATACAGTTTACCGTAATTTAGACACATTTCCTTACTACTCATGGTAGGTACGAATTGCAACGCAATTGTTTTGTAAAACTGTTTTTAGTAGTCGTAAGTTACCCTATAGTATTACTGTTTAATTGTAAAATTAATCGGAGCAAAGGGTAATCTCCTGGATTGCAAAGAATTGATTCCCGAGATGGACGTATACAAATTTGTTTGCTTACGGAACCCTCGGTGCGTGAGTCCCCCTTTTAATGAAGTCTTTTAAAAATCAAATTTTTATTTTAAATTTTAATAGCCATAGGAGTTATTTCTATGGAGTATAGCATCTATCATAAATCATCTGACAACTTTACAGAGTTCATAAATTGTTAGAACCTGGCTATTGTCATAGTCGCATGCGGAGCGCAGTGTGAAGCTAATTATAGGCTAATATAGACAATTAAAAGTCACAAGCGAATTAATCACTCTATTGACTTGATGCATTGTTGACTGGCGTGATCAACGATGTAATAAGTTGTGTAACGTCGTGCTTATGGCAACGCCGAGTAGCCTCAAACCATGCAGCGTGGGAACAAAGCGTCGCGGATGCTTGGTTTCTGCCAAAGTGCCGAACAAGCTGTTGGAGCTATTGGCTGCTTCCTATAATAAACGAGTCCAGACGGCAACTGAACATATGATTCACGAACGCGATCCATAGAACCGGAACTTCCTTGAAGTTGGTCAATCAATGTCGACTGGTTCAAGTATACAAACTCGTTCAATTATGCTGTTGTGGTACATATACATACATGCTAACTCGCTACTATTAAGCAGTGTGTACGTTTGCTAAAAAGACAATGTGAATTTTAAAGCCTTTATCACCGGATATTTGTACTTTTGTTCTTTATATTGTTCTACGTCTTACAAAATTGCAGCGTACTACAACTTGCTACTGTAATTGATAATGTAATGCTACTGTAATGAAATGAGCGAAAGTGGATCATGATGTCGCTCCAGTGTTGGCATTTTTTTATCTATTGCATGTAAGGATATGACAATTTATAATTTTCGTTGTGTTCATCGGTTTAGTTATTTGTAAAGGTGTCTCAACGAAAAAAACAATGTGATAAAACAATCCGCATTTCTATCCGCCTCCTTTTTCACTTTACCTACGGTTTATACGTTTTCACAATTTATTACTGTATTATCGACCAAATAAAATTGAAGTGCTATTGTTTCTCTTTTAGATTTTTTGTCTCTCTTTGATACTCTTGGGGCATATTCGAAGTTCACGTATTGGAAGGTCAATGACGCAGAAAGAAAAGATACCGACGTTGCGAGTAAATATAATACTAGTAGATATCGATTCTTATGAATATAATATCAATGTTTTTATTACTATTAGTGACTTTAAAGGATTATATCATAACACTTACTGATAAGTGGGATCCCTGTTCATGTTTTCACCGAAAATAGTCTTAAGTTCTTCGTAGATCTTCTCCTGTACATCTCTCCGTTTGGACAAACAGTAGAGCGAGTAAACTACACCCGATGTTGTGGTGTCGTGACCCTAAAACAATGTGACGTTGTAGTTCATTAAAAAAAATACATTGTCTTTGATTTCAACGAGCTAACATCTGCTGCACCAATTTAAAAAAACGAAATGAAAAGGGTCGCATTACCCCAGCAGCTTATAATGTTATATTTTATACTAGGTGTATTGAAAAACTCTTAATAAAATATTAATACTTGTTTGTTTTTGATTTGCAAAAACCAGAACATGACAAGAAAGAAGCAGACGAACTGAATGAAATATCATTATTTAACCCCTTCCACACTACACAATTTTACGCGACTAGATTGTCAATCAAATTGTCTCGTGTTGACACAAGTTGCCTAATTCAAGGCTATTGGGTTGCTGGGACCGCCTGACTTGACCATGTCAAATCAAATCGGGTGAAGTCGGTTTGTGTGGATACTAATCTATCTAGTATCTTTCTAGTTTATAAGCTGCTCATTTCCCAAGTATAGTAAATCAATAAACACTACTGAGAAATACAATACATATAAATGAACATAATTATAGTTTAATAAATACTTTTACAAAATATGCATATCCTATGATATAAGTGTTTTTATAATTCAATGTATAGATTTTCTTTTTAAGGGTGTTTTATTTAAATTTAACTACTAATATATGTTATCCAAACACTATATAGAGGATATTTTCAAATCAAATCAATTAATCATGCAATACATGGATCTTAAGTAATGTTGTTTAGTATATAGGTAAATTGCGTATCGCCATTTTCCACCGCATGCATACAATAAATAAATTTCAATATCTTAATTAATTATTGAGACGATGCTGTTAACTCATTTAAGACTAGGTGGTGTACTGACTATCAGTGGTTATCCTGACTCCGAGAGAACGAACTAAACGAAGAATTAAGAAAGTGAAAATGTGTATTGAATTGAATAATGTAAGTTATTTGAGGAGCAGAGGATGCCTATCATGATTGCTTCATTAGAATTGAAAGGGCGATAAGTAAATGGGTGAAGTAAGTCAATTCAAAAGGGAAAAAAGAAAAGTAAGAGCGCTTAATAATCTCGGACTATTGGATATACATAATTTAAAATACCTCATTTCAGTTCACTCTAAAACAAATTTAATAATAGGATTCTCATCCGGTTTCCTCTCAAGTGAATTTCCCAATCGGAAAATTTTAACGATAATAATCCCATTTTATAAAAATGTTTATAAGCTGATTCTTGCTGTATTCGAGTGACTTAACTTTATTTCCACTAACCGATTAGTACATTGCGCATTGCTACACGTGTTTCTTGGAATGAATCAAATAATACCCGCATTCTAGGTTAGTTTAACAATTAAATTGAATTCTCGTGTTGATTTGTTTATAAAAATGAAGAATAACATATTTGCGTAATAAAAATAAATGTTTAAGGTTATTTGTTTTTTGACCGTAATCAAAATTACAATCACTTAGCAGCAATGATTAAGTCAGACATCAGACAAGACAAAACATATGGAGTGGTTTTAGTGGTTCACCTATTTTAACTTGACTTTTAGAATATGTTTTACACTGTATAAATATCTGGGTGAATATTCGTTCTTTTTATTTTTAACTTTTTATATCATCACCATGTCATCGTTCGCCTGCAGAAATATTATTAATTGTTGGTAATTATCTTAAAATACTTTATTATTTATATTAAGTACGCGACAGAACAATGATTTAAATATTTTTAGTTTATTTTATAAGAATAATTGAAGTTTTGAAGATTTTAGTGTTGCGATTGCGAACAATATCTAACCCGGAAGTAAAAAGAACAAAGAATCACCCATCTAAGAGAATTAGTGCCTTACTTATTTACTATAGTTGTTTAGTTTCATATTCTACTAAATCATATTGTATTCCAACGAACCTCAAACATGAAAGTGTCAACTTCTTCCCTTATACTCTCTGCATCTATCTTGATGCCATCATGTTCAGCTAGCAGCAACAGATCCAAGAATGCGTGTTTATTCTTTATACCTACAAATTACAATATTTAGTTGGCTACACGTTTGCTCGGAATGCTTCTAGGTGATGGTAGTAAACTAACCTCAGCCCCTGTTTAATGGTTTTTTCTACTATTCCTCAATACGGGCGTGGTCTGCCCTCTTCCATCTTTTACTGTTACGAAGCAATTCTCTTTCTTTTTAAAAGTTTTTTACTCCCTGCTTATTTTATTGCATTTATACAACGTGGTACAGAAAGATATGGTCATAATTTAGGATTAAAAAAAAATGGAATAATTATTTATTTTTTCGGAAAATGCTTTTTCTAGTATAGGTGCACATTTAAAAAAAAATTGTAGAAGTTTTATGAATTTTATGTAAATTTTAACCACCACACCACATAACCTTCCTGTGTAACCTTGTATATTAAATTGGGTCAATATACCTTATCAAGGCTAATACTACAAAAAATAATCCACACAAATAAATTGTAGCAATGATAAATTGAAAAAATAAATAACATTATTTATCTTGCCAACACGTTGGAATAAATAGTTAATTAGATATGCTTTTCAAATCACTAGGTATTGTTGTGATATCATTATTGTAATAGGTGTCTAGTATAATATTTTACGGTAATAAAACTTAACAAGATAACAATCAAAGTACTCTTGAACTACTAATTATGTTGTCTAGTTATGAAAAACACGTTTCACCGATTGAATCAACCGAGAAAAATTGGTACAATACGAGAATAAATTGCTTGATTTGTTCTCATATTGTTTAAAAAATATATTGATGAAATATGTAAAAAATTGTCCAAATTACGTAACATAGAAATATATACAATAATCATCCTCCGTGCCTTTTCTCAACAAAATTGGGGTCGGCTTTCAGTCTAACTACGATACGGCTGAACTTCTGGCAGTTGCTTTAGGGCTCTAACTAACCCGTAACGAATGCCACGTATGTTCGTATGGCACCCGGGACAGACGGCTTAACGAGCTCTCCGAGCTTAAAAAATCGACTAAGCTAGGCGAGACTCCTCTAAGTAACTTAGGTAAACTTATACAAATATCGGTATTCATTAAAGGCCTGTCTTGGTTAGATCCAAAATGCATTTAGATATATCATCAGGCAGATGTAGAAAATGTTTAGAGTTTCTACTGACTACTAAAGATTGTGTAGTACTTACCAACATCATTGCTCCCATCCAAACTAGTAATTTTAGCTTTGCTTAGTTCCTCACTTCTTGCCTTTATCACCTTATAGGTTTGGTCATGCAAGATCTTCAGAGCTTTATCTTGCCTTGTTTTGTACGGCAGCAAATTGAAAATTACATCTTCGCCCAGTAAAGGTATTTGCATTCTCATCGACACAATAGTAGACAACCTAAAATTCAAGTTTTTTTTTTAAGTTGGCAGTGATTTTCTTGGGGTAGAATTTTGAGACAGATCTGATATAAGTACATTTGTTTTTCATAAATAGAATAAATGTGATTTTAATATCCAATCGTAACTTACTCTTCAATAGATTTTACATATTCCGATTCACTGTGTTTCTGTGCGTCAACACAAACTCCCATTACAGATTCTAGAAAAGATACATATATAATTAGCGTTGTATATTATTCCATGACAGAGTACTTAATTAACAGCTGCACTGCAGCATGCAATGCCAGAAAGAGTTAAGATTTTATTATCGAATACGTAGTAGTAACATTTTATTTCACATACGCTAATTATATTACATTGGGTCTCTTGGACTCAACACAACAAAATGGACGTCTGAAGTCTGATATTATTTTCAAAACTTAATCCTAAGTAATATTAAAAAGGATAAGCGTGCTGAAGTGGCAATGGGCTGCCTACGTATGCCGAAGGAACGATAGCCGTTGGAGGAGACGGGTCCTAGAGTGGAGACCGCGAATCGGTAAACGGAACGTAGGACGCCCCCCCGCCAGACGGATCGACGACGTGAAGAGGATAACAATAACGGACTGGATGCGGAAGGCGGAGGACCGGGTGCTGTGGCGCGCATTAGGAGAGGCCTATGTCCAGCAGCACACTATTACACATTCGCGCCTTAACTACTTAACCTCTCATTATAAAGTCAGGGGTTACAGAAAAGGACATAGGACCCGACCTTTTATAAACAAAAAGTACTATTCCCTAGAGACACCTGAATTGATCGACAAAGTCTAAACAAAAGGCAAAAGCCAGTTTAATACTTTTTTTGAGTTTGTAAACAAGCACTAGGTACGCCTAATGGCGGAGGGATACCTCGCCCCACTTACGACTCGCGACAAATATCAACCCTACTCACACTCAGCAGAAATACGACACTACACTTTGACACATCTAAGTGTTACTACGTCTGCAAAGTATCCATAGACTGAAATAGTGGTTCTCCTCCATGAATCAGAGAGGGAGGGATAACCTCTCTCCCTATATTAGAACCTTATCGTATCATTAGCTTCACGTAAGAAATAATACATTTCATTTACGCTTGAAATGTCAATGGTGAAGATAGATAGATTTTGGTTTTAAGTCAAAAATAATATAATAATTAAGCTACTTAACATATTAAGGTTTACCTTACCCGTCACATTATCAAGAGCAGCAAGAGCGACAAGTGGGAACATATCAATTGACCTTCCATCAGCGATCTTGCGTAATTTCTCCGTAAATATTCTTTGGTTTTTACAAAAAACTGGCAGGAAATTTTGAAGAATATTGAAATGAAATGCTGGTGTTAGAAATTTGCGATGGGTTTTCCATCTTTGACCTACAACATAAAATAAATGCTTTCAAATGTTATGTCTTAGTCTAATTTAATCTAGTAAATTAAAAGCGCTTTAACCACGATCTGCCATTTTTCTCTATTATGTGGTAGACAAACCGACACGGTATCTTCAACAATGCCGCGTGTATCGGTATACACTCAACGAGGCGACTAAGCCACTAAGAGATAGCACTCGTAGCGTTCTCGTCACCACCAACGCGATCGGAGTGATCTTTTACATTTCTTTTCTTCTTTTTTTCAAAGAACCTAAGTTCCCCCTTGCTGGTCAGGGTTACGTATGGTCAGGTGGCAGTCTGTGGCAGACCGTCTCTACTGCATGAAAAACATTCCAGTGCTCTATCTTAATGGTTTAAAGGTTTTCTTCTTCGATACCCGAAAGTACCACTGTGCTCGTCCGTTGCTGATCAGGGTTAAGGTTTGGTCCTAAAGGACATTACCTACTGTGTCATGTTCATCGCACCGAAAAAAAACAGAGGCAGCATTACTCTCGGTTAATCCCAGGGACACCAGAAGAAACTGAGTGGCAGAACGAAACTTATTGTACATTATTATTTAATATTTATGTTGCCGTAGGAAACCTGTATTTTACTTTCAAGGTATTAAATATTCCTTCATTAAATAACCAAAAATTTTAATTTTAAGACTTCAAAGATTTTTACACTTTTTATTACCCTTTAATAAAATTAAAATTAATTACCTGTGGAGGTGAGTAAGCCTTGCCCCAGCCAACAAGTCAAAAAACTGTACGATCTTCCTTTCGTAATATAGTCCATACTAGTTATTAAAGGCTGAAAAAAAGTGGTAAATATAATTTCTAATAAAGTAAGACCCAATTAACACGTACAACAAGTAGCACATACTTTATTTAACACACACAAAATAACCAATACGGTATCATATTTGTAGAGGCTTCACTGGGTAAAGACTAAGAAATCCGTATAAAACGTAGCTAAGAATAATCGCGAAGAAACCAGCCTCGTAACAAAGAATATTCGTAGAAATCAATCGTGACTGTAAATTTTGTCGGACATGTGTGACATTTAGGAAACTATGTAAAACCAAACTGTTTTGCGATTGAAACTATATTTTAATGATTATTTGTGAATTCGAAGAACGGAACAATTGATGTCTCTGTCGATATCCTTTGCTGCTATATAGAAGGTCCCGAAAACTCTTAGTCGTCAAATCCCGATATATTATTATTGATCTGCCTATAATGCACAAACTGGCTCAGGTGTCATCAGCGGCTATTTCACCACAATAGACATCATTAACGTATTACCACGTCAGAGGATTCATTTGTTTTATTTTTCTACCATCGTTCAATCATCAGATCAACAAAATTCTCTTATCCACAAATTCTAAGACTGCAATTGGTTGCGACAATCAGTCTCAGTAGGTATAATTTTTATAATCTTAGAACACTGAAGGTTCTCTATGCCTTATCTCATATCTTAAATTTCTTCCTTGCGACAGGTTTTTTTTTAAATCACTATCAATCTAGTTGGTTGTAACCAGGTTGCTTGTCCAGAGTACTTAAAACAACTGTACCCGAACAAATATCCATGTTGCAACAATGATTACAACATGAATAAGACTGAAATGTAACATTTCTGCACCGTCTTGGCATCTCTGAAAGTTCCCGTTAAAGTAAGGTCTAAAGTAAAATTATTATTTTTGAAAAAGCTATGTCTTATATTGAAGGACGTCAGCAGATCTTACTTCAGCAAGATTAGGCTAGGCAACCATTATTCTAAGATCCTGTATTTCAACTAACTATCCTACTGAATGAGTTTTGTGTATTTATAATTTAATGATTAGATTGTAAACAATGTATCTATACAGTTTAATGATAATTCATAAAGTTATCAAGAGAAAACAGATTTTTGTTAAATTCTAAACTTTAAATATATATGCAGTAAGCAAAATTTTTATAACGTCTATTTTTTTTCTAACAATTTATCGGATATTATTTTTGTCATAATTTTTTTACATAGTTTTAAGTGTATATCTCTAAAAAATTATAAATATTATAGCCGTTTACAATATTTTTTTCATATTTTTGTCAAAGTTATCTTGTATTCCCAAAACATATATTTTTAAAAAACTGTCCTTGACAAAAATATTTAAAATATAAAGAATAACTACGTACCAAAATAGTAAGTTTAAAGTTTTAAAGATAATAAGATGAGAGACAATAATTTAACACACAACCTGTAACATCTGATTAAATAAGATATATACAATCTAGAAACAACAATAAGCATAAGAAACCGGTTGAACTGATTCCTAAAAAAAAAATGTGTCTAGAAATTTATTATCAGTATATGTTAACAGTCAAAAGTACTTTTAATTGAAAAAAAACAGTCAAAAGTAGGTACTTTTGACGGAAAATCATTGTTAATAGTGATTTTTACTGCAAATTTATGGTTAAAAGTAGTTTGGACTGACGCTCTTAGTCAAAAGTATTTTTAGGCACTGCCATAGTGGTTAAAAATACTTTTGACTAAGAGCGTCAAAATAACATTAACTGATTAGAATGTAAATAAAAATATCTAATCTAACCTTACCTAATAATACTTTTAACCAGCTAAAATGGGCAAAAGTTCTGACTGATTTCGTTTGTTAAAAGTATATTTGACTGGTTAAGAGTTTTTACTGCAACATATATATTGCGTAACATTTTCTAACTAAAAGTAGAAAATAATAACCACAATAACATTTCTAAAAAACATGGAGGGCCAATGAGCTGTATGTAAGTTCTAACATACATTGCAAAGGAATAAAATGGCCATAGGTTTACCTTTCTTCCAAAATTAATTCGTATAAAAAAAAAAATTAACTTGACTCTTGAAACTTTTAATGATTTAATTATCACCAGAAACCACAAGTAAAATAACTATACCTACTCTACAAACCAGAAAATATGATTGTATCATGGTAATAAATTAGGGTTGCCAAAAATATTTTAATGTAGAAATTGACAGCCGTACTATTGGTTTAACATAATAAAATATGTACCAATAGTTATGAGCTCCACAAAACTATAATCGTTTGTGCAGTATCAAAATAAAATCTTCTTCACGTAAAGAATATACGTATAATAATTATAACCAAGTAAGATAAATCTCACCTATTAAAGGTAATTAAATAATAGTGTCTCTCGGAATTCCACAAACATGACGTAATACAGCGAATGCTATTTGCCTCGGATCGAAAAAATATGTGCATATTCGCAGTACTGACTTCAGATAAAGTCCTTTTTAACAAGATATTTAGGAGTGAAACTAGGTCTAACCTTTGCCAGCACCTTAAAATACCAGAGCAAATTTTGATATATTTTTGGCACCACATTTAAAAATTTAAGGATCGAGTCCTCCTCAGATCTACCTAGTTTCCCTTCTTAAGTTTAAATAGAAAATAACCACGACATTTAATTTGAGTACCTGTAGTTGAGTTTCGTTCCTTAAAAGTTTCGTCTTTCTGTCTGTTGGTCTGTCTGTTTGTCAATACCTTTTTATCAGGAAGGAAGGGAGGGAGGAAATTGAAATTGACATCAAATACTTATGTCTAAGGTACCTTGAAGCTGTAAAAAACAAGCTCCTAAGTCAACGCAATTAAAAGATACGGACATTTAAGCCTCATATTTTAACATTTTGCAGGTAAATCAAATCCATAGGGTACTTTCCATTGACCTAGAATCATGAAAATTGTTAAGAAGCAAGCTGACAGCTGCCGATTTTTTGTTAGATCAATGAAAAAAAAGATGTTTGCTATTACAAACTTATTTATTGTTTTGGAAAATTTACTGTGACGCACATCGATGTATGGGAGAGCATTTTTGGAATGGCAAAGTTAAGTTTATCATTCGGGAAAAATGGACAGTAATCTCCAAGAATCGATCTCGAGATGGACGAATATATATGTACGAGTATGTACCTTACCCTAGGCGCGCAAGTCAGACTCGCACTTGTCCGGTTTTTTTCATAAGAACACTTTTTTATACAAGGTATACAGAGTTTACTTATAAATCATACTTGTACGTTGCAAACTGAACAATCATATGTTCACCCTAAAGTTGGGCGAGAACACAATATGCAGATCAGAATCAAGAGGCAGAAGAAACTGCAATGCATATCTATGCTCTTGTAGCCCACTAATGGGGCACCGAAATATTAACCTAGGGTTGCACATCATACAACCGCAGGAAATACAAACAATCACTGCTGAAAGAATCTGGAGGTTTATCGAAGCCATAAGTCTGAGCAGTGAACTGTAAAGTAAAAAGTGCGCTACAAAAGACCAGAAATGGTCGAGGTGACACTAAGCACTTAAACAATAATAATACTTGTACGTTAATGAATGCTGTGTTTACCGCTTCATATAGGTATACCGTGTACCCATACTAGGATTAAGTTTTTTGCATGTATCCATTTCTGTGGTATGTAACCGCTGCAGGTGAACCAAGATATAAATAACTTACTGACTATCGGTGTCCCTGACGACTACTATGTATTAAAACAATATAGTGGAAGTGCTGTTCAGGTTTAGGTGTATCTCATACTAATTCATAGGGGAATTCTCGCCTCTTTCTTAGGGGTGATATTCGGCTAATATTCGGGCAAATACTTGGACATGTAAAGATGATGAGGGAGCGGACGTATACATTGTCTCTGGATTTCAGAACATTGGACATGATCTGGCCCAAACCTGCGTTTAGATGAATGCGGCAACGGTCGACCATTAATTTTTAAACAAGTATCATCGACGTCAATGTGCCTAAATCATGATAAATTTTAATATGCTGTAATCATCACTTATTTTTCCTCCTTGATGTGGAATATTGTATTCAACCTTTTAAATGGGACCAACCGTAAGCACAACCAATTCAATTAAAAAAAATATTATTGAAATCGGTTCACAAATGGCGATTTTGAAGTCGGTTAAAAACGGTGCGTCTTCAGAACCGTGAGGAACAAAAATTATTTTGAAAAATTTACCTAGACTACCGTCCCGGGTTTACTGTCTGCTTCACCCATGATACTACACTACATTTTATTAGAAAAATATTAGACTCGACACACTTAGAACGCAATAATGTGTTTGGAGCTTTTGTAACAATCATGTTCTATAATAATGATTAATAATAACAATATACTTTTAATCTATATTCGTTTTCTGCATAGGTAATTTGGTAACCTTTTACAGAAGACTATTTCTGACATATTTAAAAAAAATTACAGATTGATTCACTGGCATACTGTTTCTACAGTGGGGATTTTGATCTTGCTGTGATGTGTAATAAAAATTATAATACTAGGTTGTGCCCGCGGCTTCTCGCGTTAATATGTATTATGTTAATCAATACAATATGCCCCGAAAACAACTTTCCTGTACCCCTAATAAACGTGTAGGTGTGCGTGTAATTTCGTGACAATCGGTTCAGTTGTCAAGTTAAATTTCAATTGAATACACAATACAAACAATTTGTATTGTGTATTCAATTATATATATAATCAATCCGTTACAAAACATCTTTGAGACTTCCAAAATGTACATATTCTGATTAATTATATTCAACGTTGGCAGCCGCAGTATAAACTGTATGACAGCTACCAGCACCTTCCACCCATTTTTTTAAAATTACATAATATAATATAAAATAAACGTGTGGTGTGCGTTTTTGTGATTGCATGATATGTATATTTACATATTTCGTATTCCAAAATAACTTCAAGACTCACCTCAATATATTTCGGATGATTTAAAATCACGTAAGGAGTTGAGAAGAAGTGGACCCTGAATGCATCACCATATTTGTGTAGAAATCTTTGAAGTAAGTTTAAAAATTCTGGAACAAATAACAATTTATATATATGCTAATATGTGTAAAAACATCATATACTAAACACTACTGGAGTATGTTTTGAACACAGATGAGGTAGCAAACAAACATGTAAGCGTTCCTGGTAACCCGTTAAACGCTTGCAATATTAGTGATGTATCTTCCGCAGTAAAAATCTTATCTCCTCTCCCGAAACCACTTAGGTATCGTACTCAGACATACATTTTACAGAAACTCAAAGGCACTTTTCCAGTCCATAAGGTATAAATTTGTTAAGCGGAATCAAGGCCCAGAGGTTCCAGGTCCACTAGGTATTCCTAGCTGACTGGAACGAGCGATATGGGCGATCAAAAGCTGGGCACGCCATAATACTGGCGGTAAGGCCCGTCATGGAAGAATGGTTAGAGGTGACTGGCAGCTTCTCTTGCTTTCTGACGCAAGTGCTTACTGGACACGGCTCCTTCGGAAAGTACCTGTGTCGCTTAGGCCGGGAGGCAACGCCTTCGTGACATCACTGCGGGGGCTGTCCTAAGGATACTGAACTCCACAGCCTAGTGGAGTATTTGACGTAGGTCCAGCAGACGAGCTCGAGAGAGCTATGAGTGCGGGAAGTCTCTTACTGGAGACCATGGTGCTAGCTATGGTATGGAGTGAAAGCCTCCCACCTCCTCGCAAAAATGAGGCGATGTACGCCAAAAAGGCGGCGTAAAGGGAACGGAACAGGACTAGCATTCTAACATACCGCAGAGGACGCACCAGGGGACCTATGGCCTCCATCAGCGTTGACTTCAAGGCACCGGCTAGGATAATCCAGCGCCTGAACATAAGTAAATGGGCCTCAGACGGTGGCGCAACGTGTTTCGCGCACACCTTTTTAAACTAAAGTGAGACATGGCTCCAGCTCACGGCTGTAAGACTATCTGTTTTATGGACTAATAGTCATGTCATTCGGGAGTCCAGGGAGTTCCTTTTTAGGTAATACCTGAGCCCTCGGCCCTGAGTCATAGACACCTGTGACGGAACACCGTGTGATTTTAGTTCGGACATAAAAAACTTCGCCGACTGCTCGATGAGGTTCAGCATGTATGACATACATAAAGTAAGTAAAGTAAGTAAAAAAAGATATAAATTTTAACTGGAAATCTCAAAAAAAATGTTCTCGTTTATCATAGATAGGTATTGTAGGACTCAATTGTCCAATCTAGTCGCAGACTTCACCTAACTCTAATCGATTATTGAAGAAGTCCCAAAAGTGGATTTGACCACTAGTCATAGTATCGACTTATCGAGATCGAGTACTAAATACTGTTAATGAAGCGAATAAAATTATTAATACAACTTGTTATACCTATGTCCCAAACAGATGTTGATGATATTCCAAAATATAAAATGATTAATTAACTCAAAACACACAACATCGTTTGATGTTTGTTATAAAACATTAAACTTGAAATAACCGTCAAAATTACACCAGAGACATTTAAGTTATTAATGCCCTAACACAGACAGGAAGAACATTTACAATTATGTAAAACAAAAATTCTATTGCGTCTTTTAGTCAACAGAGTACTTTGTAATTATAAGAATTATAACAGTTAATCGTAGAACATAGACAGTTTTTGGGCCTTGCTTCCCCTGTCCCTAGATTGCTCTCACACGATTTTGCACAAAGAACACCCAGATTCGGAACAACTATTTGTGGATCACACAATTTTTTTTTCCTGTGTCTGATTTGAGCCCACAACACTCGGCGGCGTAGTGCCGAGGTGACCACTTAAACTATTGCGCCATCCGTGGAGTCAAGTGCTTGTAATTTAATGTATTTTTTCTAATACTGTTATGCTATAAACGCATTTTTATAACATTTCTTAGCAAACTATGTTAACAAAAAAATAAATGCTAAACAAATATGACAGATGTTTAAAAAATACAGTACCTACTGATAATAATACTGCTATAGGTACCTAATGTCAATGCTCTCAATGCGAAGCTATATTTGTAACCTTTATCAATAAAAAGATAATGTACCTACCTACACGTAGATATGAGTTTAACACATTTATACATGAAACTAAATACCGTTCGCCACGTATTTAAAAACAAAATCTAATTTTATTTTCTCATAATTTATCAACAATTCAATTTGTTTTTTTTTTAATAGAAATACAGTATATTTAAGTGTTTTTTAAAATTGTCTGCAAATCTTACAAAAGTGCAGTAAGAAATATAGGTATTTATGAATATCAGAAAATTTCAGGATCTGCTAATTATTGTACTACACGCGACAATTAGGTATCTTACAATAGGGTCTTGTGGGTTTATAGTCACGTTTTTTAATGCTTCAGTCATTGCCGTAAATACCAATTAAAGTTGAAGAAATTATCAGTCGCGTACCTACTCATATATATAATTACAATTTGATTGCTCAAAAATGTACTTAAAACCTTGAAAACACTTATCTTGATTTATTTATAATTTGGACTAGGTGATTAGTGATATAGGTCGGTACATGATTTAAATTTGTAACTAATGTTTTTATCGAAGTATATGTATAATATTAAAAAAGCCAAATTGTATTTGATCAACAGATGATCGTAATATTTTGCACAGCAAAAGTTTATTCTACGGAAAGTGACCTACAATACTTGTAAATCCGCAAAAATGTAGTTTATATTTAAAAAGTATAGTCACACAAATATTACCCGCTAGTTAAGAATAAAATTTAATTAATGCTTTTAAAACATACATTTATCTTTACTTTTAATCAAAAAATAAGCACAGCAGAAAACAATGTTTAATGATAACAAGTCCCTGTAACGCCATCACCAAATTCGACAGCTTAATTTTTTAAACAACAAGAAATTATTTATCTTATTAGGTACTTTATAATAGCCCCATCTTATTAATTCTAATGTGGTTATAATTAATAAAATATGTAATGAAATCAGTAGCTTCTCAATTACATATGTAAAGGGAAAACGAAAAAAAATATATTTTATTGATTATTAATTTAAAGAAGGATAGGTTCACTCACAGCAAACCTGGTAAACAAATAATAATAGCATACTTACCTTTCGTGAACATAATTCATTTTTTTTATATAGTTATAATAATGAAACAAATATAGAACACAAGTATCAAAATTAAATCCTACCTGAAGATTTAACAACAAACAGATGAGCATTTCCCAACAACGGCACAGGCATTGGACCGGCTATATTAAACCTATGACATTCTTTAAGTAAACGAATCCAATTCACCACTAACAGTAAAACTAAAATAACCACTAAAAATAATATTATCATATTTGTTAATATTTTTTGGACTATACGAGCGACTTCATCCAATGAAGTGTGTAATCAGAATGCGAAGCGTGTGTAGGATATCGCAACAGCAAAGCGGTTGGGCGGTAAACTCCGCACGATTAAAAAAAAGTGAGGCACGGTCAATGTGATTAATACGCAACATTAGGAAAACCATTCACGTGTTTTATTGAAGTAGTAGCGTATTAACGGTTTGTAGTAGTGATGGGTTCCACGTACCATTAGATTTATTATATAAATTAACATCATTAGGTAGGTAGTGGCGGCAAAACAAAGTGGACATTTCTCGTGGCAGAATTTAGAATATTAAATAGTCTAAATTCGGACTGATATGTTGTCAATAAAGAAAATTGATTTCCTTCACATATTTTTGTATCCCTTTATAATGTTTTTTATTATGGTATATTTGTATTTAAGGCTCAAGCTACTTGGAAACGGGCGGTTACACTTACATCGATAATGGTAGATAGCGATTTTACCTATTTGCAACACGGTATTATTTATTTTTATATATTACTGGGAATATCGGGATAAAAAGTAGTAGTAGTAAGTAGCCTATGCGTTAATCCAGGTCTTCAGCTATCTACATACCAAGTTTCATCAGTGGTTTTTGCGTGAAAGAGTAACAAACATCCATTCATCCATCCATCCATCCAAACTTTTACATTTATAATATTAGTGGGATTTGTTTTAGTTTCAACAAATCTGTTGATCTATAATTTTTTTTTATTTTTAGTAAAAAAAAAAACCGTTTTCAAACAATTTTTAAAATTTAATGAAGGAGGTAAAGAGATTTGACTTTGACTTTCACTTTGACTATATAAGTATAGTCTATGTATAAGTGTATATAAAAGTATAGTCTAGAATTTTAATAAGAGTAGGTATATAAACTATCAGCGATAATTTTATTCTCAGTAAGTAGTTAATTATACAGTGCAAATAATGAATACAGCCTGTAAATACCTACACCTGAATATTTTTAAATTATTTAAATAATACTTACAATTTAACAAAACTTAGGAAGCAAGGTAAGAACAACACAAAATACTTCAGGTCTTCACTCAACACCTATATCTATCTCAGTCTAACTTTCAGGAATATTTTTACGAGGCTTGTCTATGTCTAGCCTGTCAACCTAGCACTCGGTTTCAGACGACTTGACGAATATTTTGCAGTTTCAAAAAAAGATCCGAATAGCAAGTCACTTGTGTCTTGTCTTGTCATTAGCTGCTGCTATGCCTATACCTTATCAAAACGGTTTGAAAGAATTCCTCGAACCCATAACTTTGGTCTGCCAGTAAAATCCCAATGACAACGACAATATACATTTGTGTAGTTAAAAGGACATTTTTATATATAAAATATACATATAATCTAAGAACTTAGGTCTAAGAACTTCTTAATATCGCGTTCTGCAAGAAAGTAGTTGGACCCTACATTATTTCTAGTAAAGGTCAACAAGTTACAGCCACATAGTCTGACTAATTACAAAATATTTCATGCGTAGGTATATATGACAAAGCACCTGTGGGATACGAGTCTCATTTTGCTAAGTATGTACACTGCTATGAATGTTAGCGTCATTTTAGTGGTTCTATTAACTTGTGACCGATTTTTTACTCCATAATATGCTGTGACACCTATTAGAAAAAAATAAACTATTAAGATTTTTATCATATTAATAATTATGATACGTCACTGTAATTCTAGTTACGAAGATCCGAGGATTTTGTTTACAGGGAATAATAATTACATGTATTTAAAATAATTATTGTAATTATTATTTTTTATAAAATCATGTAATGTTGTGTAGCCTAACAATTGTTGTTGATTCGTCAACAACATATTATATTGTTCCACACAACAATAATTATTATTGGACATTTGTCTTTATAATGGAAATTCATTGTGCTGCTCTGCTATTTGAATCTTGGAAACAAGAAACAATCCTTTAAGGGATTTTCAAACCCACATAGAATTTGAAATATTTCTCTTTTAAAAAATTTCCAATTTCTAAAAATAACGTAGAAACAGTTTAAACTGTGGTATGATAGGCGACGAAGTTTTCAGACGCAACTTCTGGAGTTCTAGCGGCCTATTGTGAAAGAAGGATCAGGTAAATTAAAGCAATTGAAAAGTTTCAGTTGTTTTTTCATCATCATTTGCATTACTTCTCAGTACAAAACGTAGTAATTGTTGTCTACTCTCAAGATAGTGAAGCATTTTTACTACGTTTGAGATCATTTCCAACGATTCAACCTGAAACGCACATTCACGAAACCAAAAGACGGAAAAACAACTGATGATAACTTTTAAATTATGTCTTAGCTAAAATCTAATAGGCAAGGAAGGAATATACTAGGTCTCAAGAGACGATCAACTTAAGTGCCGACACTGAGACAAATGAGATAAAAAATATATTAAGGGGGCAGCCACGGCAGACATCTGCTTGAATTGTAAGCGCTCAACCTCTGCACATCCTCCAACGTTTAAAAGATCGCACTGCTAGTATAGTGCGGTCCTTCTCTTACCTTACCTACTCGCTAGATCTCTGGTGACCTTACTAACCAAAAATATAGGGAATTTCTGATTCTGATTTCAAGTAAAGAGTAATTGCACGCAGATTCGTTCGTACAATTTGATTCTTAAACTCAACGCAAACGTACTGTTACGTCTACACTAAAGGTAAGTTCCGAATTTGAAACAAACACACCTGAAATAAAATGAGGCTAAAGGTTACTAAACAATCGTTTACGAATAACTTAACAAAACGCAATAAATATGCTAGCTACCTACAGTAAATTATGCAAAAATATTGGTACTACATACATGTAGGTACACCAATTGTTACCCCTGACTTTGTACGCTTAAAATACTTCTTTATAAAACCCTTTATTTTAAAGATATTTTCAAAAAACTTCCATTTTGGAATTTTAATGCTATTCGTAAATTAACAGTTAACTTGCAAATTATTATGATTTCAAAGTTGGTTGATTTATGAATTGTTCCACTTCTACATCCTGAAACAGCAAAAAAAAATAAACACACCACCAAAAAAAACAAAGAAGATTTCTGCAGTAGTAGTTAGCATCCTTTCTTAGCTGACTTCTCCCACCGATAAACTACGTGGTTGTAAAATAAAATTTAAAAGAATCATTCAAAGAATACCCGAAAGAAACCAATTTCTTTTTACAACCTTAATCTGTAAAAAAAAATTTAGTACCCTTAACCGGACCGGACTTTCATGTAAACCTGCGAGTGCCCTTAGACCCCCATAATTCGGCCCTGTCTTAAAATCCGGTGTTGTTAGGTATGTTTGAGGCTGAGTTCTAAGCTGATGTGTCCTACCTATAAACTACCTCTCGGCCAAATTTCAGATTTCTAGTACAAAAACTAAGGCCCTTTCCTGAAAAACGTGTAAGAGCCCTCAGACCCCCTTCATCTGGCCCTGTTGTAAATTCCATTCTTAGCTGACGTGTCTGATCTACAAATTGCCTTCATTCCAAATATCTAACCTCTAGTACACAAAACCAAGGGCTTTCATACCTTCCGAGAGCCTTTAGACCTCCATAATCCGGGCCGTTATAATCCGTATAGAGTAGTCAGTTGTTTCCAAAAAATATTATTTTTGTTTGAATTGTTTGAGTATTCTCAAACATCTATCTAGTGGGCAAAACAAACATTTAGTGTTGACAAGTCAACAGACTAGACCCCTTAGAGAACTGTTTATTCATTAATGTCACGGAGCTTTTCTTAAACTCTAGTTCATAAATATATATTATGTATATCGGGTTTGGTTAAACCTGTTCGTATTAATCATAAGTTGCATAACAAATAAAAAAGGCTAACCTACGTTAACAATTCACCAAGATAAATATAATAATGAAATGGTGTCATTGAAAATCGTTGTTATTCACAATCAATAATATACAGGTTTAAATTATTGTAATTTATACTTAAACTTTTGACGGTCAAGGTCAAAGCCAGCCGCCAACTGATATAAGGTCAATTCCAATTCTCCTTATGCAAATTGATTTGTTAAAATTAAATATATTTTATATAGATACAGACATTGCTAAAGATGCAAATACGCAGTATCTACTCATAAATTCTTCAAAAACGAAAACGTCCCCTAGTCCCCTATAATACTTAGTCCCCAAAATATAACTGTTGAAACTATTTACTTTCCTAAAAATTCACACAGGAAAGAAGTAAGTACGGGTATATTTGAGGCCAACTAATTGTTAACAGCCAACAACAGAAATAAAGATGTCTAACATTGATATAAATATATTGATACGGCCGCTATAAAAAGTTGTTTGTTAACTAAATAGGTAAGAATTAGATCTCACAACTTTTTGCGGTAGAAGAACTGCGTTACAACACTTGCATTTTTAAGGATTATAAAGTTACTTATGCAGTGCAGTTTGTATATCCGTAAAATGGGACTGAAATTGCAGTATGTTTGAGTTACTAGCTACATAGGCTAAACATTACATTGTGTTCAAAATTTGAACCTTGCATGTCTGCCAGAAGTACCTTACAATTTTGATGATCGGCGAGTCAGTGACAAAATTAAGGCACTTTGAGTTGCAATAGTTCTTAAACCATATGACCAGAGATCGCGTGGTGGTCGAATTTCATGGTTTATTTCATTGGCCAATATTACTTGACCTGTCATTGTACAGACTTTTGTACTATGACAGGTCAAAATATATACTGGACACCATAGCTGTATGTAGCTGTATGTAGCCGTTTTTGCATTTTTTTTAACTTTGTAGCAAATATTGTTCAAAAATTTTAGCATTCGTCACTTCTTCTCTGTATAAACTATAAGTGTGCGAAATTTCATACTCCTCCGTCCGCTCAATTTTCGTAAAAAGAGATCCAAAGTTTTCGATTATTTTCATTTTCTTTTCTTCATGAATGACTCCTGTGTCGCAGAGGACTTTACAAACATCCAAACAACGGACACAAAGAACACCCAGGCTCGGGTGGGAATCGAACCCACGACCTATGGCATAGCAGTTAGGGTCACTAACCACTAGGCCAACGGGCCAGTCTTATGCTCTATTATGCAGTATTATGCCCTCTTCTAGCTTTATAGATAACGAAGTAACAGGGGATCGAAAATGTCCTGAATGGCTTCGAGAATATATAGATATATAATAGAATATATAGTATGGCTGTACCTGTTTTTTTTTTGCTCGACTTGGCGGGGCAATGTCGTCTCACCAGATTCTTTATATATGTGAGGTTCTAAGCTTAATATTGCTTTTTGTTGTTGCATTAACTAAATCCGGTGGTAGTTTGTCAGTCGAGGAATAATGTAGGTAATAGTTTGTTTCACCGTATTGTTAGCTCGCTCTGTGCATAACTTGTTTTGCGCTATCGCTCGACTATATGTTCAATGATTTTTTTAAATGTATCGTTAAAAAGTGTTCAACTAAATTGGTTCGACAGCTGCAAACATATGTGCCAGAATTGTGCAAATAATTGTGGCCATGCGGCGGCGGCCATAATGAGGTCATTTGTAGCGTAGTGACTAAGGCGAAGGCAATCAAGATTGCGAGTTGCGGGTTCGAGCCCCACCCAGTGCACTACCGACATGAACCCACTCCTATCACACGCATTCAGCTTAGCTGGAGTGGTTAACAAGTCTACTAGTAAATGTGTGTCCACTTAGGTACAGTATTCTTTATAAAAAAATAGTCAGTCATGGGACTGCCGACAGAAGTGAAAACTTAAACGAAACGACGAACTTAAAACGTCATATTAGCAGGTTGGTGACATTAATTAATAAGGAGCTGACAGAACTCAATGTTTAGATTAGCGCCCTCTAGTGGACGGTCACGAGTTCAGTGTTCAGTAAAGAAGTTTTCACTTCAAAAAATAGTAATTTAGTTTTATCTGAAATTAATACTAACTCAGCATCATGACAGCACCTTATTAGTGTGTCGAAGTCAGACTGCAGCTTGACAAGAAAGGTGTATGAGGTCTGCGTCAGCTACTAAAATGTAAGTCTGTCTGCCAACTGAATACACGTGTGCGTTAGGCATGGTACATGCATACAAATGCATGTCGTCAACGTATAACAAGAAAAATACCGGTTCTTAAACAGAACCTTGGACCGTCCTTTCGACACAAACAGATTTACTTTGGGTATTTCCGGCTCGACCAGAAAAGGTTACATTTTTTAAGTAGACACAAATTAGTAAAGGGCCTCTTACACCATAGTTTTCCAGTTTCTTATCAATTTGCTGTAATACAAAACATCGAACGCCGTATAAAGAGCCATAACGGCAAAACCTATTTAATGACTTCTATTTATATCCACTGGCTATAATAACACAATGCAACAAGATTTTTTTAAAAGATTGCGAAGGTATTTTGCGTTGTCATATTTTATTACAATAAAGGTATTAAGTTTTAACGGGAACAAAGACCTTTTTTTCATTTTTTTTTTTACTTCTTTATTGTGCGCTCTCGTAAAATGTAAATTAATAAGGTAGGTATTAAACATCCAATGTATCTGGGAACTTTTTTTGAAAATAAAAGGCAACTCTCGAACTAGGAACGACCGAAGGGACACAAAGAACACGCAACTCAAAAGAACGACCTATCTTTACTAATATTATAAAGCTGAAGAGTCTATTTGTTTTTTTGTTTGGTTGAACTCGCTAATCTCAGGAACTACTGGTTCGATTTGAAAAAATCTTTAGTGTTGGATAGCTCATTATCGTGGAAGGCTATAGGCTATATAACATCACGCTACGACCAATAGGAGCGGAGCATTAATATAAAAAAAAGTTGCAAAAACGCAGAAAATTTCTCACTCTTTCTTATGTGACGCAGACGACGGGTCAACTAGTTAATTATATATTCAAACAAAAAAGTTACTAATGTGAGAACCTGAACCGACGCGGTGACAGCCGGTGATGTTGACCGTTATTAACAATGCTAGATAATAGTTCGGATGCGCGCCGGATAAAGGTTGGAATCTTTGTGTTTTTTTGAACCCCGACGCAAAAAGAAGGGGTGTTCAAGGTTTAACGTGTGTTTCTGTGTGACTATTTGTGGTATCATAGCTCCTAAATGGGTGGACCGATTTGGACTTAGTTTTATTTTTGTTTGAAAAGTGACTTGATCGAGAGTGTTTCTTAAATATAATTCGAGAAAATCTGTTCAGTTGTTCGAAAATCATCAGCTCCTTTCTAATCGTTGAAGGGATTTTGAGTCAAGAGTATTTAAAATTTTTAATTTGCGCTGGTTATGAAAGATGCCAATGTAGCGACCTCTAGACGCCTTTTCTCAAATTTAAATACCTTTTAAAGAGCAGTGAACTGGGAATTACTTTCAAGAGCTCAGCGTAAGCTAAGTATAAACATATAACTAGACAAGTGCGCTTCCATACACACTCAAATTCACTCAATGATTTTAATAGACTAGTTGGTTATCCCGTGAAACAAACCAAAAATAATGTCATAAGTTTTGGGTAAGATCAATAAACAAATATAACTTTGCAGTCTGGCCAGGATGCACTTCGGAGAAGATTTATTTTGTCCATTTAATTTTTTAACGTCCATTACAGATAATCTTTTATAAATAGCCAGAAAAAAATAACAGTGCGTTTAGCTGTGAGACACGTCAACGTGGGTATATTTTTTGTTAAGTTTATTGTTTTTTTTTCTCTTGACTTAATGCTCATCGATGCAATAAAACTCTTATAAAAAGTTTCGTCCATCTCTATTCAAAGACAACATAATTATTGCTTCTGATTGTAGTGACTAGTGACTAGCGATGGGTCGTCGACGTAAAAAAGGTTAACGAAACGAGTTGATCAACTAGTTAAATTCTTCGACTAATGAAATTTTTCAACTAGTCTACGTGTGAACTTATGCAAACTTTCAACGTAAACTCCGCCGTTTAAGCTTGATGACCTTGACGTTAGTCTATTAGATTAGTGTTATTACAATTTTTGTTTTTAAATTCATTTAGTAATTTAAAAATTAATGTTGAGTAGAAATTTAAATTAATAATGTGCAGGTGCACCCAAATATTATTTTGTAAAAGTTAATTACACTATTTATTATTAGTACCTATTTACAATAAATCACAATATTTATATTGAATGAAACAAACACAAAACCTAAAAAGAACCTGAACCTTATAATTAAATTATTTGCCACTAGAACGTCAATGATCCAAATACGTAAAATGAACCGAACCTTTGTCTCGCATCGCTCATCCAGTCCATTTCCTTAGTCTTTTACACACTCAAAACTACCACAACGATATAATTATCTTCATTTTACTGTTCAATCTAAACTCTATCTTTTAAGGGTAGTGCTCAAACTCGCTTGCTCAAAGTTGTTATTTCAACGGACGAATGAACGATGCGACGGTCTACGGTCGGTGAAGGGTTCAACGTATCAACGTACTAGTTGAGCCGTGGACGCCGTCGATCGTCTACTAGTTGAATGATTCAACTAGTAGATTGATAGTTGATGAACCGTTGATTCGTTCATTAGACGTCGACGGTCGAATTAACTAGTTCGTCCATTCAACGCTCATCACTACTAGTGACTGACTGAGAAGTTGTAATGTTCTAAACAGGAAATGACACAGCTCAACGTGATTCGATGGCTTCACGCCAAGCTGTGTGTCATGTTTATCGTAGTTAGTAGTTACTGAACCAGACTGGACATGAATAGTTGTTAAGTAGGTAGGTACTGACTTAATAACTATTCACGTGTTGACTGCCGTGCATCCATGGAAAATAAAATAGTCTTTTTTAGTTTCCAACTTGGACACATCAGCTACCTATCAATCATTTACAGGAATTGTGACACCACACTATTACAGTTGCATAGTTTGTGGTAGTTCATGTGTCATCAAAAGCGTTCTGAGTTTCTGAGTTTATTTGATTTTAACAGTGAAACGTGTCTAACAAACAAAAAAATGGTTGTCTGTAAAGTCGGTTTACGGACGATAATTTTACGTGATAACGTCATAAGTAGGCCGATCGTGCCTCTCTATCGCTTGTTCCGCGCTCTCGCTTGCACGCTCGGCTCAGGCGGAACGTGACAATGAGTCATGCTTTTTCGTGCGTGCAGCCGGTGTCCATCGATTTATAAGACGTTATCACGTCAAAAACTAGACTGGCAAATTTTTTGTTTCCTATTCTTTTGTTTTTTTTTACCTAAGAACAGGTATTATAGCAGACACCTACTTTAGAGGCAGGAGAAGTCAGCTAACCTAAGAACAACTACATTCCCTTTCGCCGGGTTTGGGTTTACATTTTGGGGTTTCAGTATCTAACTGTTAAGTGTTTGTATATCTAATAATGGACCCATTCACAAAACCACCAATTTTAAATACTTAGCAAGTTGGTGTTTTAAGCGTACGTAGTCGTGGGTAGCTAGTAATATAATAAAGCTAAAGTTTTTTTGTTTGTTTGATTAAACTCGCTAATCTCTGGAACTTTTAGTCAGATTTAAATAATTTTTTTTGTATTGAATAGAGTACTCGTTGAGGAATGTTATTGCCTTCGAAACATCACGCTACGATCCTTAGGAGTGGTGCAGTGACCATCAACGCAAGTGATAAATTTCATTTTAATAAATCTTGCAACTGGTCATGTAACTGACTTAATCGCGAAAATATAGATATATGGTACGATACCTTTTTGGTTACCCGACGTTTCGATCGAATAGCATCGATCGTGGTCACGTGGCCGTGGTAGACTGTCCAATCGTGACCACGATTGGTGCAATTCTGTGGATGCCTGGATAAGGTTTTGTACCTTATAATTTATTTAAAACAATATAAGCTGACAGTTAACACCAATGGAGGAGTTACAAGTTATAATAAGTCGCAGAAAGTCTTTTCGTATTTGGTATGTATAAAATTAAAAATCTCTTTGGTTGTAGATACTGTTTGGCTCTGGCTGGTTTTAATATCAATAAATATTATAGGACATTAAGAAAAAGGAAAATAAAAAGTAGAAACACTCTCTAACGTAGTGTTTGCAAAGTTTGTATCTAAGAGCAATGTTTGTATCATAAACATATTAAGTTTATGGTTTGTATACTCTTTGAAAAAATTCTCGAATTTCTTGGCGGGAAAGTGCGCCAAGAAATTCATACATACTTTAATTAAGATTAAAGTACTACCACTCTCATAGTTATGCAATAGGAAAATCCTCTCTTGATATTAACCCAACACTGGAAACAGGTGAAAATCTGAGGGTGTAAGGTCAGGAATATATCACTGGTTTGCAAGAATATCGACGTAATTCAAAATGCAGTCGAGATGCAGTCAATTAAATTAGCTAACTGTAAATAAAAAACCGAATACATTTTGCTGAAGTCTTTAACTTCTTTCTCAAATAGATTTATTGTATGATCACAAACTTTTTCCAAGTCCTTCAATCCTCTTTTCAATACTTCTAGTGCTGGTGTCTCTCTTGATTGTATCCTGAAGTGCATTTTGGTCTCTGCTGGATGTGGTACAGTGTAGCCACAAAAATCTACATCTTCACTGTGAAAGGCAAACAACATATTTTTAATAAACATCTATTGTGAAGTAAGCTTCTTGGGAACTATGTTTTAATATTTAAACTTCACTTTAGCTCTATAGAACCCAATTATCACTACATATTATAAAACAAAGTCCCTCGCCGTGTCTGTCTGTCTGTTTGCGATAAACTCAATGACTACCAAACAGATTTTCATCAATAGACAGAGTGATTCAATAAGGTTTTGTGTAAAATGGCTGAAATATGACGCTGATTGTTGAAGATGTTGGAAAAAATCAATTTATGCGAAGCCAGGGCGAGTTGCTGCAGTATTGTGAAATTATTAACCCCATAGTGATGAAAAATAGAATTAGACAGAGTTGAAACAGTAATAGCTTCCTAAGAATACTTACTATCTGTTAATAATACATTTTAAGGCATTCCCTAATGTGTGGCTTTCATTTTGGAAAACATATGTCCTGCATGTGGGGCCAGAGTCTTCATCACCGGGAAGCTGAAAAAAAAAATGTGGCTTTTTTAATCCAGACTGAAACTATAACAATCAAAAACTTCTTACTAATGTACAAACACACAAACTTACATAGATGAAATTTACATTAATGAAATTAAATTTTTATTGTCTATATTTATTTAAAACTTCATGCACATTTGTACAAGGGCAGACTTAGTGCCCAGGGCATTCTCTACCAGTCAACCTTGGGGTGTGTATTTAGTGTAGTGCAAAGATGTGTTGAACTTATTAATGGTCTATTTAGAACTATTTATAGTAGTTACACTAATCAAGACAAGTTTGATATACATAATAAAATATTAAAGTTTTAATTTTCAAACAAATAACATTACTAACTTTTAAACTTTTGCATTGCATATATACTTAATTATGTATTTATACAGAAATTAATGTGATCGCAAAAGAGGTATTACATACCTCTGAAAGGGTCAAAGAACATATTGCTGCTGTGAAGAACCGATAGATCAGTAAATCAGCCATAGCAGACCATGCACTTGAAGCAGACACCAAACACTGGATTGAATTTCACCATACACAAATCCTCTCCACGGAACGTCACTTTTACTTAAGAGTTGTACGTAAAGCAATTAAAATTTTGAAACACATGGTATATGGTGAAACAAAAATATTGATATGCGGGTGAATGAAGAACCTTCTGCCTCATCAACAACAGAAGGTTGCACCACTGAGCCAGTCAGCCTGTGACCACGGCCAGTGCAACCCGGTTGAAATGTCAGGCAATTCAGAGGAGGTATGTAATACCTATTTCGTGATCATGTTAGTTCTCATATAAATACATAATTAAGTATGAATAACATCACAAGAGATGTACAACAATACTAGATGTACAATGAAGGTTTACAGAGAGAATGGCTAACTCATTCTGTAATTTTTAGCTTTGTTTCTTTGAGTGAGGCTTGAGTATTATTACATCACATAAACTGTTATGTTCTAAGCAAAATGGTCCTCCAAGAACATGATTTAGACCATACATATAATATGAAATTCTATTCTAATCTATAATAAAATTACATAGACAGCCTTTAATTAGAATTAGGTAATTTTGCTTGTTTTGTGAACAAGTTTAGTAAAAAAACTGTTATCGGTTTTTAAATCAAAACGATTTTGAAAGATTTTGACGATATTCCTTGCTCCATCGAGTCAACAATGAAAAACTATTTTTGTTATTGTCGTATAGGTTATGTTATCATGTGAGGTGTATAGTGTTTTTTCATTGTACAACTATTTAATCTATCTACTAAAACAAATCTCAAACTCCTAAAGGTACTTACTTCAGATATCTTCATTTTTAAAATAAGACCTTTCTTCTTGTTTAATATGTTATTCTATGAAAGGTAAACATGCGCCATAAAGTTTATGATTTTGATCAAAACTTGGAAAACGAATATTTAACATCTAAAGACGCAGAACTTAGTCGTGGTTAATCAAGACAATTTCATTGAACACTTAAATAACCTTCTTTCAAATATTTTGCAATATAAGATAAACTAGTCGAAAAAGTTAGAAATTTATTTCAAAATAAAATACCAGACATCAGACATGGATCGACTTGACATTTCTGTGATTTGACCGTAGATAATATATATATATATATATATGGCTTATTAGATAAAAGAAGAAAAGTAGATAGGAAATATATTCACGTGATCTGAAGCCACAAGAAAAAAATAGTGTTGTTCTGTGTTGGTCGATAATACCTATATTGATATAAAATAATTGGAATCATCTTCCTCGTTCAACATCAACATGTGCTTCTCTCAATGTTTCATGTGAAAAGAGTATGAGTATGTGTTAATGACATTTAAATCACGTCTATCTTCCCTGAAGTATCAGACAGATATAATAGTACCTACTAGCGACGAGCGTTGAATGAGTGAACTAGATAATTCGACTGTCGACGTCCAATAGACCATAGATTCGTTTATTCGTGCGTTGAAATAACAACAACGAGCAAGCGAATTTGAATAATAATAAGAAGTATAATGAAGAAAATGATAACGTAATGGTAGTTTTGAGTTCGTGAAAGAATAAGGAGATTAACTGGCTAAAAGGTGCGAGACAAGCAGGTTCGAACTTCGTACGTATGTTTTTTACTAAATTTTCTGTTAATTTTACCTATTCGAATCATTGACGTTCTAGTGGCAACTAATTTAATAATAACGACTAAGTTCTTTTTTAAAGTTTAATGAAACTAGTTAGTTTATTGGTTTTGTGTGTATTTCATTATAGTGTATACTATATATAAATATTGTGATTTATTGTAAATAGGTACTAATAATAAATAGTGTAATGAACTTTTACAAAAATACCCACAAATTATTACAATTACACACTACAATATTGTATTGTGTAAACATCTGTTTAAAGTAAAATTACTTAATGAATATAAAAACAACAATTAAAATAACATTAGTCTAATAGACTAACTTCAAGGTCGTGCACTCACATCGCACTATCTACAGTAATCGTTAAAAACCTCTGTAGCACTATAAGGATCGGTTTGTCACTTGTAGTGCTGTCACGCGATGCGGTCCGCGTACTTCCTGTTTTATGTCCTGTGTGCTGTCGATGCACACAACCACATACGTATTAATACCTAATAATTAAACGGTTAAATTTTTTTTTAAATAATGCCTGACAAAGATATTTAGTTTAGTGTCTAGAACACGCGGCCGCGTGTCAGGATAAGTTCAACAAAAAGGAACCAGTGACGCAGCAGCCGTGTGTAGCACAAACCATTTGAAGCCACTTTTGACGGCTTAGTAACTCATAATCCATGTAACAGAAACACGTGCTATTTTCAAATAGCAAACATTGTTTTAACAGAAAAAAAACAAGTATATACTTTTTAAATTTATTTTGTTTTATAATGTTGTACCTATGTATATGAATAAGTTTCAGGAAATTCTACTGAACTTGGCAACCATTTAGATCTCAATTATTTTGTCGGTGAAGTCGATAACCACATCATAATATATTCTTAATATTGAATTTGGCTTCCATTTTCTTGAATTAGTTATAATTTCTCAATATGTTTTCCATTTTTAAATATTTATTCTTTAGATTCAAACAAATATACATAAACTTGCTTAGTAACAAACCTTCACTATTATTTTTACGAATAATAAATAAAATAAATAAATAACTACTGAGATTCATTAAAGACTAAATCTCAAATATTTATTTAGTAATTATATTAAAAATATAATAATAGCTTAAGGGCGTTGGTGGAGAAATATTATAGCCTTTATAGCCTTTCTACAAAAACTTATTGTTTGATTACTTGTTACATAATTTGGTTACCATAAACTTCATAATATTAATACTTTGTAAAACTCAACCTCAACCCATCATCGCACCATAAATGTAGTCTTCCCTTTTGGTAGAACGTGTTTCTAGTATTATTTATTAGTATTAGTCTAAGAGCAATAATTGTATTAGTAGACTTCTGGAAATATAGCCGTATCCCAAATGAAGTCCAAGCATGTCGAAGTTATTTGGTGGGAAATGTAAATATTCTTGTTTATGCTTATCTGTAAAAAATATTTTTTAACAAAGAAGTGAAAAATTGTTTAACAAAGGAGATATTTGTTCACAATTAGACGTGGTCGTTGCATCTCTTTATTATGGGCTGGTAATCGACTACGCCGTCGATAGCAAGGTTACCCTTCTCATCGTATATTTTATTCACCGAATTACAGTAGTACCCTAAAACTAAAAATTAAATACCGTTACATGTTCTGTTCGTCTCTCGTTCGTTCTCTGTTCATCTATTTTATTACTTATTTATTATCTATTTTATTATAATTTAGATGTAAATTTGATCGACAAATGGTTTTCATCACAGAACAGAATTATTATTAAATTTTGTTTGTATGTTTCAGACTTTACAGAATATGTAAAGTTAAAGATTTTAAATCGTACGTATTACTTATTTCACCGCAGTCGCATAAGTCACTTCGTTAAAAGGTATATGCAATTCGTTAAAATTAACACAAGGTCCCATGAAAGGGTTGTAGCTTTTGTGTAAGTGATGATACCATACGTGCATACTAATTGATGTACCTTTCTAAACTATTCCTTGACTAAGTATACATCACTGCCATATTTCATTATACAGGTAATTAACATAACAATCACAATTGAATACCACGATTCGGATGTCAATTTTGTAGAAATACTTATTTCGTTAAAAAGTTTTCTATGAAAGACTAAGGTCTATCATAGAAAACTTTTCTCCTAATCCTTTCATTACCTATTTAAGTATTCAAAGTAAATAGTACATTCGGGAATTAGCTAGTATTAAAACATTTCAGGAATTACTGCTAATTAAAAATCATTAAATAATAAATTTAATATAAAAGAATATTAGACCTTTATCCAACCTTTAGAAACCTATCGGTAGGTAGGTACCTACCTCGTATATTAATCAAAAAGCAAAAAGACTCTGTTTCAGATTGTAAGCTCCCCAGCTAACTAAATTATAACTACGACCTTAGCTTCGGCCATTTTGCATTCGACTCCCATTGCGCTCACTGTTCAACGTAAGTAATTTTTTCTTATTTAGGTAATTTAGTACTTTCTTTCAAATTAAATATCGTTTTTACTAACATTTATCATTGTATTGTTAAAGAGTAATTGTTGAAAAAATATTCTGCAAGCTATAAATACCACCACGTGGTTTTCTTCCGTGATGAAACTTGTTATTCATTTCATTCGTGGTATCTACCATAGTGTTTACACAGTGATGGCCTAAACGAGTCTGATTTATTTAATTTCTCAGGTCTATAATTCTTCATTGTAGACATCGTTATTAATTTTCATTTTGTCTTCCAGAATGGCGGACGCAGCTCCAGCCGGTGGACGTGGCGGTTTCCGCGGTGGTTTTGGCTCTCGTGGTGGCGATAGAGGCCGTGGCGGCCCTCGTGGCCGTGGACGCGGTCGTGGCCGCGGCCGTGGACGTGGAAAGGAAGATCAAAAGGAATGGGTCCCTGTAACAAAGCTTGGTCGTCTTGTCCGTGAAGGGAAGATCGATAAACTCGAAAGCATCTACCTATTCTCTCTCCCTATCAAAGAGTTCGAGATCATTGACTTCTTCCTTGGCCCCTCTTTGAATGATGAGGTTCTAAAGATCATGCCTGTACAGAAGCAGACCCGTGCCGGTCAGCGTACTCGTTTCAAGGCTTTCGTCGCCATTGGTGACAACAATGGTCATATTGGACTGGGCGTTAAATGCAGCAAGGAAGTTGCCACTGCTATTCGTGGTGCTATCATCCTAGCTAAGCTGTCTGTACTGCCTGTCCGCAGAGGTTATTGGGGTAACAAGATCGGAAAGCCTCATACTGTACCTTGCAAGGTAATATTTTATTATAAACATGACATTTTTTTCTACATCTTAAAATCATTATGATGAAAACTGATAATCATTTCATTCGTGGTATCCCCTGAGGTCTCCAATGAAGTTTGTAAACGCGTCTGATTTCTTTACATGTTGACAACATTTGAAAAATATTTTATTTTGAGTTCTAATCTTAACTCATTATTTCAGGTTACTGGCAAGTGTGGTTCTGTCACAGTGCGGTTGATTCCTGCTCCTCGTGGTACTGGTATTGTGTCTGCCCCAGTTCCAAAGAAGCTTCTGCAGATGGCTGGAGTACAGGACTGTTACACCTCTGCTCGCGGCTCCACTGGAACCCTTGGAAACTTTGCCAAAGCTACATATGCTGCTATTGCCAAGACCTACGCTTACCTTACCCCAGATTTATGGAGGGACATACCATTAACCAAGTCTCCATATTCAGAGTTCAAAGCCTAAATGAAGTCTTTTGTTTAACTGATAAATAAATGTTTTGACAACCTTATTTTTAGACTTTTTGTTCATATTCCAACAGGATTAGGAGTAAATATTTTAATAGGATATGTAAGTGTAATAGATTTATCTGAAGTACTTTTATTATATTCATGGTTATTACTCCTTTCAATGCTAACTGGACCATAGATAATATACTAACTGGACACAATAGTTCATCCATTACAGTTGTGGAGACTATAGGGGGAACAGTAAACTTACAACGAAATAGAATAGGTAGTGGTCACCTTTGCGTATCAAGTCCCAGAGTCCCTTACTATTTCCAGTACTTGGTAGAGGTACCTTCAGAACTTGGGTGTGTACCTATTTGCAGTGGGTACCTACCTACATAGGTGGGTTTTTTTAAATATCAACAATGTGCCAAACAAGCATACGGCCCCCCTGTTTAGCGGAACAAATCTTAGATAGCCATCATAGTAGATCTGTACCGGGGTGTATTTTTAACCGACGAAAAAAAAGGAGGTTCTCATTTCGACCGTATATATATATTTATTTTTTTATATTTGTTCAGCCCTCCGTTATTTATGAACCGATTTTGATTATTCTTTTTTTGTTATAGGGTATACCTCAAGGGTGGTCCCATATCAAGGAAGTCAGGATCTGATGATGGGATCCTGATAAAATTGAGGGAAACCCTCGAAAATTGGAGGAACGAATAGTGTTTGTTTCCTTTTCATTACTTTATCAGGTACTTTCGTTCAGAAATCATCATATCATGTAGCTGAGCTGATGATGAAAAAAAATCATCAAATAAAAATCTTTTTAACAACAAATTAAACCGACGAAATAACTAAAAAGCAATAAATAAATAAATAAACCTCTTAAGTCTTGAGCTTATTTACATAAACTATCAAATTTTATATAAACTTATTTTGAGTCGGCGCCAAATAATAAAATGATTAATTACCTACGTATAGCCATGTCCATTTCTACGTAGGTACATATAAAATTTAGATAATTAATCAGTTTAGTTAGTTTTCTTTTTAGTTATTTCGTCGGTTTAATTTTTTGTTAAAAAGATTTTTTTTATCAGAATTAATAAGAAATGAAATTAGTTACACTGGCAAGAACGGATAATTTCTAGGTTGATATGTAGGTATACCAAACTAATCAACGGTAGGTAGGTAGGTACCTAAAAACAATGATCTATATTAATTTAAACTCCTATGCAGTGGCGTAACTATACCATCTGAGTCTGAGGCACGTGGCTAATTGTGTCTCCTGCGTTCAGGGCCTTTGGTGCCCGGGGGGCTCCTCGGGCCAGTGGCTTCTTTCCTGCTCTGCCACCCTATTGTTACGCCCCTGCTCCTATGTAAATAGTCCGCAAGGGAAGGAATCACTAATAACCACACTCGTCTAGGGGCAGTAGGTAATTAAATTTTTAAAATGTATGATTCACTAGCTAAATTCAAATTTATCCCACGGGAACCGATTTTCTACTCCCAGTTAAGTCATTCTCAAGTTATGGTGTGACCACGAGAAATAGGGATTCATTTTTAGGGTTCCGTTCCTCAAAAGGAACTACAAGTGCTGTGGATAGATTTGGGAACACTGAAATTAATTTTTCGTAGACAAATAATTTGAAATATCTAACAGCGTCATGGAATCATCAATAAACATTGGTAATAATTCGATTTTATTAAAGAGCTCTAACTTCTCTACATCTGAAGAACCAGCATGGTACAGTTTATTTTTTAAATTAAAACAATGTGCTTTTTTTGTATCTAAGTCCAGATCCTTCCACTGTTTTAATTTTTGAATATGCACATGAGCTTCATTGAGAAGAGTGCGCCAAGGATGTATCTTAGCCCTTCTCTTTTTCAACTTTCACGGAGAATATACAATGAGAAAAGCTTTGGATAAATAGGATGGAGGTAAAGATCAGTAACCTCAGATATGCGGATTCATTACTAGAGCTGGCCCGCTCTCGCAGACCGGGCTACTATCAGACCTAGAGTTTATCAAGGCGACAAGGAGATTCGACGACGAACTGATGTGGTGAACGAGCTCACTAAAATCTGGCAAAATAGAAATGTCCTCAATGCCACTAAAATGAGACTGGTGCGAACTTCGTGCTTTTCAATTGCCTTGTATGCATTAGAGTCATAGCCAGTCGGTGCTGTAGATCCTGTAGAAAACAAAAAAAAAATAAAAAATTAATTCTCGACCAGCAAATCAAGACCATCCAGCTCTCCAATTTTCTCCAAACGAATACTCAGCTACTTTTGTCACAGTTCGAAGGTAGCCAGGTAACCTCAACAAACTGGCTGTTGTGGGCAAAGTGGATGGGGGAAGGCCTAGAGGCCTTACGTTGGGCACTTCGCGCACTTTCAGGTTTCAAGATATCGATTCAAAGCTAAAGTTCAATCAAGCTCCCGTTTTAATTTGGAGTTTAAACTTTTAGTACAAGCTCTCAGTAAAGGTCAAGGCTCAAGTACGCTACGCGACTGCAAGATTGAAAGGATCACTTAATCCGGGCTACCTTTTATTTTCCTTTATGAGCCCTTAGTCTGTGATGGGCGACGGTAGTCACCTCGTCGCAAGCTGAAATCTAGAAAGTTCGATGTGCTTAATTACCAACCTACTTATTAAAAAAAGAAATTGCACCGTCTATGTTAACATTTAATAGTAATAACTTCATGTGCATCCCGGGTCTTATCTTGTACTATAAAAGGAAAAGTTCCTATTCCATGACAAGCTGCCCCATAATCGCCGTCTTTCGTTAACGCTATTATAGCTCCCATGAAGTTAGGATAATGTAATGCTATTCTTTTCACCGCTGTATTCGCTGCATCGGTTGGTGAAGCACCCCTCCGCATCTCTTCAACCGCTAAAAAGCTGAAAAATATATTTTTATTTTTAACAAAAAAATTACGTTACCGGCCAATATTCCTCCTACATAGCTAGTCCAGTTATATGTTTTACGGTTATAATTTAGCCCACTTAAAGTAATTATAACTTTTTCCATATCATGTAAGAACAATGGAACATAAATATTCTAAGTACCTATAAAATAATGTTTAGTTTCACTGATTAAGTATTTACGGGCGGTTCATAAAAAAATATTTACCACGGCCCACTGGTAATTGACAACTAGTAACCCTTAGTTTACCTTTTTCATTATGTGGAAACATCGACATGGGCAAAACTAAATGATAAAGTAGAAGTCGAATCGACTTGTACGCAGTGACTCCAACGTCAGACCTTCTGCCTGGTTTAAATGAACGTTGGCAAGAAGCCATGTTTATCCAGGTTTTTTTTGTTGTGGAAACCCCAACCTAACCGGTGACGGGGAAAACGGCAAACACTTTAGAACTACTTATGTAGTAGATTGTTAAGTTTCTGACTTAAGCTTCGGCCTTGTTTTCACCCTGTAATGCATTAAAAAATGCTTGACTGAGATGGGATGGGATGACTTGAGATGGGCAACCTATGTTATTCAGATGGAAGCAAGCCTTTAATAAGTTTAAATATAACTACAAAGTATATCAATGTCATCTTCTTTTATTATACTGGATAGTAGTATAATAAAATTGTGATAGCAACGAAAAAAAAATTAAATATATTTTTTTTAATTAACGCTTAGACTTTGGTATCACTTAGACTTTTAGAGAGTATCGCCATCTCATTTAACTTACGACGAGTGCTACTAAAATTGAGGGCTTCGCTTTTACTGTCTAATCAAACCTACAGAATGTTCCCTAAATAGTGTTTTAAAATAAGATCAAGTAATAATATATGTTGCCCAACATGCTGGCAGTCTATCTGCAACCTATACGTAATTTGTTATAGGTATGTGTATTTAATTTATTATATTATTACCTCGGTGAGAACCTGAGCATGACGTCGCCATCTCCTGTAGCCGCGGCACCTCCGACATGGTTATCCGCGTATGCTCCTGCCCCTGGTATTGGCGAGTCACCGATTCTCCTGTAGATAAACATTTTTTTAAATCTTTTTATTTTAGGTTGATTTAAATTTGAACTTATATCAGTACAGGCCCATCGCGATAGCTACAGCGAAGCATCTCTAAATGCGCGTTCCATTAAAAAAAATATTCCTAATTAGGAAACGAAAGGATGAGCGCTGAAATATGGTTTAATGTTGAGAATTGAAATGTGGTTGGATGCCTTCTTCCGCTAGCCTCGTGCAGAATACGTCACACCATGGCATGACATTGAGCATGATTCTACGGGTTAGCCTTTCGGAACCCTTGGGCACCTGATTACGACAACCTATTAATAAACAGCGGATAATTATATATTTATATACATATTTTTTTTTTTTTTTATAGTATAGGGGCAAACGAGCAGACGGGTCACCTGATGGTAAATGACTACCACCGCCCATGGGCACCTGTAACTCGAGTCACAAGTGCGTTGCCGCTCTTTAAGGTGGGAGTAGGAGAAGAGGGGGAGGTGGGGAAGAGTGGGGAGAGGGGAAAGACGGGAATAAGGGGAAGGGTTAGGACCTCCGGTAACCTCACTCACGCAGCGAAATGCAATGCAATCATTGCTTCACTGCCGGTTTTCTGTGAGGCCATGGTATCGAGCGGAGTCGAGCCAGCCCATACGAAGCATGGCTCTCCCACGTTAAAAAACTACTGTTATATTACCCAGGTATTTTATGTTTGGCTCCATTACTAGAAGTTCCAGCTGCTATGTCACCATTTTGATCAACAGCAACCATTCCAATTGTATCATGATTATATTGATCTATAATCTGCACTTCAGGCTCGTAACTTTCAAAGAACCTCTTAGTTTCATGATAAGGGCCGCAGTGTTTTGTAGGATCTGGTTTGACAGCCTAAGATTAGAAAGACAAGATTATACATTTTTTATCTAGTGAATACTTAAGAATCAATAAAATATACCGCTCTTTCAATAATTTCATGAAGAACATTATAACCAGTTGATATATTGAGATAACAAATTTATTATATTTATATGATTAACTAGCTGTGCCCGTGACTTCGTTCGTGTCTATATCGGAAAACAACAATATGTCGCTTATAATAGGCGTAGCACCTCCTTCTGGAAGGGCGGCATCCTCCAGGCAGGACTTTTTATAATATTTAGGCGGTGAACAACAATTGTTTTGATTGTACCTGTAATCCATGTTTTTGTTTCATTTTATTTCTTACAAAATATAATTAACGTTGTGTAATTTTCCGCTACGATTTTTAGTCAAGTTTTTTTAGACTAAGTGGGAAAAGCACAGACTTATTTCCGTGTGGAATTTCACCTCACCGGTGAAGCCGTATATCAGACTTAAATCGACGAAAACCACACGGTGTGCCTTACAGCGTCTGTAATGAGTGGACCGTCGAAAGTCCGACGTTATGCCTTCAATAGTTCACCCAGCACAAGTCCACTGTCTACTAACTGGGCGATATCCAGATACAACCTTCACGGGAGATACTGCTGCGGGTGAAGGGCATAAAACCCGTCTCCTCCAGTCATCCATCCGCGGCTACTGTTAGGGTAAGCACGTGAGCGCGAGTGAAAACGTTCCGCCTGGAGGTCTTCCTACCGGATTCATTCCGCCATCTCCTTGCGCCAGAAGTTCTCCTCGTAGTACATCGCGGTCGTGATAAAACAACAAGGGCGACCTAACGCCTTAATTCGTCCGACCAATCGGTAGACTCGCTGTAGTTAGTAAGTCAGTGCTAATTCCTGGAAACTATAGGCCACATGGGCGTCATCGGTGTACCTAACAGATTACTCCAAACCAATCCTAAGATCGAACCCGGCAACCAATAAATGTTTGGCTCTGAATTTTTTTTTGCAGTCACGAGGGGGCAACATAAAATTTCACACTAATGTAACCGAACGGAAAATGAATGGTCTAGAAATGTAAAAGAACTTCAGCGGCTACCTTTCAATATTTTAGCTTAGATGTAATTTTGTTGGAGAAACCGTATCGTGTGAGATCTTCTTGTTTTAAAGGCGTTCTATAATATATTTATAAATGTAGGTCCTTACAACCCCCTGAAACATATTTATGAATTTATTGCTGGCGTTATGTTGCTGCGATGGGGCAAAATAGGCCGTTGGCATAGCCAAGAACCGGCTACCAGTTCCTCTAGGATCGCCAAACAACAAAAATTTTGCTGTTTCCACAATTACCGCAGAAAAGCATCATAATGTCTCCCATCGGTCGGTGTTATTGTTCTGTGTGCCAGCATGCACTGGGTTTTAAACTTGCGTGATGGTGCATGGTTCTCTCAGACAGTTAACCTTGCTTCGCGTTTCTCAACACTTACTTGAGAGCGCAGTCACTTACCGAATACTGTATAAATATACTTAGGTGTGACTTCCTCTTCGAAGTATCGGACTCACGTGTCAGCACGTAACACTCACGGTCAGCTGATAACCGTGGTTTGCTTTCCCCCACGCTATTCTAAGATTGAAAATCTGCCATAACAGATCGAATTTATTACTTTGTAACCGTATACAAATAATTTCATAATCTCATAGAGAAATCACAGGTACGTCAATTTAAGGAAATAAATGCATAAAGAAACGCAATCTCTACAGATTTATTATTATTATACATAATAATTATATATATCGCCTCCCGGCAAAAAAATTGTCATATCACAAAAAGTGTCACATCACATGTTAGGTACGTTTTGACATTTTTATAGCATTGAATAGCAAATGTTGCATTTTGTCTGCTGTAAAAACATCGTTTTTAGTTCAGTGTAGGCCTGCCATCACTTAAATTGCCGACGCCGGACAAAAACTTAAAAAAAAATCCGGACACATGGGTGAAGTCGAGATTCTTTCCCGGGCACCCTAAAAAAACCGCCGATTCCATTTAAATTTTTATCTTGTTAAAGATTCATCTTACAATTATAATTGTCCCTTGGCACAGAGTGTCCGGGTTTTACCCGAACACTTTTTGGACCCCGCCCGGACAAATCCGGGGAAACCCGGACGGATGGCAGCCCTAGTTGTTTTGTTCAATTCACAGGCATAAAAGTCGTGTTTTCTCGAAATAGCTGCTTTTGTATGTATGACACTTTTTTGCTGGGAAGCAATATGTAGATTGTATTGGTTTCTATTAAATTATAATAAATATTGCACTACAAATATTTACTTAAAGGTATAATGTATTTGTTAATATTATGCACGAATGGCGCAATGGTTTAAGTGGTCGCCTCGCCACTACGCCACGCCGAATGTTATGGGACAAAAAAAAAATTGTGTAATCCACAAATAGTTGTCCCTAATATGTGTGTACTATGGTAATAAATTATTAGCCAATATTAGTAATAATAAATATCTAAAAACGAATATGTATAACCATTTAACATTATAAGTATTGTATAGTTAGTATTACTTGGGACCAACAGATGTTGTTGTTTCATTTTTCTTGAAAACTTTGAATTATTTTTACTATGGATAGAGAGAACCAATTGTGATTAAATACTAAATGTTACTCTGAATTACAAACAATACTTGTGCATAATAGGTTTCTGAGAGTATTTTGAAGTTTTTTATGTAAAGCCACCAAACAGACAAAGATCCCGTCTATAGATTTATTATACATATAGATATAGAAGAACGAAGAGTATGTGACAATCAACTAAGTACCTCCTATCCAACAAAAAAAGAATTATTGCAATCAGACTATGCATTCATGAATTACAACGAAGTAGACATTTTGACTTTCATCCCCCCTCTCAAGGAAACCGTCCTGAATTTCAGGATAAAAGGTATCCTATGTCCTACCTCGTAGTATGAACTCAAATCATGCCAAGTATTGATCATAGAGTAGCCCCCAGAAAGACTTTCAAAATATCTTGTATGTACAGAATTAGACCTGTTACTGTTTTATTATAAGTATAGATAAATGTACTATGTATCTAGATGGCACAAATAGCAAGTTCCCAAAAACTCTTCTTTTTGGTATGGTTACATACATTATTCAAGTTCTGTTTGGGTATTTACTTTCTTATAATTTTATATACACCTATTTTTTTCATGTAGATGACTTCATGTAATGTGTAGAATGAAAGAAGTGCATGGGGTCCAGCTTAATAATTTTTTTATTGGCCTCCCTCCTTGAATCTGGCTTAAGTAATTCTTAACCTCCTCTAGGCCGAAACCTTGCTATGCCCATAATAAAGAATGATGTTTTACTATTAAAGGTGGATGAGGTTATTACTCTGTCAGATAAATCAGGCTTGTATCTATCAACTTATTGTCTTACCATCCAAAAATTAGGTTGGCAATTGTCTTGATCATGCCATTTTTTCCACTGTTTCTTAGACTCCTGAGTAGCAAGAGACTCTTCTTGAAACCCCATTTGGACAGCAAACTGTGTAGCAAGCTCTCCAACTAAGAATGAGTGTGTTGTATGTTCTAATACATGCCTTGCTACAGATATTGCACTTTTTATTCTACGAAGAGCACCTACAGCTCCAACATTCATAGTTTTTCTACAAAAAAGAAATTTAAATGCATGAAGTGGAACCATAACGCCATCCTATTACATCAGAATTAAAGCACTATGTTAGTAATACTAGTTAAGCATACTTTTCTGTTGGGTAGAGATGTTGGGCAACTGGGGAATCAGTTGCATGTTCCAAGGCAAGCAATATTTACCTACTAGAGGTCTATTTGAAAAAACATTATTCGAAATTCAAGACAATGCTAATAAATAATATGTACAATAATCACCCATCCATAATGAGGGCATCTAACGTAGTTTCGCTGTTTTCATCAGGGCTACCGCCATAGCCGACTGTCCCATCACATTGCTGTATTTCACACACTGAAGCGCCTTGTTCAATTGCATCTAATGCTCTACCTCCATCATTTAAAATATTCCAAGCTGAAAATTTAAAGCAAAACTAGATTTAATTATTGAATGCCTCCTTTGAATTGATTATACTTATTGATGACAATATAAAAGTGTCCATTTTTAATATCCAAAATACATTTTTTCAATATAAAAAGTACATTATTAAACTTTCTACTTAACTATAGAATTACTAAGTTATAAAAAAATATAGATTTAACCTTTTATTGAAGCATTATTAAACTGCCAAGTCGTTATTACGATAGGCAGATTTGACTCACTATTTACCAACTGATACGTCAAATAATATAACGAATATAATTTCAATAATAGTTTCATTTTGAATTTTAATCTCTACATGAACAGTAAACAGTCCAATTTGAATGCATACTTACAGGCTGTCTACAAAACACATCTTATCAGTTGTTGGTTGACAGCAATGGCCAATGACATTAGATTATCAGTTAACAAGCCAAATCAAAGAGTAGTACAACATTGACATAACAAGTTACAAACAGGGTTGCCAGACGAGTGCGAGTGAATTATCGTATCAATATTTGAAAATTATCGTACCAGATGAAAAATTATCGTACAACTACCAGAACCGCGCGAAATGTGCTATTTCGCAAAACTAGAAATAGTATAGGAATTTTAGGAAGTTGTGAAATTAGACAGAAATAAAAAAACTTATTTACTATACTTTTTATAAAAGAGTGAGAGCATCGGAATCACTATTTACTTCTACCTCCGGAGCAGTGCCAGCCGTTTTTGAATAAAGGACTGCTGAAGCCATTCGAGGTATCATTTTTTCAGTTGGTTTAAAACCATAACAGCATTCTTTTGATTGGCTTTTTACGCATTGGAATGAAAGTATTAAAGAGTTGGAAATTATCGTACTCTGGCGTACGATAATACATATTGTATCGTACATCGTACCGGTGGCGAAATAATCGTACATGTACGATAATTATCGTACGTCTGGCATTGCTGGTTACAAACATACAAAGACTACGTGCCAAATTTCAAATTCAAGTTTCAAATTTCAATTTCAACGAATAAAAAAGGCAGAGAGAACCATCAGTATTAAGAGCGTAATGCTCTAATAATTTCACGAATCAGCCAAAAGCCAAGAGGAGGGCAAAATTAGACTAACAAATTATTTGTTAATAACAATAAAACCCAGTTGAAACTGTATAGAAATTGTGTGGTTTTATTTTGATTGGAAGATTTTTATCACACTTAACTCAACTGATGTGAAAACACAGTCCATCATATCACGTCACGATTCTCTAATATTCTCTATTGTTACTTACTCTGAGGTCCGAGGTAGCTGTGCTCTTCTCTTTTTATTTGAATGATTGTTTTACATCAATGACATCAACCATAGAGTACATGACCTTTTTTATTTAGATGTCATATGTCATACCTACTCAATTGTGTTTTTTTCCGGTCTTCTTTCTATTGTACAAAGCCACAAACCAAAAGTTGAAGTTGAAGTTTCTATTGTATTGCATGAGTATCATATTAACATTAATTTCAGATATACAGTCACCATGGCTTTAGATGCTTTTTGTCGTGAATTACCTAAAGTAGTAAGTATTTATATATGTTTAAAGTGCTACATAAACAAAAGCAATAACATCGATTTTATTGTTTGTTCCGGGAGTTGCGTAGAAAAAATAAAAATAGAAGAAATATTATTATTTTCTTTATTCATACTTACTAAACATTATAATTATTACGGTTTTAGGAACTACATGCTCATCTTAATGGATCTTTAAGCCGTGATACGATGTTAGAACTGAAAAGGTTTCACGCCGATATTGGTGTACCAGATAAGACGAATGCTTTTTTTGATGAATTTCAAATCGGCTCTGGAGACACGAGAAAATTGGCTGAGTTAATTAATTCTTTTAATATAAAAAAATCTCATGCAAATTTTTCATTCAGATCAAGTTCCGGTCACAAAGAATTCTTTAGAGTTCGTTTAGGCTGTTGCTAGCCGTCTGATAAATATATAAATGAATTTAATTAGTCATCCTAATTGTCCGATAAATAAAATGTATTAGTCATTCATGTAGTGGATGAAAAAAATTAATTAATTGTCCGCTAAAACTGATATAGTTGAACATCAAAACATCAGTATCTAGCCTGTAAGAAGTAGTTATTGTTGACACTAATATTTCATAGGGTTTAACAGTGCATAAACTGGCATGGTCAGAAAACTTTGGTAGAAGATTTTTCTTTTTATGCAAGATTCTAAAATGAAAATGTTTGCAGCATGTTATTTAAAAAAAATCTGTATCAATCAATCGAGTTCATTAGTGGATGGAGGACGAACTAATTAATTTTATTGATCCGACAATCAGACAACTAATTAAATTTATGGATTTGATTAGCGGACAACTAGACACTGAATAAATTAATAGGATAATTTGCTGTTATCTTTGTTTTCATTGTGACGGCTGTGACCGATTAATTGAGTCACTTGATATATTCTGTATAATAACATGCTCTCTCAACTTAAGAATTAATGCTTAATCCTATCTAATATTACAAAGAAAATGCGAGTTATAGATACTTTTTGAAACAGTTTTTTATTAATTTTATAAAAATAATGTAAATCTTATGTTCTTTCTATTCATGGATTTATCAAAAAAAATCTACTACAATTCACTTAAATAAATTAAATTTCAGCTGTTTTCAAGTGTTCAGCATTGCTCATACACTGACTAACACACCACGAGCCCTTGAGATGGCTACTACCTTAACCCTTCAGGAGTTTCAAGATGACGGTTGCTGCTACCTTGAGCTTAGAACAACACCACGTGATACACCACACATGACCAAAGCTTCATATATAGAAACTGTCATTCAAACTATTCAGTATGTATTAATATTCAGCTTTCTGTCGTAAACTGTTACCAGCAGTACTAAAATATTTTACATTATTATTTAAAATTACAGGAAATCTTCTCGACATTTAACTATGATAACTCGACTCATTGTGTCAATAAACAGAATCACACCAGACGTAGAAGTCGATGAAATAACTAATTTGGCCATAGATTGTCACAAGAACTATCCAGATGTTGTAGTTGGCATTGAAGTCAGTGGAGATCCTACTGTAGGGTGCTTTCAAAGTTACATACCTGCTTTGGAAAAGGCAAGAAAAGCAGGATTGAAAGTGAGTCCAACATTTTTTGAAAAATGCTTAGGAATTAAAATATTACATGTATTACATACCATATAACCATACACCTGACCAAGAAACTGATTGAAAGAGGCTACAGAAAACCTTGAGAACAAAAAAGCACTAAAAGTCTGGTGCAAAAGGCAACAGGAAACCATTGCACTATTCTCACTATTCCCTAGTAGTAGTAAGCTCATAAAACCTAATGTTTTAGATATGTATACATTAGCCACCCGCCCCGGCTTCGCATGGGTATCAGAGACATCTTCAACAATCATCAACACATTTCAATCAATTTACACAAAATCTTAAATTATACACCTAAACCTTCCTCATGAATCACTCTGTATATTAGAGAAAACCGCATGAAAATCCGTTCAGTAGTTTTTCAGTTTATCGCGTACAGACAGACGTGGCGGGGGACTTTGTTTTATAATATGTAGTGAAACATTGCTAAATCTTAAGTAGTTTTATTCATAGTAACTGTTGGAAAAGTTGCAGGTTGTCTTTCAAAGCTCTTTTATGTTGTGTTTAATGTTAAGGTTTATTTCTGATAGCTAGGAGCTTGATGCTAAAAATTAAAAAAATTATGCTTATTTTCGAAAAAAGCCTCATGCACGCTTTCTGATAGCTTTTTAGGAGCTTCATGCTAAAAATTTAAAAGTGATGGTTATTTTCGAAAAGAAGTATCACATGAGGACAATGGAATCGCTATATACTAACTTTTAAACTTTCGCGTTCCATGATAGAAACGTCAGGCAATTCAGAGGTATGTAATACCTTTTCGTGATCGCGTTAATTCCCGTATAAGTACATAATTATAATGGAATCGCTTACCATATATGAGTAAATAAATGTTTGAAGATCTTTCTACCAAGCATGTCTTAGATATGAATATGATATAGTACAGCAATTGTAACTGTAATATCACAGCTGTTTAAAAATGAATTACAGCAAAATAATAAATAAAGGCTTAAAGCTAAAACCTAAAGCACAGCAAAATTTATACTTAAATTTAGAACTCACTGATATATTGTTTAATGTAGAAGGATATTCAGTTTGTTTAAAATCATATTTTCAGGTCTCACTACACTGTGGGGAAGTTTGTAATCCTCAGGAAGTGTTAGACATGCTAAACTTTAAACCTGACAGAATTGGACATGGGACATGCATTCATCCAAAATTTGGTGGAACAGATGAGACATGGACAAAATTATGTGAATTAAAAGTACCCGTGGGTCAGTAATCTCCCCGAAGTTCATATTTGGAACAGTCTATTATTATTTAAAATATTTTCTATAATAGTGAATGGTACACCTTAAGTTTTAGTAGGCAGAAAAATCGTTTTTGGTAATTTTTTGCAGTGAAACTTCTTTAGAATCGTTGTGATTTGAAATTCGATGAAAAGAAAAAGCGTCACGATAAAGAAACAAGCATATTCATAAATAGAATTTAGCCTGCGAGAGAATGAGATAGAATACAAGTTTACAGTGTTTCATATAATCTTTGACTTTGCGCCTGCGGTAATACCAAGCCTTCAGAAAATATGTCAATGTCAACGTGGTGGTGGTGTAATTTTTGTGCATTTGCGTATTATAAATTCGATGGTTAATTATTTATATTAACTTATAAATCATAAAATACATACAATCACAAAATACTCTTTTTAAATAATAATTATTTAACACATCTCTGTTAATTTCACCAATAACTTTTACGTAAATTATCTAAAATTAAATGTATTAACATTAGTAAATTAATTGTGTTGATTTTACTTTTTATTTCACATTTTCTCATAGGCTACTTTTCTGAAGTTTCACTTCTGCCGTGTGTGAATTGGACACACACACTTTTTTTTTGTAATGGATTAGGCGTTTGTCTTCCAACTCACCTGATGGAAAGTGATGACGAAGACGAAGATAGTGCACGCCTATCCAAGAGAGACCTATGTATTTATTCATATAAGGCTTATCTTATCTAGTGACCCATCAGAAGATGTATGTACATTAATAAATTAAGTCTTTAAAACCTGAATATTAAACACTAATGAGTCACTACTAATTTCTTTTTCAGAGGTATGCCTAACCAGTAATGTTAATACTAAATCTACAGCTGACTATGAATCTCATCACTTCAAGTATCTCAGTGAAGCAGAAATACCGGTTATAATATGTGTAAGTTTTATATAGGTGGCAAATATTTTTCATTTCATAAGTAAGTGATTAAAAAGACATGAATATAGATATAGCATATAAATACCTGTACACCGTCTAAGTTTCGGGTCGCGAAAAACTTACAAAAACACTTTCTGTGGATAGGTCTTCTTTACTTTCATCATAAAAATACGAGATTAAGAATTTACAATCATTAGTTTGATTTTGCGCTACGCAATGTAAACGTAACAAACGTAGGTATCATTTTTGTGCGGTACGGTGAATGACCTTAAACGTTCGGCGCCGTCGAAACAGCTGATTGCGTAAATGTTGTTTACTTTTTATTTATTATTTCTCGATAAAATGTTCTTATGTATGTGTTAATTATTGTGATATCACTTTTAACCAAAAAATTCCATATCATACCATATACTATTTCAGACACCCGTTGTATACAGGTGTGTTTGAAAAAGGAAAACTTACCTTAATCACTGAATCTCTAGTATGCAGCAAAAAAAAATTTTTTGAATAAAAACTATCCGTTTACAAGTTATGACCGTTTGAATTTCCAGGTATTTTTTTTACCTCCGTTTCTCATAAAAGTAGGTGGAACGTGTATAGTTAAAGATTTTAAATAGTACATATTTTTTATTTTGCAATTCATAGCAGTGACTATAAACACAGGTGAAACTGTGGAGGGCGGCTAGCACTTACGTAATATGTATTTTTGTTTCAGACGGATGATAAAGGGGTCTTTTCAACATCTTTATCGCAAGAATACAGAATATGTGCAGAAACTTTCAATTTAACTACGTCAAAATTAGCTAGACTTGCCTTAAATGCTTGCCAATACATATTTGCTGACGACATTCGTAAAACGTTAAATGATAAACTACTTAATTTCATCAATAAAAACTCTTTGTAAAAAAAAATAATGTTTTATAAGATATAAAATACAGGGTATTCAACGTAAAATGTTTTTTTATTGACTTGTCATGGAGTCAAACTTATCATCTGCTCAAATCATATGGATCAAAGGGCATAGCGATTCACATAGGACCGCCGAAGAGCTGGCAAAGAGGCTATCTACAACATTGGTGGCGGGTCCAACCACATTGCTGCCACTTCCCTTCAGCCAACTTCGTTCTTGGGTAAGACACTGGACTCGTTAAGCGCACTACGGTTGTTGGGCCAATCTATTTAGCTGTAGTCAGTCCAAAGTGGTGCTGACAGAAGTCTTAACTGGCTCGGCATCCGAATAGTTGTAGGAACCATTACCGGCCATGTGGGCTTCAATCACCATCAATCCGACAGGCGACAGACAGTCCACTATGCAGAGGATGTCTCAACGTAGAGTAAACGGCCGCTACACAACGGGCAATTGTATCCTACGCAGCTACGCCCATACGCCCGTGCCAGGTCGCTCCTAGAAGCCCGTGAACGCCTCGGGAGGCTTTTGTGCTTCTAAAAGGAGCTAGGCTCAACAAGCCAGCTTACGTGCGCTGCCTTTTAACTATCTTCCTGACAAATTCAGGTCTCTGGTACACAAAAGCAAGGACTTTCAAACAAAATTTCAAGAGCCCTTAGATCTACTTAAACCGGCCCTGCTGAAGTTCTTTCTTAGCTGACGTGTCATACCTATAAAATACCTCCCCGCCAAATTTCAGGTCTCTAGTACAAAAACCAAGGACTAACTTTCGAGAGCCCTTGAACCTTCTTAATCCGGGCCCAGTTGTAAACTCCAACGTGTGCTACCTATAAACTACCAAATCTAATTTGACGTGTGCTAACTGTAAAACTGCCTCACTGCCAAATTTCAGGTCTCTAGTACAAAAACTAAGGACTTTCATACAAACTTGCGAAGGCTCTTAGACCCCCTAAATCCGGCCCTGTGTCAAAATACTTTCATAGCTGACGTAATGAACTCATAAACTACCTTTTTGTCAAATTTCATCTTCATAGTTCAAGTAGTTTTCTAGATTTCGTGATCAGTCGCTTTTATTTATATAGATTATAATTGTAAATATATCCCACTAATATAATAAATGTGAAAGTTTGGATGGATGTTTGTTCCTCTTTCACGCAAGAACCACTGAACCGGTTGCGATGAAACTTGGTATGTAGATAGCTGGAGACCTGGATTAACGCATAGGCTACTTTTTATCCTGATATTCCCACGGGATCGGGACTTACGCGGGTGAAACTACGGGGCGCTGCTAGTATATATATAATTAACTAAATTGTTGTCATTATTATCTATAAAAAAGTGTTTACAGAAATAAAAGCAATTTAGAGAGGTTTGAAGAATATTTACCCGTGATTTGGGTATTTGCGCGGGTGATTACCTCATATTTACACGACAGGGAATTTCCCGGATAGATGCCCAACTCTAAGCCTGTAACTATTTTCATAATTTAACTAACACCCAAACCAGAGTTGCCAACCGCGCGAGGTTCCTCGTACAAATACGAGATTTGTGGTCTGCTGTACGAGGTACGAGGAGTTGATTAGGCTCGTACAATTATGTACGAGATTTTGAAATAGGAAATTTTATAGCATTATTTTTTATTGTGGACAACATTTTATAGCATCAATGGGTTTTTACACTTTGGTTACATTGGGTCTGCTAAAGTGGACATTTTGGGTATGTTCGTGGATGTTTTTCATTTTAATATTAGCGCAGGCGTATTATATACTTCAAATTTGCGTTAAAATAATATATGCGCGATTATTACTCAGCAAGTCAAAAACTGTTAAAATTAAATGTAATGAGGAAATTTGACAGATTGTATTAGTCTGATGTGCCGTACGTACATTCTTATTTAACCCCAATCAATAGTTAAATATGATGAGCGTGAGTTTAGCAGATATGTTAAAATTAAAAAAAAAAATAGATTCATTACAAAAATAGAAAAAAAATCAAAATGTATATAAGAAAATATTTAAATTTTTAAAATAATATGCATTTTTTGTTTTAAAAATATCAATATAATATAAAATATTTCGTTTGTTTAATTGAAAAAGATTAAGTTTATAAATGTCTGCTAAATTCACGCTAATTTAATATGTCTTATTTTTCATTTTATGACATTTTACACGCTTTATGAATGTACGAGGTTTTAAAACCAAGTACGAGATTTTTTGTTGTTTATGTACGAGAAAAAAAGTGCTAAGGTTGGTAACCCTGGCTCAAACCTACCTAGTATTAAACTTCAACTTTTGGATTGTGGCTTTGTGGAGTACCTAGTATTAATATTCTGTGCACTGATATTGACGTACGTCAAATTGAATGAAGATTGAAGAAGAACGCTTGTGATATAACCTCACATTTACACAAATTTATTGAGAATTATAGGCGGTACAATAAAGAAAACTAATAATGAGTGATTTATCTGACTTTGCAAGCCCTAAAGCGTCGGACTCTGAACTTCAGGATTTCCTCGTTGCTGAAAAACAAAAAGCTCAATTCCATGCCCAGGTATTTATTGTTTGCCAATAGTTTTTTTTTAATTTATTGAATTGAAATGATGCAATAAGCAAAATTTCAGTTTTAAACACTATGAAATAAATACTCCATCCTGTAATATTTTTCATTGGTTGCACAATATTATAGTATAATGGACAATAAAATTCACATCTAGTCATTCTTTAATTATTACTAGAAACAACTTTTAGTTTAAAACTACTGTTCAGTAGATTTTAAAAATAATGTTCCGATAAAAAATTTCTTAATTTTTTTTCAGATTCACGAATTCAATGACTTTTGCTGGGACAAATGTGTTGACAAGCCCGGTGCCAAACTAGATTCTCGGACAGAAACCTGCATTACTAACTGTGTAGAACGATTTATAGATGTATCCCTGCTCATAACAAACAGATTTGCACAGATGCTTGAGAAAGGAGGTGGAATGCATTGAATATTATTTTATGTTTGATAAACCTCTGCAATGATCTGTAGCTCAGAATGTAAGGAGAATTTATTGTGCATTTGTTTTTGGTTAGATTGTGTGAAGGAACATTTGGTTTATCTTAGGTTTACTACAATATTAACCTCACTGTTGTTTATTGTACCAGGAAAATGTATGTTTACATAAATTGTTAATTAAATAACAATACAGAAATATACTAAAACTTGCTTTATTTGATATAAATAAGTATACAAATAATTTCATTTAGAAACAGCTGTTTATGCCGCTGAATTAAGATCTTTTTTTTATTATAAATTTTGGGCATTGCTTGTTACTGAAAACACATATTTTTATAATTCTAAGTTAGTAAATTGGAGTAGATTATCTTCAAAAAAAATTATCTTCCAACTCGTCCAAGCTTAGTGTCAGTACGGGGATCAGCAGTAACCATTTGTACAGCAACCAATGCCTCATTAATTGTGGTTTGCAATTCTCTCAGGTCTTGAACAAACAGTAGTTTCAATACATCAGCAGGTTGTTGAATAAGATTAACTTCTGTTGTTGGTGGTTCAGGGTGTGGTTTGGTCTTCAGTATCTTGGCTAAAGCAGCTAGCCTAAACTTTGGATCTAGATGTGGTCCCACTCCAGCTAATGTAGATACTCTTTCCACACCTGCCTTGAAGGCTGGACTATCAACTGAAAAAAATTATTTACATGAGATATTTACAAATAAAGATTATTATATTAGTAATCTGCTTAAATAATATATACTATTTATGCAACTTATAATACCACTGAAATGTTGATAGTATGTTACCAATCATTGCAGTTTTAACAAAAATGCAATATTTGGTCATTTTCAAATGTCGTAAAGGTCAAAATGTTATGAAATTTTTTTAAATATGCCAATTTTCTTTTGAACTTATTGAAACTATTAATAGTTATCTTTTTGGTTCTAATTTTTAAATGAGACAAGATTTTTACATGTTTATTGATATTTTAATGGTATTCAGACACAAGTCTGTCACTGTCACAGAGATAAAGAGCACTTATATATTTGTTATTAGTCATTTATATTACGGAAATTACAGCTTTTTGGATGTTTAATATGTCGCATACAATATTTGTAATAGGTCCTTGTGTTTGAATTGGTTCAAGAAAATTTGTGACTTAAAATTATTTGGTTTGCAGGATAAATAATATTCTATAGCCCCATACATACAAGTATTGAATTGACAATATTATTGTGTGCATATAATATATGCTACAAATAAGAAAAAATTAAATCTCAATTGAATCTGATTGTCACTACAACTTAATTACAAAATTTGAACACTTAAGACTGCATGTGATATGTCACAAATCTTGTTAATTGATGTATTTATTATTTTGTTAACTTTACTTACAATCCAGGTTGTCCAGAGGATTTGTAGTCACTACATTTGGTGCGGCCTGTTTTGGTTGCTCATATTTTGCTTCCTTGTATTTCTCAGCTGTAATGAAGCAAACATTGAAACTAATAAATAACACCTACCATGCTAGCTCCATACAAACTTATATCAATTAATGAAATATAAGTTAGATTAAAGGGTGACTAAGGTAGCAAATTTTACCCACATTATGGTCTAGATCAATGCTGCACAAATGCCAAAATAATGTTAGTTATTACTGATAGAAAAATAACTGTGAGAAATAAGATATTTAAATTCTAGTCATTGTCACATGCTTGATTTAAATAATATAATATTTACCAGTGATTAATTATATTCCTTCCGGAGGAAATATTCATCCTCCTCACTCTTTAATGTAATGGCAAGGGCTATGTGCTGCTTTAGCTCAAAAAGCTCAAGCACGTTAGTATTAAAATGGAGGAAGGAATTGCAGAGTTACCATGTTGTTGCCCAAGATTATAAAATGTTAATACATTTTACTAAAGGAGACCTAAACCTACCATAAGAATATTCAAACGAAACTTACCGTTATCTGCGTATTCAAGTCTCACAGCATACGAGAGTAGCCAGTTCAACTGCTCATTTGGAGTGCCATCAGTTACAGGACTTACTAAGTCGTTTTGATAGGTGTTGTAAGCTGATGTCCAAGATTCATTATCAATATTCCTCAAACCCTCGCGCTCTTCGATTTTATAATGTCTAATCTTCTGATCTTCAAGCCAGAGAACTACGCTTCTGTATTCTTTTTCATCTAAAAATCAAAAATGTTTAAACATCGGTACGAAATCTTGAAAAGGATAAGAGCGATTTCATGATGTACCTTCACAATTAAAAGTTCCTGGATTAGGATGACCCAGAGCACTTAATTTAAGTTTAAATATATTACTCATTATAATAATTATGTTATCAATAAGTTTAATTTGATTAATAACCAACTTGCACAAATACAATATAATCGACAAATGCAGATAGATACCAAAGAGTATACAAACTATAAAAGGCCCTACTCACCATCGTGCCTGACGTACGTCCCGCCAAGAACGCGGTGCCCGACGTAGCATACACACCATCGTGCTGTAGTCAGCGTTGCCAATCATCCAATGCCATATTCTTAAATTACCCCAAAATAATGGTCAAATTCCCCAGTTGGGGAGAAAAAACCTGAAGTCGTAATGTAATTAATAAGGCAAGAAATTCCCCAAAATGCGGCGAATTTCAAACCGATTGACAATACCATTGTAAGAGTGCTTTCTGCAAAATATTAAATGATAATAATACTTCAAAATCATCTACAAACGATGGAGCCATAATTAAAAACGAAGAACAAGAGAAGTAAAATAGTATAATTAATTAATTAAAAGCATAGCTAACAAAAAAAAAAATAATTTGTTGATTCTCAAGTTTTTATAATTCGAAATTGTTAGTCTGCTGCTAGTAATACGTTACACGTATTAAACCCTCAGCATCGTAATAATATCCACATGAAAAATGTCTTGGATTAAGGAGAACTGTGTTTCTTTCTTTCAATTGTTTTGCATTAAAGTTGTTAAGACAGGTCGTGTGCCTCAACACATAGCTTTTATTATGGATGGGAATCGTCGCTACGCTAAAAAAAACAGTGTAGATACCAGTGCTGGACATTACAAAGGGTTTGATAAGTTATCTGAAACTTTAAAGGTAAGTAATATCTCGAATTATATATAAGTCTAGACAGAGCCAAAAGAAGTTAATATTTTAAAGTATTATGCCCGAGCTTACAATACCTATATGATCTTTGCTCCCCATGCTTTGACAAAAATGTCAGTCATTGCTATTGGTTGGACAGCAGTGGGGTCCATGTAACAGGAAATTCAGGTTCCTTTTTTAAATGATCAAAATTTACAGTAAACATGAAAATTTATAATGTTTACATAGTACAGTTATGTTATTTTGGGTGAAGCAAATTTAAAAAATACATATGTATACTTATATATGATTAGATTAACATAAATTTATGCATTGGTTTGTGTATGTACCTTTGAACTAGATTACGTTGGCTGTGATAAAAGCCTGTGACAGGTGGGCCACTATTTAATGTGAAGGGCATGAATCAAAGAATGTCCATGTAATATTATATAGATGTAAAGTTGTATGTTTTCAAAGATTGAGAAGTTATATAAACTAGATTTAAATAACCTTTATACACCTCACTATTTGAGACTTAATAGAAATATATTACAAGTTGGGAATACTGTGACCTGTCTGCTTGTTTACCCCTATCCCATAAAAAAATTATATAACATTTCATCTTGTGTAGTTTTCTCTATTTTGATGTTAAATGTAGTGATGAAATGATAAAGATGTTGAGTAATAAAAAAGGTGTAGTGATTATAACTTTCATAATTTTTCAGTGGTGCTTAGACATTGGAATACCAGAAGTAACAGTGTACGCGTTCAGTATTGAAAACTTTAAAAGGAGCAAGGAAGAGGTTGATGCTCTAATGGATTTAGCAAGAGAAAAGTTTCAGAGATTATTGAAGGAAATGTATGTTTAAATGAACATTTTATTCTATTTTCTGTGGTTTGCTTATGGTATAAAATATTTAAAGAAATAAAGATTTTATAGAAATAGTTTTCGTCCGCACTCTTCTTCTGCAGATCACCATTTCCATGTTACTTTTTAAATTATAAATTTTTAATGTAGACTTTGATGAAATGCTTGACCAATTGCTGCGGTTGCGGAAATTGACACAAACTGTGTCTTTGTGATAAAGTAAACAAGAAGAGATTTCACCCATTTATGTAATCTCAGCAGTTTTCTGTGCTTTTCAAAGATTGAATTAGCAATTTATTTAGTACCCACTAGCTTTTGCATCCCTTGGGATCTCTTCTCAGTACCCCTGGCAATGTGTATGTAAAATTTGATGATGAGCAGTTGAATAGTTATGAAAATGTAACAAACATTCACATTTTTTTATTTTGATATTTTTTTCTAGTATCCGGTTGTGTTAGCTACTTATTTTCCTTTAATTGGTTCAAGCCACGTCTAAGTAGCAATAGTTATAAGTATAATCATTTTATGTTCTGTAGAGACCAAATTAACGAATGGGGTGTAAGAGTGCATATTGCTGGCCGATTATCTCTTCTACCTGAAGATTTGAGAGCCTTAATATCCAAAGTTATGCTGGCTACCAGAAACAATAACAAACTGAGACTTAACATTGCTTATGCTTATACAGGTATTTCAGTTTTAATTTATAATATAATTTGTTTTCTAACTTTTGTAATGCCATGTTAGTATCTTTCACGGTTGCCTGTTGTTCAACAAGTGATTAATTAATTTTGAAACATTGGGCAAATATATCACTTCAGACACTCTTACAAGTTAATTAGGTCTGGTAAAACTAGATGGCGCCGGCAGCCGATACTTCCTATGACTAACCGTGAGAAGAAACATCGAAACAAACTCAATGATCCAAGTCTATATAAATTCTACATTGCAAGTGCCACGTAGGCATCCAGGGTTTTCTTTAGCGGCCAAGTCTGCCGGGGTTCTCATGGGGCTATATAAACTATCGATCCCTTCTAAATGTTATAAAATTAAATCTTATAATTATGTATGTATTTATACGGGAATTAAAGCGATCACGAAATAGGTATTACGTACACACCACTAAATCACCTAACGTGTGACGTGATCGCGTTAATTCCCGTATAAATACATAATTATATCATTGAACACAAAGGTTTAAAAAATTAAATCTTGTTGTTTCAATAATTGAATTTTTAACATACGAATGTATGCAATTGTTCTTCTTAACAGGAAGAGATGAAATCAGCCGTGCAGCATCACACATAGTCGATGGAGTGAAGAACAATGAAATAAAAGCACAAGATATTGATTCTGAACTCATCTCACAAACACTAGAGCTAACAGAGCCCGAGCTGATGGTTAGAACATCAGGAGAAGTGAGATTGTCGGATTTTATGCTATGGCAGGTATAAAAAACACGACGCATACAAATCTAGCAATAACTATACCATCTTAACGGATTGTTATGGATACCTTTTAGATTCTTCAGTTACTTACAGCAGTGGAGCATTTAGAATATTTTCAATATCTTCACTAAAATTGGCGTTCACCAGTATATTAATTCGCCAGTAGCTTGGCATGTTTATATAATGATAAATTTTCCTTTGATAGTGGACGCTTAACTTTTGGATTAATTCTGAATAAAATTATTAATCATCTCAGCTACGTCCGACAACGACGTCCATTGCTAAACGTAGGCGTTTCCTGAAGGCACCCACAGATAGCGACCTTGTGCCGCCTTAATGGATTTAGTGGGGGAGAAGAAGAGGGGGTAGAGCCGTTTCACACTCGACTACACCAAAATGTAAATGTCCCTAAAGAATATTGCCATAACCACGTGTTTTCTCTAGGAGATCTGGGAGGTTTTTTTATCGTGGGAGAGCCATGCTACGGCACGTATGGGCCGGCTCGACCGGAGTGATACCACGGCCTCACAGAAAACCAGCAGTGAATCATTACTTTTCGCCGAGTGAGTTAGGTTACCGGAGGCCGTAATCCTAACGGCCGGCAACGCACTTGTGATTCTTGAGTTGTAGGTGCCCATGGGCGAGGGTAGTCACTTACCACCAGGTGACCCGTCTGCTCGTTTGCCTCCTATCCCATAAAAAAAAAAGAAAAAAAAAATTGGGCGTGGTCGGCAACCTTCAACGACAACCGCCAACTAAGTGAGCCAATTGAGTGACACGATTTGGCGAGAAGTACACGGCCACGACCGCGACCTCATCAATTACCTACTGCCGCTATGCATCCTCGTCCCCTTGCAACAGTATCAAAGGAGGCGGAGCCAGCAGCTGTGTTACAAACGATTGCCGCCAAGCCGTCAAGGTCTCCTGCCCAGGTATCCCCAGGAGGAATATAGTACGGTTCGGCGACAGCGGCCACATTGATCGACCACTGCGCTTTGCTCTGGAGCAAAAGTTTTGAGCGTTAGCGCAGTGGTTCAAGTTCCCTTGCAGGATGCGGAGACGATGCGCAATGGCTTGGGTAATGGACTACCCGGTAGTAGTTAGTATTGTTGGGCTTGTGGTATATTGTGGATGAAGATGGGGCAATATCTCTCTTTATGGAAGTCTTGCGGAGAGGTCATTTTCAGTAGTGAACACGTCTTTTGGCTATGCAAAGTAAAACAATTTTTTTTAAATTTCAGGTACCCAACACAGTTTTATATTTCTCAGACGTCTTATGGCCAGAATTCACAATTTGGAACCTTCTAGTAGCGATCATCCACTTCCAACGATATGCTCCTCCTCCTGAGGAAGCAAAATACATCAGTGGTGAGAAGCAACAATTTTTGGATAAACTCGAAGACCAAAGGTTAAAACAGTTGGAAAAATATGTTAGTTGCTGACATGATAGTCGTTGTTAAGTGCTTAGTTGTCTATTTGTATAAGATAGTTCTATTAAACATAAATAAAATTGTTTGTTGTTACGATGGTGTGTTATTGCATTTCCTTTCATTAAAATTGTCTTAATTTTTTTTTGTAATATTTTTAGAATCATTGTCTTTGATCTTAATGCAATGAATGCAAATCAAACACCTTCAATAGTCAAATATGCTTACTAGGTACCTTCGAAGGTGCAATTTACAATCTCGCGCAGGCAAGGTATGAATTTTTTATTTTTAGGATTGAAAATTACGGCCAGGGTGAGTGGTGGGTTTTCCTCCTCAATTACTATTTAACGATAGATAACCGACACGTTACGCCTCCTAATTCAGCTTTTAATAACTTAATTACTAACCTCAATACTTAATCACACACGTAATTTGCCCCCAACCGCATGTTGGGAACTGAAGGTTGCAGAACTAAAAGTAATCGAGTTTAATGCGTAAAATGCGTTTGTAACTTGTTGTTAACTAAAAGTAATCGTTGGCATTGAACTCGATTACTCTAGCATGCAGGTACAAAAAAGAATTTTTCAAAAAAAAAAATCAAGTTAAAATTTAGGACCATTTGAATTTCCAGGTATTTTTACCTTCGTTTTTTTCATAAAAGTATGTGAGTAAAATGTTAGATTTTAAATCGAATATATTTTTTATTTTGGAATTTTTCATTCCGTTGCTAAGAAAATTCATAAAAACTAAGATCGAAATTTTTTCTAGTTCATTTTATGGATTTTCTCAATAACCGACTGAATAGTTTTAAAATTAAAAAATATGTACGATTTAAAATCTTTAATTTTACTCATTGTTGGAGACTGGTATTAGCGACTAACCTACTTAATTAACTAACTAATCTTACTTAAATAGTCTACACAAATACATAAACATGTACATGTTTGGTCAAAACAATGTCATACTGTTATTTATTACGTGGTCGCGGCGCAGCCGCTCTACACTACTAAATACGTACGTACATTTATTCTATATGTCCTACACCCTGTACCTACGCTAGGAAAAAAATCTTGAATAAGTATGGGATCATTTCATCACATCATCTTTGTGCTATTGCGTCGTTTATACTGTTGCAAACTTGCGATGCCGTACCTACCGCATTAACAAATTTATATTATTGAGTAAGGCTTTGAGACATATATAATATATAATCAAAGGAGTAAGGTATGAAGACTCACATTAAACTTAAAATATCTATATTTAATTGGTATATTATTACATCGTTGGTAAATTATTGTGTCCTATTGATTGCTTTACAATTATTGATAACCTTTATTCATTCCGTGAAGCTTCATTTTCCCTTGATGGTATATTTGGAATAAGTTTTCGTGGGGTCATAAGGTTCCCATCTTGATGCCGGGAAGATATGTTTGTTTCTTTCGTACCAGGATCTGTAAATACAGTAAAGGCTACAAATTTATTAAACATGTCCTATAAAAAAAATCAAGAAGGCGATTTTTTGCAACATTCTGATAAACTGCCTAAACGACACCATCAAAAGTGGAGCAGGCAGAGGCGAATTAATATGCGGATTTGAATAAAATAATTAAAAATTGTTCCCGTTGTCCCATTGTTCTGCCTTCGTTAATGGAGACTGGGATTTGAATAAAATAATTAAAAATTATTCCCGCTGTCCCCCCTGCCCTGAACGCACTAATAAGGGAGACGGTTAGATTAGAATGAAATAATTAAATAATGTGCCCGTACTCCCATTGCTCTTATTACTACTAGTATAGAACTATAGACAAATAAAAGTAAATTCCTACTTTCTCTATTAATATGCATATGGCAATAGGGGCAACGACAATAATAATTATACATATTGTTATTATTCGTACAAATGTCATTATGTATTTCTGTTTCGTTGAACACGTATAACTGCAAAATTACTAAGTTTATGTAAGAAATTAAGCAAAAGAAATCGTAAAGCACATCCTCGAGCAACATTAATTTTTATTTTAGGAACATTGGTTAACTCTATCAAAAGTTATTGTAATTTGAATGACGGCCTGAGTAACTCGTTACACTCGTTGTTTTATGCATAATAAACAATATTAATATCGCACACGCAACATCGGTCAGCACATGTTAGTAATATCAAATTCCGCAGATACTGAAACGCTTCTATGTGCTTACTATGGCGTGGTACAGAGTTTGCTACAATATTGTATAATAACTTTAAGTATTCCAAATAAAATGGTAAGGGGGGTCAGCACATGTTAGTAATATCAAATTCCGCAGATACTGAAACGCTTCTATGTGCTTACTATGCCGTGGTACAGAGTTTGCTACAATATTGTATAATAACTTTAAGTATTCCAAATAAAATGGTAAGGGGTATCGAAATTGTCATCAAGTTGCTGTAAATTCAAAACCACTCCAGTATAACATTTGTTTTGAACTCATATTATTAGCTTAGATTATCATAGTTGGAATAGTGAACAAGACTACCAGTAATGTGTTACTTGAATCATATTTATAATAAAATAAATAATCTAATGTTACATACCTCAATAATACTTTGCCAGCGTGTGAATCCTGTTTTTCTTGTGTGGCATCATTGACAAGTCTGACGTCATCAGAGGCGTCAAATTGAAATAGTGGGCCACTTTTACCTCTTGCCTAAAAAAATAAAAAATACTTAAAAAATTTAGTTTAAAACTTACTCAGCATACAAAAATTAAGTACTTATGAATCGGACATATTTTTTAGTTATTGTATATATTAATTCAACCATATAGTTTGACATTTTTTAGAACATTACATCATCATAAATGACTTGATTGTAACATTACACATTACTGTTAAGATTAATGTTTTTTAATATAATTGTAACATTCGAAATGAATTTTAAGAGAGAGGACTATTTTATACTAAAAAAAAAAAATATATGGTATGCCACTTTAATAGGCAGAACATGTTTGGACTTCTTTTATTAACTTTAAAAATTTGCATGCGTTTTATTGTATGTACACACATGTTTATACAAATAAATGAGAATGTGAAATGAAATATTGCTGAATGAAGTAATCTATCATTTAGGGGTAACAATTGCAATACATATTTAAATTTAAAGGCAATTTAACATGGCACTAATTATGGGTAATTTAAATACTAGAGTTTGCATACCTTAGTAACTATAAAATCATAAAAAGTATAGTGATGGGGCAATATGAGATCTTCTTTGACATACATCAGCTGATCAGCAGACACAGTTTTTAGTTCACTAAATTCAGGGCGTAATGTATCTAAACATCTTTGTAAAAATTGATATATGGAGTTTCCTGAAAAAAAATAATTCTTTAAGAAAAAAACCGACTTCAACAAAAAACGCTATTCCATAAAAGACTTATATATGGTTTTCTCATGGATGCCATTGTCAGAACTGGACCAAATTGAAATGGGACATCACGGGAAGAAGAATCATCAAAATAGGTTCACCCAGTCGAAAGTTCTGAAGTAACAAACATTAAAAAAAAAAAACACGGTCGAATTGAGAACCTCCTCCTTTTTTGAAGTCGGTTAAAAAAAGAACAAAAAATATTAGTCACATTAATAAATAACCAAAATAATAATCTATCTAACTATTGTGTTGCTAGTTTTAAGTTTAACCATATCTTTTATTTCTTTTAAAATTACAACAATTGATATGAATGCCGTATACTCCCCTAGATGGCGTTATTCCTTAACTCATGGATCAGATACTGCTACCTTAGTAGCAGTATCTGATCCCTGAGCTAGCTTACTAAAAGCTCGTTTGCAATATAGGGTATCTAAAATTATGCTAAGTTTCAGATCAGGCTGATTGCGACTAAGCATACTGAGTTTAACGAGAACGGAAATAAATATAGGATCTATTTTACGACTCGGCAATTGGGTAGATGCCTATGCTCGATATAAATTATAACGCCAAGTGTCGCAATAAACTAACTTAAAATACTGTGAAAATTGTCGTCCAGTTTTATTTTAACGTTTTAAATTTAGATTATAATTGTTAAATTAACATTAAAAGTAAATCATTTGACACTAAGGCGTGACGTCACGCCTTAGTATTTCATTTCATACAAAAATGTACGGATGCTACTGTTTTGACGTTTACTAAAAAGATACTGATTTGACTTGACAGTGATCTACCCTATTGGGTAGATTCCTATGTTCAAAAATAAATGGTTTGGCCTAAGTCAGGAAATACAACATCTCAAAATACTTCGACATTTTTTTAATGATTATATCTACAATCATAAACAGATAATATTTATAATAGTAAACATATTTAAAAAAACTTAAAATATCAAACAAATTATATATACTTATCACAAAAAGGACATTACCCTTTTTCAAGGTTACATTCCTTCTATGACCTGAACCATCCCAGTAGCTGAATGTAACTGTGATAGGCTCATCTTTGAGACTGGCTTGTGTCATAACCCATTCTAGTCGTAATTCCTCACGTAATTTAAGATCAGCCTCTTCTCTTTCTCTATCTGGCAAGAATGAAGTGTCCACATCAGGATTCTTCTTTATTCTTTTTAATGACTGTAACAATAGAAAAAGGTGGTAGTATTCATGGGTTTATGAAGTTTTGTTTTTGTTTTACTGCAGTAAATTATTACTAGGAAAATAAAAGCTGCATCATCGTGTTGTGAATGCCGCAGTAGAATCAGCCAGCCAATTCTATATTGTTGTTAGGAAAATTTCATTACATTCCCTTAATGTCATCATTAATATAAGTTGGTCATTCGGACTTATGGGATCGGATTATGGTCCTCAGTCAGTAAAACAAACATTCTATGTCATCAAAGAGTCCAAAACAACATATTAAGAACCATAAGTGCAGCCTGGTTCACTTGTAACTCAGAGATTCATGAGTACCTAGACATGAAAATTGTGATAGAAAAAGCAAAACAGTGCACAGAGACATAGACTGTCTAATGAATCACCCTAGCCCTCCAAATGCGCTTTTGTAAAGAAATCCTATAAATCATTTAAAAAGAGCTAAGCAAAGCTAAGAAATTATCAAGCTGTGCTTGATAATTGAAGAGAGTTGGGGCAGTGGCTCTAATTCCCTAAAACCCATTCTACTACAACCAACCTGATTATAGTCGCACAAGACTGATTACAGGTTCCAAATAAAATAAAAAACTAATATTAGTAAGAAAGACAAAAAGAAAGGGCAGATCAGAAGCAGTGGAACTCGGCAGGCTTCTATGAAAGGTTTCATAACAGTAGAGGAAGCGCCTCCTGAGCTAAGGATAAAAGCAAGTGGCGGTATGTATGTATTTAAGTTAAGGGTGAATATATTTGTGTCTTGGTGGCATTTCTTTACTTACTGGTTCCTCCTTTTCCCTCCAATTCTTCACATCTGGTTTCTCATCAGCTGATGAAGCAGCATCATCATCATTATCTTCCTCATCTTCTTCTCCTTCAGTTAAGGCAAACGATAATGCTTGAATCTGAAACATTTTGTAACAATACCAATGCTGGATTATATTTATTACCAGATTTGCTAAATGATACCTTTATAATTATAGCCTCTCTCATCAGCCAGAAAATGTGTTTGTAAACTACCAATACTGTACAAAAAAATGTATAACACAAACCATATGTCGACATGAACATCTTTAAAAATATTTAATACAAACATATATTATCCTAGTGAAAGTTTGTCAGGACATATGAATGTATGTTAGTTACGAACCGATTGCGATGAAACTTGGTATGTAGATAGCTGGACACCTAGATTAATACGTAGGCTACGCTTTTTATCCAGATATTCCCACGGCATCGGGACTTATGCAGGTGAAACCGTGGCGCAGCAAGTGTGCACTTATGTCTCTCAGTCTGTTGTTTATGTTTTATATGCCTAAACCACTAAACTAATTATGATGAATTTTAGTATATGTATATATAGGTAGGTGTTGGAGAAAAAGATGGGGTTCTTTTTGCTGTGAGAATAAAATTTAAAGGGAGGATGAATGTTTGTATGGGAGACTAATCATTTCTCAAGTTAAGGAATTTAAAAGTTCTTATATCAACAGTTTCTGTATGTTTATGCATTTTCGACCAAAAGAAAAGGTAAAATAGGGATTATGGAGATTGATGAAAGATTAGAGAAAAAACACACTACTCAAAGTATAAATTCCGCACAGACATAGTTGCAGATAATAAAAGATTAATCTAAAACTAGCAACCCGCCCTGGCTTCACACGGGTAGTAGAGACATCTTCAACAATCATCATCATATTTCAACCAATTTACACAAAACGTTAACAAATTATACACTGATACCTTTCTCATGAATCACTCTGTCTATTGGTGAAAACTGCATGAAAATATGTTTAGTAGTTTTACAATTTAATGCGAACAGACAGATGCGGTAAAAATATTATAGATAAAAAAGTGATGTGTGTCTGAATTTATTCTACCTGTCTCTTTTGTTTGTTCTTCTGTGCCTGTTTTGCTTCAATTTCTTTTTGTCTCTCCTTTTCTTTCTCTGCTTTCTTCTGCGCTAGTTTCTTCTCTCGCTCTCGAACTATATGTTCCTGTTTCGCTTTCATCTCATCAAGAGTAACTAAACCAATAGTTGAACTCTTCAATTGCTGTTCTACGGCATCATAATGAGTAGCAAATTTGTTTTCAATGTTGTCTATCTTCAAATCTTCCTCTATTTTCTTTTTACGTAGCTCTATTTCTTGCTGGGCTTTCTCCCTTTTCTTCATTAAGTGCATAGCTCTGCCAGCTTCAGATGCAGCACCTTTATAATGAGCCATGGCTATATCTCTTTATGTGATATAAAGTAAAAAACACAGCAAGTGAAAGATCCTTCTTGGCAATTTTTGATTATATGTAATTGTTTATTCAATTCGTAGTTCTTCTTCTTTTTTCCTTATGGCAACTGAGTCAACTAATGTCGACTAATTCTGCCAGCTTCAAGTTTGTGGTCAGATGGAACACCACATATGCGGCGACTTAAAACTTTGTGGTAGGTGTTAGTATCTAAAAAGACGAACACAATATTGTTGTTAGGATAAGTTGTTACATATATACATTTCATACCTTAATATAAAACCTTCGTATTACCATACCATACAATAACCCACACATACATAGATAATATTCATGTTAATTATATTAAAGTTTGATACTATTATCTTTAATAAATTTTGCTAATAAATCACATAGTTTTAGGGAAAAGTGAGTTAAAAGTGAAGGGAAATTAATAGGAAGAGGGATATTCAATTTGGTTACTTTAGTATAAAGGGAAAATGATTTATGGTTATTACGGCAGGCAAAGAAAATGTGATCTAGTGTGCCCTCATCAAGTCCGCACTCGCACAGAGAGCTATCGCGGACGTGAATTTTGTGAAGAAACACCGGAGAGCAACAGTAACCTAATCTCAGACGGCACAACACAGAGACAGTTCTTTTGGGCAGCTTTCTTTTCTTAAAGAACCATGGGTTTGAGGGGATTTCAGGCTGTACTGCGGCGTAGAAAAAACCCTTTCGTTTTGAGCTTTGTTCCAATTCAAAAGTCCAGTTCGTGAATAATTTTTGTTTTGCACTATTAGAGAGATCATATCCTTGAATGGCATAATGTTTTCTATCCACATTATTGCAGACAGCATATTTAGCCAGTGCGTCAGCACATTCATTACCTATTATACCAGAATGGCTAGGAATCCAGGCCAAAGCCACATTTAGGTCCTTTTTTGAACACTGTAATAAGGCATTTCTAATCTCCATAATTACTTTGCTGCGGATTTTACTTTTTAATTGGTTTTGATTTATGGCCTGAATACTACTAAGAGAGTCCGAAAATATGATAGATTGCTTTATGTTGTGGGAATCAATATATAGAATAGCCTCCAGAATAGCTGTACATTCACCTGTGAATACAGATGACTCTGGTGGACATTGAAACTGAAAGGCAATTCGGGAATTTTGGTAATAGACCGCAGCCCCTGTGCATCCTGTTGGTGTAAATTTTGAAGCGTCTGTGTAAAATAAGTGCCATCCCTGCCAACGATCTCTAATTAACCGATGAAAGTCAGCATTTGCTGTGGGGGAGTCCTTTGAAATTGTAATATCCAGAAGAATTTGTGGTTTGAAATGAATGACCTCATATTCAGATGCAAAAAGTGGGAGTATTTTGTGTTGGGATATGGGGGATGCAGAAAATTTAAAGTCCCTATAACTTTTGACTAATAGAGGTAGACATTTTGGATCAAAATTGGGGCAATTCGAAGCTACATTAATTTTTTCTAAAATTGGAAGTAAAGGATGGGAATAAAGGGGAAAGACTTTAGCAAGGAAACGATCTGCTAGATACTGACGGCGAATTTGCAAGGGAGGATCCGAGCATTCCACTTGTAAAGCATTAATCGGTGTTGATTTCATAGCGCCAATAACAATTCTGAGGGCCTTAGTCTGAATAACATCTAATTTATGCAATGCTTCCTTATTACAAGGTTGGAGTGCAAAGCAACAGTAATCCAGAACACTTCTGATAACAGCGTTGTAAACGAGTTTCAACGTAAAAGGGTGAGCACCCCACCAAACACCAGCCAGTACTTTGAGAATTGATATGTTGCGTTCACATTTTTTATGTATATAATTAATATGATTTGTCCCTGACAATTTGGAGTCCAGGATTATCCCCAGAAATTTAGCGGAATCCTTTACTGGGATAACTTGATTCTCTATTTTAATTTCAATTAAAGGTACTGTACGTTTCCGAGTAAAAACCAAAGCAGAACTTTTTGAAGGAGACAGAGATAGACTATTTTTGATTAACCACTGGTTCAATGATTCCAAGGAGATGTTGAGAGATTGGACAGAGTCTTTAATGGAAGGGCCATGGACGTACAGCGCTATATCGTCCGCATACTGTAAGATATTACAGTCGTAGTTTAAGCATGTGGGGAGGTCAGCAGTATAGATGTTGTAGAGAATAGGGCTGAGGACTGAACCTTGTGGGAGACCTTTCCAAACCATCCTTCGGTTGGGAGCTTCACCAGGTATTCTAAGTTCTACATAGCGCGGACATAGGATATCGGTTATTATTTTGGTGATCCTTGCTGGAATTCTCAGTTGTTGCATTTTATGCCTGAGAAGAGAAGGATGAACACAGTCATATGCAGCAGAAATATCTAGAAAGACTGCTACAACAGACTCTTTTTTACTGAAGGATAGTCGAATGTCAGAAGTTAGTATGCTTACACTATCTGCGGTGCTCAAACCTTTTCTGAAACCGAACTGCGACTTGGGGAGTAATTCTCTATGTTCAATGACAAATTCAAGGCGGTTTTTAAGGAGATGTTCTATTAGTTTAAGAAGGACGGAGGATAGGGCAATGGGTCTAAATCCATTGTGATCATTTGGTCTTTGCCTGGTTTTAATATCGGAATAATAGTTTGAACTTTCCATTCAGAGGGCACAAAGCCACGCCGAAAGCAAAGGTTTGCCAAGTCCAGAAAGTATCGTTGACATTTCTGTTCTGCCTTAGAGATGAATGAGTAAGGGAACCCATCAACTCCCGGGGCAGAATCCTTAACTTGTGACAGTACCGAAGTAAGTTCCTCTACTGTAAATGGTTCGTTCATGGGGTCACAGGTAGCTATTGGGGGATAGTTACACATACCGCTCTCTATTTCATTAGGTACGTAAGGAGGGGCTATTTTTGAAAAAAAACAGTTGGCAACAGTTTTAGAGAGGCAACTTGAGGTCACTGGAGTAAAACTTCTTCTAAATTGCTTTAGCTTATTCCAAACTACAGATGATGGTGTGGTAGGATTTAAAGAGAAACAAAAAGAACGCCAGCTTTCTCTTTTCTTGGTTCTAAAAAGTTTTCTGGACTTAGCAACTATGTGCCTGTATTCTATAAGGTTCTCTATGCTCATATTTATATTGTACAGACGTTCTGCAACATTCCTTGCCCGAATCATGGCTGTACACTCTTTATCCCACCAAGGTGGAGAGGGAGTTCTGCCAGATGCAGGTTTTTTAGTAGGGAAGCAATCATCTGCAGTAGATGAAATAATTGATTTAAACATGGTAAAACAGGATTCAGCATGATCCACATTGACTGGGGGGAGTGAAGAAATTCTAGAGTCTAGCAGTTTAGAGTATAAGTCCCAATCAGCTGAATTAAGTTGATATTTAAGAAGAGGTGGGAGTGTGTTAGCCGAGAGATGTCTAGAGGGAAGGTTGACTACAATAGGAAAGTGATCACTCCCATAGGAAAGAGGAAGCACATTCCAGACAAAGAGAGCTGCCATGTTCATTGAACAAAGAGTAAGGTCTACACAACTATCCATTTGGTTTGCAGTTGTTCTTCGTGTAGGAGAACCATCATTTAAGATACAAAGATCTAGCTCGTCAAAAATATCTGACATACCTTGGCCAAAAACGTCGCAGTGATTCGAGCCCCATCTGTAGTGGTGGCAGTTAAAATCCCCCATCACAAATAGAGGCTCTTCTAAATTTGAAAGTAGGGTTTTTATAGCAGTTAAATCATTTGAGTGGGGATGAGCAATATAAAATGAAACTATGGTAATGTCCTCCACTTTTGCAGCAACAACATTTATGTTGTCACCCAAGGAGGGAAGAGATATAGGGCAGAATGGTACTCTACTATTTATAAACAGAGCACTACCTCCATATCCATCAGCTCTGTCATGCCGTATGCAGCAGTAACCTGGGATTTTAAAATTGCTTTTAGGTGAGAGCCATGTCTCGGCAACACTACAAACTAATGGATTGTGTTTGTTCAAGAGGTAAATAAGTTCATGTTTTTTGTGAGGAGCACTCCTCACGTTCCATTGGATGAATGTCAGGGGAGGGAATGTTATAAATAAAATTTAAAATTGTGTTTAGTTGTGTGGCAACGTTGTCCGGTATTGGATGCACTGGATTAGATAAAGCAGAGGTAATCAGAGTAGTTAATAATGTGATAATATTTTGGGAATTATTAGAAGAGTTAGCAATGTGAGAGTCTTGCCTGGGACTAGTAGGGTAAGCGCATCCATTTTGTGAGGGTGAGTATGAATAATTTTGAGTGAGGGCCTGATGAGCCACTTTATCATAACTGATTGGGGGAGGAGCACGTGGTTTTGGAGTATATAAGACTGTTTTTGTAGAAGATTTTAAAGATGTCTGGAGTGGTCTAAATGGAGAAGGAGAGATATTGGTTTTGGTAGCATCAGAGTATGTTCGTGAAACAGGCGGGAAATGCCTGCTAGCTTCTGCATATGAAATGGCTTTGTCAGCCATTACAGCCTTAATACTTTTTTGACGTCCAAGCTCTGGACAGGCATAGTCATTTGCAAAGTGTCGTCCTGAACATAAAATACAGAACCCTTCATCTTGGGCAACATAGCAACCGTCCCCAGGGTGATCATGACCACAGCGGTAGCAGCGTGGCTTAGATCTGCACTTTAATTTAGTGTGACCAAAGCGGCAACAGTTAAAACATTGTATAGTAGGATACATATATTGTTCTACTGGCAAGGCTGAAAAGCAACAATAAACGCGCTTCGGTAGAATCTGTCCATCAAATGTCAACACTACTGTTTGGGTAGGCTTCCACTCAGTAGTGCCTTCATTAAAAACTTTCCTATTCATTCGCCTTGCTTTAATTACTGGCCCACATCCTGTTGGTACTCTAATATTCTCTATAATGTCCTCCTCTGACCACTCTATTGGAATGTCTCGCACTATACCCATGCGTGTAACATTAAATTGAGGAATTGAGGCCGAATAGTCATGGCTGGGTAAGATCGGGTTCAGTAAAAAACTATTGGCGTCTTGATGGGACTTAAATTCAATTGAAACTCTGTTACGGCCAAGACGTTTTATACCATCTATCAAAATATTGTTTATGTTGTTACGCATTAATAATGAACCAAATTTAACAGGGTGCAGTGTGGTACCTGCCTGGAGACCAGTTTCAGTTCTTGAAACGTGGATTATAAAAGGGGGTAGGTCTTTATCATTATATTTTTGTCTACCGACTGCAGTTTTAGGTAACGATTGCGGTTTGGGTAATTTTGAGGGTACGTTTTCTAATGGAGGCGGTGAAAAATGTGTTCTTTTACGTTTTAGGTTTTCTGATGTATCTGTTATATCTTCCATTTGTTGATCATGAGGAAGCGTTATTGACAGTATTGGGGAATACCGAAATGTATTTTCGGGGGTAATTGGAGGGTCTGGGGGATCTGGCGGTTTCTTATCGCCCATTTTGACTAACTACTACATATAAAAACTATAAACTTACCAGTATTATATTATAACTAACACAGTATTAATATAGGACCAAAACCAATAAACTATTATTAAATATTAGCTTGTTATTATCAGTTAATTAAGCTACACAAAAAACAATGTGTGATAGCTGTCAACACTACCGACAAAGTCCGAGTTCAATTCGTAGTTTTTTGGCAGAACAACTACAAGTCACAACAGAATTTGACAGATGCTTTTGACAAACCTTAAAACCTTTTGACAGTTGACCAATGAGTGTGGGCTAGGGATATATCGAAAATTATCGATATCGATAAAATACCGGTATCGAAATCGAAAAAACTCAATACACCGTAACGAAATACCGAAATTACTCATTTAAATTAACAAAATTACAATAAATAAAATCGAAAGAAATCGATACAGCTTTTAAGTTTTTAATCTTTGGTGAGTGTGGTGGTGACCAAAGAGTATACAAACGTACTACAATATGTGCTTGCCTTCATTGTAGTTAAGTAATTTTTTAGTATTATGCATTTTGTAAAAGGTAATATAATTATCATAATTTGCAAGCGACGAACGGACGAAGCGATGCGGCGCGTGAGTGAGTATCGAAGTAACGTGCTAAGTGGCCGGCGCGTGGCAGACCACTGAATTTCGCACGACTCATCGGCTCTGCTAGGTACCTGTAGCCAGGGGCGGCCTTAGGCATTGCGAGGGCCCGGATGATAGATATTTGCGAGACCCCGGGTTATCACGCACGCCCTGTGTCACGCAAATATCTATCGATCTTTGCGAGGCCCTATTGTCCTTTGAGGAATTTATGTGAATTGAACCTATATTTAATGCTAATGCTTAATGAAAAATGCTATTAAGAAATTGTACATAGGAAATTGATAAAACTTTTATGTCAATATTCTTCACTTTTCTATGGAATGGTATTCACTAACCAATTGACGATCTGTTTTATTTTCCGCTAAATCTTTCAAAGCATCACATATATCGCTTAGTTGATATTTAACGGCCTATCGACTCTACCCAGAATTCCTACGTAGTTTCAGATAGCAGTTTTGACCTGAGCCAGCAAAGAGATTTTTCTCCTTGGGCCGCTGTGCGAGGGCGCGGTTGTCCTGCTTGCCACCCCTAAAGCCGCCACTGCCTGTAGCTTCACACCTACTGGGTGGAGTGGACCTGGCCTGCTGTAGGCTGTAAGCCTGTGGGTAAGTGAATTCCGTAGATTTCGTAAGGTTGAAACTTAAAGTTGAAACTGACTATTCTATGTTCTCTTTGAGTGTGACATAGAATAGTCAGTTTTTAATCTGTGTAAAAATGTCAAAACTCAAAAGCAAAAATAAAACGCGGGGCTGACGAAAAATTTTCATTGAACGTCGTATTGTGATTACCGGGTGGAATAAAACTCGCTGGTCGTTGCGTTTAAATTTATTTTCAAACAGAATAATGGACGAGACGCTATTATTTCCTTCGCCTAATTGGTTTCTGGTCTCTAATTTCGCCGTAAGTAAGGATGGATGGATTATATATGGAGGGCCTAGGAAAAGTATTTGTGTTTTAGAGCCCATTAATCGGGAAGAAAATGTAATATCAGGGAACCAATCATACACAGCACATGTGGCCTTCAGAGGACACCATGAGAGGTAAGAAAGCTTTAATTGGTGCATGAAGACAATTGTTATTACTAATAACGTAGCACTTTGAGATTAGAGATTGTTACAGGTCACAATTTTTTTTATTCACAGAGTAGTAAGTGTGGACATATCACCCGAGTTTTCAGAAAAAAAGACCTTTCTAAGTGGTTCTGCTGATGGCAGTGTGAAACAATGGATGCTGGAGAGAGTTAGCAACACATATAAAGTTAAAACTACTCACAGCCATGATGTTCATTATAATGACAAAGAAGTAAGTACCTATTTGTTGTAGAATATACACAGAACAGTTCCTATTTAAGAGGCATTTTATAAGAAATAGAAGAAATAGAAAGAAATAGGAATCTATTTTAAGGGATTATTGTTAGTCACATAAGCAATAACGGAACATGGTCTAGTAACATCAATAAAATTAAATTGACTCGCCTGTTGGCCTAGTCGTTAGTGACCCTGACTGCTACGCCATAGGTCGTGGGTTCGATTCCACCGAGTCTGGATGTTCTTTGTGTCCGTTGTTTGTAAAGTCCCCCGCGATACAGAAGTGACGCTAAATGCGGAAGCTGTCCCTTTTAAAAAAAAAAAAAGGAATCTATACTTATAATAATACTATAATAAACTATTATAATCTAAACATCATCATCCCCTAAACTCAATTTTAATTCCTCAGTGGGTAGGAGTGCGAGAGCATTATCCACGCGCATGAGACTGATTGAGACCGATTGCGCTGTTAAGGCCATGAAAATTTATTTAGCAGATATTTGATAACTTTTTGAACTTTTGTTAACAAATAAATTATGGCAAAAAAATAAGCCGTCTAACCACACTAGCAGGTAGGCATGCGATCATAGTACATACTAACACTACTCAATCGTCCATATTTCGTTCGTCAGAAAATATGTGACGTCTGGTGGCTCTGGGATCTTGCTCTGCTAGATATGTATGTTATAGGCTAGTAATTATACAGCTTGTTAGTTTTTGAGGTAATTCTCAGTAATAGATTTTATTTCATTGTTGTTATTTATCACATAACAAGTTTATAACTTATATATTTATTTGAATTCAGGAGATCACTGGGGTGGGCTATAGTACTGAATCTATAGCTATAACAGTTGGTGGCTTTGGTAATATAGTAAAATGGGACTTGAATTCTAATGTATGTAAGACATACTCCAAATTTCTGGGCAACTTCAAGACAACCTGCATGACTTGTTCTCCACATATAGCATTGAATGTAGCCGTTGGAACCAAACAGGGTGTCATCTTTGTACTGGATTTAACAGGTACCTAAACATCTATATTGTGACTTACTATGTTTGAAAATTTACTTATTTCAATTACTTGTCTATCAGTTAATTCTGCAAATTGCCACTACAAAGTACAAGATATTCCATTATTAATTGTTTTTAATTATGTCAAAGATTGATAACATTCAGAAGCAGCAATAACATAGACAAAAAAAAACACATCAATCAGGAAAAAAATAAATCCTTAATAACTACTTTTTTTTTAAACAATTCCTATTTTAAACTATGAAAATAATGTTTCATTTGAAATCAAAACATTTTAGATGGTTTGTGTTCTTATGAAATGCAATGAACTATAATCACCAATTTATTTGTTTCACAAGAAATATGTTTCATGCTTCACATGGACAACCATGTGAAGCATGAAACAGTATTTCTCAGTATCTATGAAAGATTAAAATAAGAAGGAAGAAATACGCAACATATTAGAATTTATTTCATAATAACATTACTTTAGGTGATGGAAAAATAGTATACAAGGTTCGAGGTCAAGATGACGAAATTACAAACATGAGCTGGTGTCCTCAGTATGAACTACAGGTTAACAAAACTCTTAAAGCATTTGAAAACAGATCATCTGCTTCATCCAGATTGGAAGCAATAAGGAATGAACCAGATAAGGATGTCTTAGAACAATCTGGTATAATAAAAACACTTCCAGAAGACAGTTTTGATGAGTCTATTGTTGAAGAAGATGATATGTTTGATATTTATAAAGATCATGAAGCAAATGAATTTGGTCACAAAAAATATGAACCTGAAAACATTGTAGTTAAAGTAAAAGAAGAGAAGTCTGATGAAACAGATTACTTAGCAGAATGTTTGAAGTTGAAAGAGGATATATTGAAAAGAAAGAATGAAGGAGATCCGTCAATAGAGTCTTTAGTTGAAGCAATGGATAAAACACATGTTAAAAATCCAAGTACTGTTGAAAATTCAGAATCACAGGCTAGTGGAAGTCAAACACCCAATATAGAAAAAATATGTATTGAATCTAGCGTTCATGTACATAAGCACCTTTTAGCTACTATTGGAAGATTTGGGTAAGATATATCAAGTTAAGTTGCTAAATTAGGATAGGTACACTGGGCCTCAAAAAATTTGTTAGTCTGCAAAATCAAAAGTGAGAATTTCTGAAGTAACTCCAACCCACATATGTACACATGTACGGAGCCACCATATGGTATTTTTACTTCAACAGTTACATGCCTGGGCTTCTGTATGTCCTATCTCTAGTCACTAGTCTCAACCAATCATCGAAGAGTGCATTTCAGTCTTCCCAAGCATATCTTAGTTTGGAATATAACAATAATAACTTTACACATCACATCTCACACACGGCCATCTGATCCCAAACTAGGCAGAGCCTGGCTTATAGTCCCCAGACTGCTCATACTTATTAGATGTGTAATTCGGGACTATAATATTTAAAAGAGGACAATACCTCTTGGTTACCCGACGTTTCGATCGAATTGCACCGATCGTGCATTGCAGTGACGCCTCTGTCAAGTGCGAGTTTCAGCAACTACCCACACTGATATGCTTTTAATATGCAACTAGAAGAAAGGTATTGTAGGAATCGTGTGTTTAAATCATGTTTTGGGGCTGAAAATTTGATTTTTGTAGTTATTTCCCTATTGCTTAACAATGTATGTATATTTATTTTATTTTTTTGAGTTGAGCCCGTGTTGGTGAATTTAGCGTCTAGCCGAGTGTTGGTGATACTTTTAAATCTGTTTTGTTGGTTGGTAGGTATTGAGATAAGGAATTCAATAGAGTGCATTTGTGCATTGTGCAAAAATTTTAATGTTTGAGTTAGCTTCCTTTAGATCTAGGTGTGCGAAATGTTCAGCACACAATTGTTTTTCCTGGGTGAGAATCGAATCCACGACCTCTGGCTCAGCATTCAGAATCCCTAACCATTAGTCCAAAATTTTGACACTGCTTTTCCAATTGTTACAATCAAAGTAAACACATTTTCAATTTCTTGTTTAAATTTCAGAAACTGTCCTTAATTTTTATACATATAGGGGTTTTAACAGCGGCGTAACTATACCATCTGAGGCCCGTGGCAAATTCATCGGATGGGCCACAAGTTCACTTTTAGGTGGTGCAAGATTGCAAAGTGGCGTTTTTTTTTTATTAGTCCACAAAAAATATTTTGAGCGGGTTGTTGCGCTCCCTTATACCGCTCGCACCGCCCCTGCCTCGTGTGCTTAGGGCCTTGGGGTCAGGGCCAGGGGCCCCCCTAGGGCCATGGGCCCGTGGCATTTTGCCCGCTCTGATACCCTATTGTTACGCCACTGGGTTTTAATGCAGTCAGCCAAGAGGGATTTAGAGGTTTTATACATTATTAAATTTGTTGTTTAGTAAACATTAATTCATGTTATCTTTGGGAAAGGTGAGTAGTCAGGTGTATTTGTAAATTTTTGCTGTTGTTTCATGCATAACCATGCATGAAACAGCAGCTAAAATTCACAAATAACAAAGTCAACCGACTATAAAATAAAAAAAACATATTTTTCAGAGGTGTACGGATATGGTCCAAATCGGGCAGAATGATGGCGTCCTGTGCTGTAACATACAATAATAAAGGGTCACGAAGCAAATTAATAAGCTGGCCCACATTACTGTGGTACACGCCCAACACATTGTTGCTTGTTGATGGGAAGAGTCAGTTGTTAGAGTGCAACCCATTACAGATTGACTGGTACTATGTTTTATAATTTATACTTTACTAGCTATCAGGACTCACGTTGCTCTGGTTAGGTAATTTGCAATAAAAAAACTAAAAAAAAAACTATCCTATCTCTCAAATTAAGTTGACCAAACTGCACACATTGTGCAAAATTTCATTAAAATCGATTAATTACTATGAGCTCATCACGAACAAACAAAGTGACACAACATTTTTATATAAATAGATTTTTACTTTGAAATTTTAATGAGTTAGTAATATCAGAAAATCAAAGAAATCCCGCTATAGCTACTTATAATCCTGCTCACGTCTTGATAATTGGGATACTGGACAACGTCGTTAAGTTAATTATTAATCGCTAATTATTTGCTTGCTTACTTTATGGTGTCACTAATCTACCTTAGAAATATTTATAATCCTGTAAAAAAATAAAACAAAAATCTGTTAAATTATGCAGGCACTATGTAAATTTTGAAACCTCTTACCCTTAAAACTTTTACCCTATTTCAAGGATTGAACTAATTTGTCAAGTATCAAAGAAAGGAATTAAAAGTTTGCCTTCTCGCAAGCTTACTATCAACGATACGAGTGTTTCTTACTTACATATTAGGTTGCTTGGAGTAGACAACTAAGAGTGATTGTTATCTTAGTTGAAACTGCAACTCTTAGGGTAATAACTTCGTTTGACATTGTCTGTATTTGGAATAAAATTTGTACTTAAGTAAATATAATTTAAAAACATGCACTTGATAGTTCCGACGAATCATTACCTTTCGTATGAGTAACGTAAATGCACTGAACCCATTTAAAATATATATGACTATGAAACGCTTGAACCCCTAAAGATGCAATCTGTCTTCCTACTTTACAGTAAAAACAAATTGGAATGGCGCGTGGTTCATACGCTTCACAAACGAGGCTTATACGCTCTTGCGACTGACGCTCCTCGGGTGCAAAAAGCCTACAATTCCCCAGAATCTTCATATTTTCATGAATCTCATGACTGGTCGATTTATAGCACATCACAAGATAGAAACATTATCAGATATTCTATGAAGAATAAAAAGAAAGTGGCCATTCATAACACTTGTGGTGGATATTTGTATAATGTGCATTTTTGTCCATACGATGCTGGGAAGTAAGTATTTAAACATCCTATCACTAATAATCTTTATTAGCTATGTACCCATTTGTAAATTAATTTAAAATTTAATTCCCAATCAAACAACAGAAACAAAGTCCGTTTGAATGTTTTTAAACTTGAAAATTAATGCTTCATAATTTTATTTAATATAAGAAGAATAATAGATAATAGAAGAAAAATAAAAGATAATAGAAGAAGAATAATAAAAAGAGTTGAACAGTTTTGGGATCGTACAGCTTTTAAGGCGAATACATTTCTACCAGGAAGTCATTTTTAAAACTCTGGGATGGTCTTATGTTGTAGAATGGCAATAAGTGTAGGCGACGGCGCAATCCGCGTGTGGCAATCAGCAACACTACAGGATGACGACACTAAGCTGCACCCTGGCAAAGTGCAAACGTATTGGCAAAATGTTCAGGGCAAAGTGTTGTCTGTGGCCTGGCATCCTACCAAGGAGAACTTGCTTGCGTTTGGCACGGCCGAGTCTAGGGTAAGATACGAATATGTGTTATAAACTTGGCTACATCAAGCTACATGTGTTCCGTATCAGTAAACGTTGACCTGTCATGGCATGAAAAGTCTATACAATGACAGTTCAACTTATACTGGAAATTAATAGCTTGATTTTTCATCGTCAGTGCTTTACCTTTCAGACCGGAAACTTATTGAACTATACTTGTACTCATTATTGTTTTCCATATTATAGGTTGGTCTGCTCGATATAAGCGGTAAAGGTGAGAAGCCAGCCCGCGTGCTGTACCCGGCGCTGACGGGCGGCGTGTACTCGCTGTGCTGGGCCCGCGGCGCGCGCCTGTACGCCGTGGGCGGCGACCACCTCGTCGCGTACGACGCGCACGCGCCAGACCTCAGTTCGTTTATTGCATTACTAGCCCCTCTGCTCCGCTCCGAAGACTCGTAGCGTGGTGTTAAATAGCCATAACCTTCCTCGAGAGGTGGACTATTAAATGTAAAGAGAATTTTTCAAATCCGACTTGTAGTTTTAAAGATTAGCGAGTTCAAAGAAATAAAAAAACTAGCTTTCTTATATTAGTTAAGCTGTTGTTAAGCTGTTAAATGCTCGACGCACGGTGATCAAACTATATGAAAGAAAAAAAAAAATGTTGCGGTTGTGTGCTTTGGTTGAAATCTGCCATATAAAAAAAAATAAAACTAAATTGTTTGATATTTAAATATGTTTATATTTACAGTGGAATTGAAATTTCAATTATTTATTCAAAGTTGAAAAGTGAGAGTGAAGTGAAAAGTTGATTTGAGGCGGTCAAGAAATATTAACAAATACGATACTTTTAATAATTATGTTTTAGTATTTTAAAACAAATGCATGTTCATTGTTGGCAGTGCCGATGCAAGTGGATATTGTAGTGGAAGGTCAGACGTGGGCGATCGGAGCGGCCAAGTGGACCCCCGCGCGGGCTGCTGTGCGGGTCCCACGCGGGGGCCCTGGCTCTTCTGGACCCCACTACTCATGAAACGCAGGCCGTAGGGTTCTTTTACAGGTCAGTGAGAATTTATCTGTTCTATAATATTCTTGGCATCGTCTAGTCATTGTTTATGGCCTATTAGTCCTATTACGTTCACAAGATATGACTTCATTATAAAACATACTGAAATGTAGTACAGTTTAGTAGGTCTCAAATGGCTAGCTAAACTAAGGTACTACTAGGCTTAGCCCACTCCGCACTGTAAGTATGAAGCTACAACACCGTCGTCGTCAGAAGAGGTAAGAGTTACGCGATAGAAAGAGAGGCCACTTCTAGGTGAATATCAGTGAGCACGTGATTAGCGCTATGCGACCTGAATTGCACTGTATTGTGTTGGAGCAAGAGTCGCTATTTATCTAACTGATTTTACTCAGTGAAACTTCTGTACTAATATGTACTATTATTATGTGTTTAAACTTTTTTTCTCTGTATTGTTATTTTAGATACTTGTTACTGAACATTTACCTGTAAAGTTCAACATATAACAATATGTAAATTCTGTGAAAAATAAATGTGTCATTGGAAGGATTATGGTACTTATAGCTCAGGTCTTCCTATTTTAAGTACCAGCCATACATAAATTGAAACTAAAAAAATATTGTATGTAAATAAATTTGTATTTCATATTTTTGTATACTCTGTGTAACAATTAATTTAGAAAGAAACATAAATTATTCTGTTGTTCCACTTACTAATCTGTGAATTTACTTAATTCATCTTTAGACAAGTAAAAATTAAAATAACCCTGACTCAAAAATCCCTTCCACGATTAGAAAAGAGCTGATGTTCTACGAACAGCTTTTAAATCATCCGTTTAAGGCCTATGATGCCACAAACAGACACACAGATAGATACACACGTTAAACTTATAACACCCCTCCTTTTTGTGTCGGGGTTTAATAAATTAGAAACTCTTAGAAAATGCTACTATGTAATACCAAAAAAATCCGAAAATTATAATACCAAAAAAATCCGAAAATTATAATATACAATTTCTTTACAGTAAAATGATCTACATGATAGACTGGCATCCACAACAGACATCTAATTCTAGTGACGAATCACTATACAAGAATCTTATTGCAGTGTGTTCTTACGACAAAAATAACAATATCATAATAGTGGAGTTGAAGGACAAAGAAGGTTATTTATAATTTATTTCTTTTTAGAACTTGAACAGTTTTTTTTTCACATTTTTTGTTATTAGTTTACTTTAAAGAGTTTTTTTTTAGTTTCTATTAGGCCTTGTTGGGTAAGCACTGCTGTACGCAACAGACTTCACCTCATAAAAATCCGCAGATTCATTTGCTGAAATATCAAGCGAGTAATATAATGATGGTTTGTTTTCACATTAATGACGTCCACTTTATTGTAACTTAGACGGCAGTAAGGAACTAGCTACTTGGAAAACGTTGAGTGGACACAAGCAGCCCGTGCTACAAGTAGCTTGGAGTCCACACCAAGAGGAACTGCTGCTATCCACATCATCAGACACCACTGTTAGGGTATGATCCGAATATGTTTATTTTTTTATATTAAGGAGCTGGAACAAGGAATATAATGTTAATGTAGAGCGTAAAATAAAACAATTTTGAGTCTCGTCAGTATCAAACTATCTAGTGTTTTTTTTTTATTATTTGAAACCTAGGTGATTTTAATCACTTAACCGCGTCTAGTTTTTCAGGTGAAAGTCTCGCTACCCTTTCGATTTTACAGGTGTGAATATGTATATATGTGTGCATATATTGTGCAGGTATGGGACGTACTAGCGGGCACGTGCATCTCGATATTCGGCAACCACGGCCAACACACGCTGGGCGCGGCGTGGCTGCCGCTGCCGCGCCTGCGCGCGCGCGTCGCGTCGGGCGCCGGGGACTGCTGCCTCAGGCTCTGGGACTACCGACAACACACTCCTGACAACTATGAACGTATGTATGATACACAGAGGTTCAACTCAGATTGAGCGGCAAAATTTGAATAATATATTAACTTGATCCCATTCATATAGAGAGACTAGATTCAG